>CAFUXE010000487.1:172786-187786 GCA_903364295.1 Serranus cabrilla
CACACACACACACACGCACACGCACAGAAGAAAAGGGCATTCCCTCCCAGTACAAAAGAAGAAGCCTATATCCCCCACTCCATAACTGCTGCTAATGAATATGGATGCTCCCTCCTCTCTGGGTGTTTTTTTTATGATGATGTATTTCACACCGTTGTACCAACGCACTGGAGAAAACAGCATTGTCTGACTCGCTGCTGCGAAACCTTCCACACCTCTGAGCAAAGCAGCAGCCTGCAATTATCAAAGCTTGTACAATTCAAGCCCTGTGTTTATCATAGCCGCACAGAAAAACACAGAAAAACACAGAAAAATCAGATATTTTCTATCATAAAAACCCACATTACCAATACCTAGCATAATCACTTTTAGATTTCACATTGGCTGATACTTTCTCATCCTGCCTGAGGAGCTTTTCCATGGCGGTCCAAGTATCCAGGTCACATATCACCTACTTTATCCTTAAAACTGAGGATCCAGGCCACTTCCACAATACAGGCTGCAGACAGAACCTCCAAATCCTGTTCTTAAAAGCCTTGTTGCAACATGCAGTATCTGCTAAATTTAGCTTATTTGTTCCAAAAGAATGCAAAAACTTCATTAGCGTTTCCCCAAAGATTTTGATCCTGGCTGGGTGGAAAAGCCTGTGAAACCGTGAGAAAGTAGAACACAGTAATCCAGGATGCTAATGCTCTGCTCATCAGCGAACATCTTGCCACTGCACACAGACGAATCCGTCTGCGTTGTCTCCTCAGCAGAGACTATGAAGGCTTTCATGCTGCCATGTCATGATTTTAACATGTGTGTCTAATAGCTGCTTAGCTTTAGCGTCACTGAAAGCCCTTTTTTTATTTCTTTGCTGCACACAAACCACACAACACAAGCCAAATGTTGGTGAACTATGCACCGCATGTTCCGACTCATTAAATCTGCCGCATTCCTCTTCTTTTAATAAAGTAACATGCATCCTTCATCTGTCAGGGGGAGATGGGAGGAGAAATGAAACAGATATTTCAGAGTGAGCACTGACGGGAGGCAGGAAATTAAGGAGCAACTATCACACTCAGTTGGATTTAAACACACGGTATGTGGGAATGTAGCTTTCACTATAGCACAGCAGATGGTGGGAATGATGTCATTTCTCGATCTTTGTTTCTGGAGCCTGGTTTGAACCAGTCTTTGTAACTGCTGTGTGTGTACTCACCAGAGTCGCGGTGTAACTACATGTTACAGAGTTATACCTATTATAATAAATGTCATCTTTATAGTTACTGAGAAAAAATATGATATGATAATTCAATTACAGTGAGTAATGAAAATATGGTGATTATGAAGGGGTTATATCTGGATACACTCTTAGCTTATCAGGAGAATATAACATTCATTCTGTTGCTTTGTATCTTCTCGCCCTGCAGGAATGCCGGCTTTGGGTTTATTTTGGGACAAAGTGAGACATAAGCAGTGTTGCGATAAATCCAAGTGCTACATTGTTGAAAATAGGATGGCCAGAGCATTTTCATCACAACATATCAGATACTGACGCGTTGTCACGGCCCTCAGCGTCAGATATGATGCACCAGGCTCCATATTCCACTGGTTTTTGATGTGCCAGAGATAGTGTGTCAGTTTCCTTGTGACTTTTCAAAATAAATGGCAGTCTTCACAGGAAGCGGTAAATTTAAGGGAATAATACACACTTAACACCGGTCTCCTGGTTTTACAGTCAGGGATTTTTTTTAACCTATCTTCCAACCCTGAACTGACCTTTGAGCTATTTGCATTGCATCATTTAATCTCAGCATCTAGCTTTGCCACGAATGGGTTTACATTGGAGTGAATCGAAATCAGACACTAAATTCACATTACTGTTTGAGTTTGCACCAATTAAACCAATGTGCATTGCTTCAATCAGCCTGCTATGCGTGTTTAAATATCCATACTATCATACAATTTTTGTATGCACAAAAAGATAATAAATACTACATATCATGTACAAATTCATAGTGCAGTGTGGCAAAAATACCAGGATGTTCTACATCATTTTGCAGCCAGCATGCTTTTCTGACTATTCTGACCATCAATCCTCTTAGCAGTGTACTGTATGTATGAGACAGTATCACAGTTCAATGCTGAGTTCTGATAGCACATTCAAATGATATGCATACTGCATGAAAAAGTACGTACTTTGTATTATATTATATTGGTTAACACACCAAAAGCAGTGCTTGTTTGAAACAAATAACAGCCTGGCCAGATTTCTCATTAGACAACACATTTTCAGAAACTGCTGCACATTAATCCATGCTATCTCCCCTTTATAGTGAATTTAAAAAGCTGTGCACTTATCTGCCCAAAGTCACTTTATGTATTTGTGTTTACATAATATTTATAGTAGCTGTAAATGAATGTTCTTGCTGGAAATCTTTGGACTGAAGCAGAAAGCATGTAGACAGCACATGTACTGTAACTCCATAGTTACTGGACCAGAGTTCAAACCAGGACCCTCTTGCAGCGAAGTGACAGTGCCAACCACCCAACCACCGTGCAGTCATAATACTCTCAATGACTGAGTTTGACACGTAGACATTTCTGGGACATACAGCTACTCTTGAGGAAAAAGTAATACCGCTAGTTGAGTTAATGGCCCTGCACATCTTTGGCAAACCCGCGCAGGTGATTTAAAGCAGATTAGAGCTCTTTTTAGGATTGAACAGACTAAGTTTGTCACAATACCAGAATTTTAAACTTTGATACAATATTAGTCATTAAAAAAAATATAATGATTACTTCTTTCAATACCACAGCAAAAGACAAAAAATCCCAGGTGCACAAATAGGATATTTTTTCTTCTTTTTCTAAAGGAAACCTGCTGGTACAGAAAGATTATTGAACAAATACCAACACATCTGTACTATATACATCATTACATCAATATTATTGCAGCCTGGAGTTCAAAATTTGATAGTAGATCAATTTTTGACAGCTTCTGTTCTTTCCTTATTATAATAAACAATGATCATATCACTTAAACATGCGGTATTGATCGATGTTTCAATACTTGCCAACCTTAGTACAGACTGTGCTTGATTGCTGTTAGCTTTGTTGAGTGGGACAGAAACCTGATCGGCACATTGCTGGGCTTTGCTGGTAGGTGTTTAATTAGGCATGCAAATGGCACATGCCGCCTTGAGACGACAGTTCTGTGCGACAAAAAAAACAAAATACCACGTGTACCAACTGTATCGTAAACAATACAGACAAACACATATTTCATGCGGCTTTTCTTGGCAGAATTCAAGTCTCTGTCTCTGCCAAAAGTTAAAAGCTGTGAAAAGATTAATTCAATGTAATTTTCTAATTGAGCATCATACCTGCTGCCTCACATACAGCCTGCACTTCATTTAAGCATTTCCCCCCACCCTTGTTGCTACCCAACAACAGGGCACCGTCATATTTTTAATTCATCAAGTTTGGTGGCATCACGTTAACTCTCGCATGGTCCCGCCCACCTACAACCCCAGCAGACGTCTAATCAGATTCATTTGAAACATTTTACAGTAGGAGAAACATGGGTGTAAATTATAAATGATGGTTGAATTCCATTTAGCTGCTTCAGTTTCAGGGTCCTGGTTTCATGCATGCTGGTTAACTATCACACTGTCAAGCCTTTGTCAATGTTATTAGTAACAACTGTGCTTTTCTTACTATGACAAGCCCAAATGTCTGCTGTGAAGCGGGACTTACTGTCTATAACACACCAAAGCAAGGGCCCAAAATGCTTTCTTTCCGCATTGAGCAGAGATAAACAAGTCATCCTGACTCAACAACCTGCTCCACATTTTGACAACAGCTTTGCCCTGGTTAGCCTTAGTGAAAAAAGATCATAACAGGTTTCTTTAATATTTCTTTGAGGATTGTGGTGGCATCATTCAAGGAATAGTTGGAAATTTTTGGAAAATCGCTTGTTTTTCCCCCCAACAGCTATGCAAAGAGATAGACACCACGTTCACGTCTCTGCGTTAGCTATGGAGTAAGAGCCAGCAAGTGGATAGCTTAGGGGAACCAACCCTCGTCAAATTAATGTATGGTGAGTGGTCCTAGGCATCAGATACACGCAGAAGGTCCCCTTTAGCGTCTCTATGAGGTGCACTACGTTTTCCATTAACTCCAATGTAAACCTATCAGTGGCATTATTAGACACTGACTTGGTATAAGGAGCATGAAGGTCTGTTTGGAGCAGCCGGGAGGGGTAGTGGACTTTTGACCCAGGAAATCAATGTTCATGTCTCATGTAAAAGAGATAGAAGTGGTTATTTTAACCCCAAACTAATGTATCTAAGGATATCGAGGGCACTGACCAAACATCTGTATTTAATGGATTGGGAGCAACAATGTGTTGGGGAAACAGTTGGCATGCCTCTGACAAAAGCTAAGTACACCAACTTTTCAAGCTTTGTTTCCTAAACATCCCTTTTAGATTATTTGTACATAAGACATAACATAACATAAAAAATAACATGCTGTGGTTTTACAATTACATGCTGCAATTATTTAATCCTCTAAAACCGATGTGGTGCACGACTGGCTTACTTCATACTTGATAAATGTCTTTTTCTATTGAGGTTGATGGGCTCCACTCTCTTGTGGTGTCCCCCAAGGGTCTATCTTGGGTCCCTGATAATTCTCTATTAATATGCTCTCCTTCGGGTAGATCATAGCTGACAGACTGTTTTAAACTCCAATAAATGCCTTGTTACCTCCACCAAGTAGGTTCTGTTTACCGTTTGGTTTGTTAATTGGTTGATTTGGTTGTCTGACAGTAGGATTACAGAAAAACTACTGGCCTCATTTTTCATTAAACTTGGTGGAAGAGAGTAGCATGGGCCAAGGAAAAAGCCATTCAATTTTGGAGCTGATCCGAATCACAGGGAGTATACAAATAATTTTTTTACTTTCATAACACTGAAGGGTCGTGTATGGCCTTGGTGGAGGTCCAAGTGTCCTTCTGTTATTATAGATATATCCTAAATTGTGTCATGTCTCTCTCATAACAAGGTGAAAAAAGGCTTAAAGTCAGAGTACTAACAATTGCAGCAGAACGAACGAAGCCAGAAGCGCATAATCTCTGGCTGTCTTTAGATGCTTAAGTGGTGTTATTGTGTTATATATAACTAGGGCAAATCACTAAGATGATTTTTGTCGTTCATTTGCAGCCTTGGAGAAGGTCATTCAAGCTTGTGTCTCCTCCAGGCTTGATTGTTGTGACGCACTTGTGGTCTTTGGAGGAGAAATATCAACATAGTTAATTTAGATTACGGCTCCCAGGCTAATGATGCTCTTCCAAGACAAGTGACCACACTACCTAAACCCTCGTCTCCATCGCTGACTGCCTTTCAATTGTATAATTGATTTAAAGGTTGTAGATCAGCTTATAGGTGTGATTTGTTAAAGTTTTTTCGAATTACACTCTACTGAGCTAAACTTCCCAATTTATAACACTACCAGCCCAATACAAACAGAAACATGCAGTTATCTAGCCATGAATGCCATCATCACAATCACATAAATTCAGGGAATTGTTATTTTGCCCCTTAGCTAACTTTTATCCTGCAGAGCTGTTTTTTTAGTCTTCTCAGTGAGGTTTAACTCAACCAAATGCTAATTGGCGGTTGCATCATCTTCATTATTCCAGCTCCTATTAATATTCTATTTCACTTGACTGCATTGCTTAGCTATTTTGCTTTTGCAGTGTCCCCAGTGAGATTATTAAAGGCTTAACTTAGCATAATACAATGGTGCACAGCCGCTTCTGTTAGCAGAGGTTGTTCAGTCAACACTAACTGTTTGATATTAAACCAAATTACTGCTTAAAGGCAACCAAGCATGACGTTAAGTGATTTTGTTTGACATCATCTACCACAAGGACATCAGTTTTTCTGTTTGATTTATGCTAACACAACATTTTAGCTAACGGGCTAACACGGAGAGACTTGCTGTAGCATAGCTAGTCATTAATGTATGCCATTAATTTATAGCAAATACAAGGAGTCATGAATTAATACTGATGCCTCTATATGACCAACATGAACAAATGAGACCATTAGCAAGAAGATGATCTGTTTGTATATAGTTTTTCTTAATGCAAAAGGCAAAGTTTGGCAGTCAGTTGTACATTAGCCAGTTTAAAGGAAGCAGGAGATTTTTCTTTAGGGAATTTTATATTACATGTTATATTTTGTGGTTATGGCAAATACCGGGGCAGGATCAGCAAAGAGAAGAATCGGATTGATTGAAGGCCAAAAAAATCTATAATGAATAGTGACGAGTCAACCTTGGTTGGACATTCAGCAGACGGAGAGAATCGCAGGATTTAAAAGAAGTCAGATTTGATCCTGCATTGGTCCTTTTCCTTCTAGACAGGTACGCAATATATCTTTTTTATTTATGAAATACATTGCGACACGTGGTTTAACATCAAAATATGAATTAACGTAAAAAATAAGCTGCATCTTTTTTTTTTCAGATACAAATGCATGTGCAAGCCAGATCAAGATCTGTAGAACATGATGGTTCTCATGAAAACACTACTGCGTTTGTCCACTGGGGTCACCAAAATCAACACAAAATAGAAGTACCATAGAGTTACTTTAAGAATGATGTAGGCCTATTGAGGTAAATATCTGCAGGGAATTTAATGTTCAAAATCAGCATTTTAAGATTAAGCCAGTAATTCTTTTTTTACAAATATAAAAGTGCTGCTTTAACATGATTTGTATATAATTATCCTTACACTCAAAAAATCAATTGGGATTGAGGATTTTTTAGGCTGTCCAAAAAGGAAGACAGTCAGTTAAATTTAGTTCTAATGATAGGCATGGTCTGAATCATCACACAGTTGGAGGGTTTGGATTTTCCAAGAGGCTGCAGTAAACCGGTGATGAGAGCCAAAAATGGACCAAGCAATGGGGGGAAGGTCATTTACCAGAGCGCCACCAACTGCTGTGTTAACCTGGCAAACACTTGCAAATACAGAAACATTGAGGACAGATACAGATATATTTCTGTATACAAGCCTTTGGCTACCACAAATCCTGCTTTGAATCATAAATACTTATTGTATTCTTAGAATATTGCATGGATATTGAATATTAAGTTTCCCTTCCTGTGAACATGCTGTCATTTCCTGCCAACTGAGAAAAAATGTCACGATACTTTTGTTGAGCTCCTGTTTGTTCACAAGTACCAGCAGATGTCCATCTTACCGTAGTAGCGGCTCGCCCTCCAGGCCCTGACGGCACAGTGTAGGACTCCGTCCAGCCACAGCAGCAGCCAGCTGATGCAGAAGCCCAGCAGCAGCCCCAGCATCAAGTCCATCTCCTGCTTCGTCACACTGTCACTCACAAAGTAATTCTCCGATGAATCCACCAAGGAATGGTCCCCATCGTATGGGATTACATAGTGGACATGATGCCTGCGGGGAGGACAGACAGGTGAAGGTGATGGAAGTGTTA
This sequence comes from Serranus cabrilla, assembly GCA_903364295.1. Taxonomy (NCBI): domain Eukaryota; kingdom Metazoa; phylum Chordata; class Actinopteri; order Perciformes; family Serranidae; genus Serranus; species Serranus cabrilla. Next base: position 180,298 of record CAFUXE010000487.1, read on the forward strand.
GATATTAACCGACATATCATTTATTGAATCAAAGACATTTTCTTGCAGATGGGTGATAGATTACAGGAAAAAACAACATGAAGTCAACTGTTGGGCTACCACAGACCTTCAAAACAGCTTCAGTTCTGCTTGGCAAATATTCTCTAGAGCTCTATTGGAAGTATGAACACCACTCTTCCAATAGATATTCCCTCATTTGATTTTCTTATGATGATGTCAAAGCGCACTGTGTTACAGTTGCTCCAAACTCTACCATAGATGTTCAGTTAGGTTGGGATCTGGTAACGGTTAAGCAGAGTTGCATTTATATTTGTCTTGTTTCTCTGCTCAAATTCCAAATTTCCTTGACACAGGGCCACAGACAGTGTTGGATAACATCTAGTATGGTGAAGCCATTTGGGAATATACATATCCATATATATGTTAAGATGGTAAAACAATTTACTCTTTATATGGCGTCTTATATTCTATATACCCATTATAAGTCGGGTGATATCTGGAGATTTCTATCTGAATTTTGAACACTAATCCACACTTTGCTGGAAACCCCCTCAAGCCGTCTGAAGGACCCTTGGGTGTCCCCAGGCTGCACTTTAGGCAGCTGCGGCTGGAAAAGTTTAATGGGACCGGCTTGTACTCGCGGACTGAAATAAGAATAAGGAACGCTCCGCTACCTCCTTCACTGACTCCTGGTAAGGAGCCTTTTAAGGCATTTACTCCAATATTCTTACAGGTTAAAAATATGTATTTTTTATTTGGCAGCGACCTGTCGCTTTCAGGCCATACCTGAACATCTTTTCTGGATGAGCGAAGATTGTGCAAAGACAAAAACATCATCTAAAATGCATTCTGTTAGTAAGTATAGTTCTTGAGATGTATCATGCCTTGCTATTATTTTTTATCAAAGTGGGCTTCTTCTTCTTGATTTTCAAGTTAGATCCAAATAAGTTCTTACAGGAAAGTGTCTTTAATTTTGTTCCAAGTGGGAAAGACATGAAACGAATCAACTTTTAATTGTTTTTCCATATATCCGCAGGGTGTGTGATTGCTGCAAACCAGGTGTTCACATCTCACAAGACAAGAAAGAGGTAAAGAATTATGGAAATGATACGCTAATAGAATGCAAATTTAAAGACAACTGATGTTTGTTGTAGGTTAGTGGACGCATCACTCACTCACATGATAACACAACATACATAGATTTCTGTACATCAGCTGTTGCAGCAGTGAATGATCTACAATCATCCAGTCCCTCATAGCCACTCTGCCACGTGGACTCGGCTTCATTGTAGAGCAGATACATCCGCTTGATATGAAAGTCATACTATAGTGGTATTATCCGCCCTCCTGAGAGGGGATGAAGGCTTTTTCCATTCTAACAACACAGGCAGTTGTCTGACAAACACTGTACGGGAACACAGTGGGAGCTGAGAGATTTAACTGCTGGAAGTGAGTACAGATACACAACTGAAAACAAGTTTAGACTGAGGCATGTTTTTATTGATAATAATACTAAAATACTATTCTGGGAATTTACTATTATTACTGTTCAAGAGAAAGAATAGTCAGAATTGTAGCACCAAAAAAATCTTGATCCTACATTTCCTGTAAACCTACAGAAGAAAGTTTTATTATTTTTTATGTTATGCTATTTTTTCACTTAACCCATGTTTTCTACATATTTAATGGGCCAGCTCAATCCAATATCTAAAATACATATTTTTCCTCTTACCTGTAGTAAGATCTAGATTGTGTTGGTGTGAGTGTCGGAGATATCGACAGTAGAGATGTCTGCCTTCTCTTAAATATATAAGCAAACTAGATGGTACTCTAATTGTGATGCTCAAATTGCAAAAATATATATATTTAAAAAACTCAACAGCAGTCGTTTGTTCCGAAATCTTGACCTAGTTACAGAAGGAAATCCACAGACCTTGTGAGCAGTTTCATGAAAGGAACTTTTCTTTCTTCCAAACTAAACCCGTCAAGCGTATCACTGCACAGAAAGAATAGTTTGAGACAGCTTAGACAAGGAGGACACCATTAATGTTTACATCTCACGCTGTTGTGAGCATGAGCCTCTCTTCCATGAGTAGATACACACTTCCTTCTGTGCAGTGATATAGTTGGCAGGTGTAGCTGGCGGAAGGAATATAGTTCCTACACAAAACTGCTCACAACAAGGTCTGCTGATCATCACCAGTAACTTGGTCATGATTTCTGATGAGAGACATTGCTGTTGGGGTTTTTAAAATGTATTATTTGGCGCTTTGAGTACAATAAGAGAAGTGCTGTATAGTTTCTAGAAGTCGAAGGCAGATATCTCTACAGGTGATACCTCCAACACTCTGCAACTCACACCAAAACAATTTAGATTATTAATAGCACAACATGTAAGAGAAACTATATGCATTTTAGATTTGGGGCTAAATGTCACTTTGAATAAATAAACATCTCTGTCTCTGACTCATGTAACAGCTCCTCAATGAGATCTGCTCTGCTTAACACCCAGTGTCTAATGGGTCTCTGCTGGCAAAATCCTATGATGTTTTACTAATTTTTCCCACTTAATCTGAGGGAGAAGGAAGCGTCGTTAGCAGCTATAGAGAAAGAAAAAATCTCCAATTTTGATTGGCAGGTGATCTCTGGGAAGTGCAGTGCAGAATCACCACAGCACTTAAACCTGAATAAGGAGAAAAACAGATCTTAAGTAGTGAAGAAGTAGTGGCGCCACATGAGGGATCAAACCCCCTGTTGGATCTCACTGACCTGAGCCATACAGCCACTGAGGTCCATTAAGGCCAAAACATTAAAAAAAAACAAAAAAAACAAAGCTAAGCTACGTGTAAAGATAAGCCAAAGTCTCCAGGTTTCTTTCTTTTCCCTGAGGAAGATTTGTTTTTGTACCCAAATGCCTGTAAATAAAATAAAGGATTAATTAATGTAGCCTTTAAACTAACTTAAGTCCACCTGCACCCTGGAAATGTCTTCTTTTGTGGCATAACAATGAAAACTATTCAATTTTAGGATGAAAATGCCACAATGAGAGCATTCAGATCATCTTAGGACAGATGTCCTGCAGCCTCACCCAACAGCCTGACACCAATCAGCAGGGTGCATCCAGCAATACACACAGTCCACCCCTAGATTTCTCCCAGGTGTCAGCCTCCCCCCCATCAGAGAAGCTACAACTACATCCAAATCAGAGCACAGAGGCTGCCAAAAAAAATGACACCGGCCGTGTCCTCGAGCCTGATAAGGTGAACGCTGTGGGCGTCACGACACCTCCACGTCGGATGGAAGGGCAAGCAAGTGAAACCCAAGCTCAGGTCTGCTCTATTCATACACACATCCCGCTCCTTTCTGCTGGTTATGTGAAAACAGGATGGCTGAGTCTCATTCAGGAGTGTTTCCAGGTCAGTAAAAGACACTGTGTGGGTACAGCAACTTAACAGGAGGGGACGAGGTTTCACTGTGCATACTGTTTGGTGGCAATACTTGGAAAAAGAAAAACATCATTTTTTGTTCTATAAATATAGAAATCACTGCCTAATGCTGCCTCCTTCTCTACAAACCTTGCTTACATTCACTACCAGGCCCCTTTTAACAGTAAGGATGACATGATTGTCAAAATATTACAAAATAAGACATCGTCTCATCCCAAATCCTGCCTCCAAACATATTTCTGTGTCTAGATCAGTCCCTATCACATCACATCTGTCAGCATGCGCGTGAAGCCTTTCCAAACTTTGACTCAGCTCATCCCTCCCTGACAAGCATAATCTAATCGCACCTGATGATGACCCATTTCTGGATTTACAGGCTAAAAAAACCCCCAACAACACAGGAACTGGCCTCTTAATGCTGCTAATGAACTGCTCGAACATCAACCCCCTCACTGCAGTATGCACAGTATACACTGCTGTTTGTTTTAATGTGCATCTGTTCAGCTTGCACCAACATGAATGGCTCCTTAAAGCACTGTCCTCGTGGCTGCAGGACGCGGGTCAGTCCGGATCTGATATCTGAGGACAGTATAGGCGTGGATGTGTTGGATAAAAAGGGACTCTTACTTTAAATCTTGCTCTTACACTGTTGCCATACCCTCAGGCACTGTAGACTTTAGGCCAGTAAAAAAAAGGAAAAAACAGAGGCCCACTTGTGTCTCTGCTCATCCACACAGCCTACAGCCTGCTATAATACATATTTACTAGATGGGAAACACATAACACTGCTGATTAAATCCAGATTCATTTATTAATGAGTGTCTTGCTGCTGTTTCCCCCCTACTTCAAGCCTGCTCTCACTGAGAAAGCAAACAGCAGGTAGGCTGCTGAGCAGCAGTCCCCTCAGCCCCGTAGCACTTCTTCAGCCATAACCACTTCAGCACTCATATGTTCATAATTGGCCCAGCAGGTTTAGATTGTGGCCGACACCGTGTAGGCCTGTGTGGATGGCACGGCGCACTTGATGCTCAGATTGTTTTTGAACGGCCTTATATTGCTCATAGTTCATTACCTATTTATGGCTCCGACACACACCTTCGTATATGCAGCAAAGCCGAAATCATCGCAGCCGATACACACATAGCCTAAAAAACATCGCGATCGGACGTGTCATCGGACGATCTTTCAGATCCAATAATAAAACGTGTATGAAAACATCTATGTAAGCGCACAGACAGCCGGATATCTGCTTCGCTTTGCGGGGCTTCACCGCCAGAAAATCTTCGAGGCCTCTTCAGCAATTAAGAATTGACGGGTACAAAAAAAAAAAACACTCACACACACACACACCCACCATGTTTATCCCAAATATTGTACGGGGATGATGGCATTTACCTTCCACAGTTGCAGTGACAGACGCGGTCCTCCCCTCGTAGATGCGGTAAGATGTAGTTGTGAAAGCGATCCAGTAGTGCGTTCATGTCCATTAAACAGGCTATCGCCTGCAAAGAACCATGCAAGTCAGCTGGGACATGTCAAGCAATAGGCTAGGCTATTCCTACAGACAGCGATTTCTCCTAATCATTGTCAAGACAAATAAAAATAATAAGGATCATAAAGAAAAAGGAGAGAAAATAGCCTTGGCAGATCCTCCGATCCTAAGAGGGAGACTCTTGCCTCAAAACGGACTTAGATTATTTATTTATGACAGCAGGTAATTATAGGTAGGCTAACCTACTTCCACATGTCATTGATAGGCCTGCTGTAAGGTGGTTTCTCGCTAAATGTGATGGCACATTTGTGATCTGATTTAGTGGGTGAATGAGAAAACCTTATTGTGGCCGAGGGAGGGTTTGAAGATGTCTTACCATTACAACAGAAGCACCAAGAATCATAAAAATCATGGTGGTTGTGATCATATGCATCAAAACTTCCAAACTGGCCGCCGTCCTGTAGCCCGGGGATTCTACCCGCGGCGGTGGAGACGCTCCGGCTGGGCTCTGGGCGCTCTGTCCCGGCAGGAGCCGCTCATGGAGCCGCCTCGCCTCTCCTGGCTCCCCCGTCCCCCTTCAAACTGCCCGGTCTCCCTCCGTCTCCTCCTACACACGGCTCTCTCAGCCCCTCTCACTGCGCCCTCTCCATCCAAGTATCCCCCCTCCCCACCCCTGGTCGGTCGGTCGGCTGCGGCTGCCGCTCGCTCCAAAGGAGGCAGTCCTCTCCTAATTACCGATGCAAAAGTGAGTCGTTCTTCCAGGTGCGTTTCTATCTCTATCCCCGTGAAAAAAGAACATAAAGAAACCAAGTGATGGGCTCCCTCGGTATCCTCTCAGGGGTTGCCTCAGAATCCGCTCTTTCCAAGTTATTCCAAACCGGGGCTTTAATACCGGCCAATTCTGTCCTCCATCGGCGAAAACGGTCGATTTCTCTCGCCTGGACGTTTCAGAGAGCTGCACCAACTCCTCTCACGGCCATCGCCCTCGTCTTTCTCGGAATGCTTGATAACATCGACATGAGGTCCAAGATAGCTCCAGTCGGGAACTAGACCCACCCTGCGCCCCGAGTCCAGTCCGGATCCAGCAACGGCAGCTGCATCAACGCCCGGAGCCAGACACGCATGATTATCCCATCCTGGCTTCCAGCAGCTACACGAGCATCCACTCCCACCTCTAGTGCGTGTGCGTGCGTCTGTGTGCACGCGCGTGCGTGTGTTTGAGAGAGGGAGAGAGAGAGAGAGAGAGAGAGAGAGAGAGAGAGAGAGAGAGAGAGAGTATAGTGGGCGGTATGAGAAGAGAACTGCAAACTGCCTTTGTGGCATCGGCCTATAGGCTCATTATTTATAGTGGATACCTGCAGATGCACTGGAGGGCTTCAAGAATGGCACTCTTCATGATGATTTAACCTCCTTTTTTCCAGAGGCTTAACCCCTTTTACCCCTCAATACCGCCACTATCACACATACACATACATACACAAACAAACACACCACACACACACAGACGCCCTTGCTTTCTATTTCTCTTCCAGACATTGCAGCGCTTCACTTTCTGATTCTGCACCATTCCCTCTGTTTCTACTCCTACTACCCTGTATATGTCATGTCCATAGTGAGTTTTTGATTTAAAAAAAAAAACTAATCTGACAAATTCTACAATCTAAACCTGTCTTTGGAATTTCAGGTTGTTTCCTAGAAAACTTGCACATCTTAGTGTCTCTGGTCAAAGTGAGACGAAGATGACTGACTGCAAAGATAATACAATATTATGTCATATTGTGACAGTTAAGTAATGAAGCACGCTGAGATATGTTAGATGTAAGAATACTGGCACTAAAAGCAGCATCGTATAAAAAATATGATTCCATTATTAATTCCAACCAAACTATGAAACATCCAGTAAAATCCAGGCCAACAGTTTCTTAATGTATCAAATTGCCCAACTGATCAGCATCAGGAAAAATGTGACAACAACAACAAAACCCAGCAGGTGATATAAAAATGTGAACAGTACAATGAACATTGATGTACATTGTTTCAGCACCATGGACAGCGACGGCACTGCAGCATGCACTGACCAGCTACATTTTCTGAACTGTTTTTTACATGCATGTTCTAACTACTAAAATGGAAACACATTGACACAATCAATATGACCTATCTTGTGGTAGTGTTTATATAAGTGCCCTTTGCTGGTACGGACTTGAAAACATCTGCTGTTATCACCCACAGGCACACTGCGAGTGTTATTTCACTTGGACCTCCCCCAGTGAAGAAACACCGCCAGGCTGGGCCCCAGTGTAGCACGCTCTAATTAAAATCTACAGGGGGCAGAATGGGGATAATGTAAACATTTAATAGTAAAATGACTTGAAACCACAACAATTACTATTACAATTACAGTGTGAGCGCAGTGACAAATACAACAAGAGATAAATGTAACCAAACAGTAAAGCATTAACATATGAAGGGCCTCAGGAATCAGATGAACTTTCTAGAAAGATAAATTGCTGTTGACTATCTGTAGCACTGAGCTGTTTTTAATTGGGTG
>CAFUXE010000487.1:190286-200605 GCA_903364295.1 Serranus cabrilla
GCTGCACTCGAGATGACCTAATCCGAGATAACACGGGAAAAATATGTTACTTGATTTATCGTTTCTATTTTAAATTTGCCAGTATGAGAATCCAGAAAATCAGACAAATATATAGCTCATGGCTTACTAGCTACTGTCCATCACAACATTAATCGTCCTGATGGAATTTGGCATAGTGAGACTATGATGGGAGGTTTATGTCTTTTAAATGACAGCTTTTAAGAATATTATCTGGCTGAAATGGCAACCTTGTTATATTGTGATATTCTAAGAAAACAATATTAAAACTCCCTGACTGTTTGTGTCTGTATACATTTGTTTCAGATGTTTGGCAGAGGTTGAAGCCAACTCATTCCGGTAAGAAGACATACTTTGGTGCTGTAGGCCCGCAGAAACGACTATAGCCAACATGTCTAGGAAGCAGACGCCAAAACCTGTACGGAGCAACAAGAAGAGTGAACTAGAACGCAAGAGGGATGAGCGGGCAGCACGCAGGGCCATCGTAAAGGACCGCAAGAACAGGCCTCAGGATGGCGATGAAGGAGCAGAGTTTGTAAGTTTCTCCAATCAGCTCCAGGCCCTTGGGCTGAAGCTGAGAGAAGTCCCTGGAGATGGGTAAGAGCCAGAAAAAGAATGTTGGGGCAAGCTGTTGTCCTTAACCATCACTAACGCTGCGACATGTGATTCTTAAATCTTATTATACAGAAAGCTTCAAGCTGGAGACAGCTGTCTCGTCATAAGTAATGAGGATGCCTTGGAACATAATGTCTTCAACCTCTGTGCCTACATCTCCCCAGCCCACAGTCCATAATAATGTACAGTAAATTGCAAAGTACTGTGGCTGCACAGTAGAGGCAAACGTCACTAGAGCCATAATTTGACAATTCTCGTCTTTGATGAAAGATGATTTGTCTACCCCAACTGACAATAACAGCACTATTGTGTCATTTACAACTGAAAAAACAAGGGGAAATGTCTTTAGGTCTCTCTAGCTTTATGTAATATCAAGATTGGAATTTAATCGATTTACAATACAGTCTTGCATCTATCAGTCATGTTTACTACTGGGCAGAAGGTCTGGGAGCCTTGTGATTTGCAGTCATTTCTATTGGCCAAGGCCCAGAAACTTGCCAGCTAATGCCAGCTCTAATGAATACACCGGTGGAATATAAGCCTTTGATTTAAACATAACATAACCTTTATACTGGAACTAACACCCTTGATACTGATTAATTTAACTACAAGCAATCCTGTATCTTCCCGTCTGTGTTTCTTGCAGGAACTGCCTGTTCAGAGCTCTGGGCGATCAGCTAGAGGGTCACTCCAGGGGTCATCTCCGGCTGCGTCAGGAGACTGTCCAGTATATGATGTCCCATCGACAAGACTTTGAACCCTTTGTTGAGGACGATGTTCCCTTTGCGCAGCACTGTAAGAAAATAACCCAGTGGAAGGCACTGATTAAATGAACAGAGTAAACAACATAAAGTAAGATCAGAGGCTTTTTCAATGCCTGGTTCATAATTAACTCTCTGTCATATTACTCTAAAAGGGAAGTCAATTGATTCCAGATGGAGACTGTTTTGACTAGCAACAATGCAGTGACATCTAGTGGCCCTCAGTTCTGTTTGCAGTGATGTGACAAATGTTTACTGTATGTCAGCTGCAAGATAAAACTGAGAGTTTGATACATAGAAGTAAAAAAAAATCCTGTTGCAAGTGTGAAAATCACTTGAATTTTACTGTTAAAAAGCTGTTTGAACCCTATGATAGTGTTTTAGGAGACGTACTGTATATCTGCTGTTATGGCTCCATAGAAGGTTCATGAAAACGTGTGGTTAAGATGATCTTGTGAGTAATTGTTTTTGTTTCTTTCCACCCAGTGTCCAACCTCTCTCAGCCCGGTACGTTTGCTGGCAATGACGCTATTGTGGCTTTTGCTCGCAGTCAACAGGTGAAAGTGGTCATCCATCAGCTCAACACACCGCTGTGGGAGGTAGGGACAGAAGCAGAGGCAAAGACTTCCAAATGATGTCACATAATCGAATGATTTAATTTAACTCCCTTTTGGGACACCACTCGGTTTATAAGTTCTGTTCTCATTGCAGATAAATGGTGCAGAGAAGCAGGTGTGCAGAGAGCTACACATTGCCTACCGTTACGGAGATCATTATGACAGTGTGAGGCGGACTGGAGACAACTCTGAGAGTCCTGCTCAGCTCCGCATAGAGGTATATTATATAAAATGGGCATTGAATGGCCCAACATTAAGGAAAATATCCCCATTTCAGTAAATTCCAAGTCGATCTATTTAAATGTCAAGAGTGCATCGTGTCATGTTTACACCCATTGAGGCACCCTTTACTGATGAGTCTCTGATGTTTTCTTGCTGTTCACAGAATCTGCAGAATTCACAAGGCCAGCAGCGTGAGTTTGGGGACGGTCAGAGGGACAGACGGAAAAATCCTTCTCCCACAGCCTCAGAAGAGGACAACGTGATCCTGAGCTCCATTAAGAACAGAGGAATCCAGGGTCAGAGGCTACACTTGATTCATTAGCTGCAGGGAGAATTAGACTCAGAGAATAACGCGGCATCAACTTTATTACAGACTTCATAACCGGCATGCACTCAAACTCATATATTAAGCCAAGTCTTCAATTGATCCCATAAATGTGTCCTTCTATAATTTAAGGGGAATACAGTCATTTCAACCTGGACCCTACTTTCCCATGTTTTTGCATCTTAGTGATTAATAGAGATGAGTTTTGAATTTGGTCCAGTATTAAGACAGAGCTCCAGCCGTAAGATTGTTATTACGAGCGTCTCACAACATTACAGAAAGATGGAGTACTCTCATTCTGGAACCTTGTGAGAGGTGCGCAGCTTTCATAGGCTTCCTTCAGCTGATGCAGAAGTTGCAGTTGTAGCTAGTTGTGCTACAAATGGATCCTTACACATCTGTCCAAACACTGCGCCCAGCAGAGCATTGGGTCTGCAGTGACTATTTTGACCAGGGTGAGTACTGCCAGCCAAGGAGGAGAAAGAAATGTTGTACCAAAGCACTTTCCTCTAAAGAAAAACGCTGTTCCAAGAGTGGAGAGACACACTGCAGACAGAGCAGAGGCAGGCTAATGTTATTAACTAAAGTTACTGTGTTGTCAGTACACACAGAAGCATGGCAGGATATCAACAACAACTTCTCAATATTTCCATAATCTTGTCAGACAGTTGTAATAACAATATGCGCCTGTCAGGGCAAAACAACCACTTTGAGTGCACTGATGGTGCAAAGTTGCCCCGGGCGATTACATTGTAGCTTGTTTTATGGCTGCCGGCTGCACTGCTCTCTCTCAATAATGGGCTAATTTAAGAAACTGTTATCCCCATTAGTTGCTTTGCACAAAAACATAGGAAAATAGGGACTAGGTTGAAAAACAAAAAGAAATCTCCTTGAGAGGTTTGCTTGATCTTAACAGTAATGATCAGATCACATTGATCTGTTCTATTCATGTGTGTGTTTTTTTCTGCTTCAGGCGACGAAGAGAACCTGCTCCAGCTGAGTGCGGCTACCATCAATGCTGAATGGCTTGTGGGCTCTGTGCTGGGCTCGTCTTGCCAGGGCCAGTGTGCCCCGGGTTCCTGCTCATCCTGCAGAGCTGCTGCTGCTGCAGACTGCAGTGAGCACAAACAGCCAGCAGAGGGCAGCAATGTGCAAAAACCAAAGGTAGACTCCCTCATGAAGCCTGTTTGGCCATATTAATTGAAATTTGAGGCCATTTTTGTTTTAGATTTTCTTCACTCATAAGATAAGCAGACAGCATACCACTGTATATGGGCAGACTGGAGCATTTTTACTCTTGAAAGGAAAAATTTGACGTCAAAAGTCACCTCCATTACAGTGAGGTTATTGAGTTTTTTTATGTTTTCCTCACACTCAGGTATCTAACAAGCAGAGGAAGGAGCAGCAGCGGCAGGAGAAGAAGAAGCGTCAGGAGGAGCGGCACCGGCAGAAGTTTGTCCAGAGTAAAGGAAGTCAGGACCAGAACCAGAACCTGCCAGATGCTGTTACTTTAGTACCAGCTCTCAACACTCTCAGTATATAGACTGGAGCATGGCCAAAATTACCTACTGCTACTCTAGCTACTGGTGGCTGACGCTGTTTTGCACATAGCCAGATTTGATTCAGTCACAGTGGATGACTTTTCCTAAAGAGAACCCTATAGTTTCTTTGCAAACAGTATAATGGTGCCTGCAAACTTGTGTGTGTGAGATGAGTGAAAGTTGTAAGAGACAGAGAGTGAAAGAGCATGACCTTCAGTGTTTTCGTTGAGTTTTGATGGAGGTCGATTGGTTGGTTGGTGTTGGTGTTGGCAGAAACTCCTCAGATCTGGTCTACCGACCACGCTACCTTTCTATGCTGGACATTTGGCTTTTCATGACAACCATGCAGATAATCTTGTGCAGCGGGGCTTTTTGATTTGCCACAGATTGGTGTTTATTCAAACGTTCAGATTGTTGTTCCATCTGGACAAAGGAGGAAGTAAAGGGAGAATGGCAGATGAATGATTGTTATGCACACTATGTAAGGAATGTGGCAATAAATAATAATACATGATAATTAACGTGTTTTGTGCACCAGATAATATATTAGATATTATCTATTCCTGACATTTTCATCTTGCAACATGTTAACTGATGTTAGTGAGATTATTTATTTCCTTTTTCGAAATTAATTTCTTTGTGTTTGAAAAAAAAGTAACACAAATACAGCAAACTGATCATAGACATGTTAGTAGGCCATGGATTCACTACATATCTACATATAAAATGAACATGGCTGCCCCTTTTTTAGAATTATTAATGTTACAAGGTAAATATATATGTATATACCTTGTAACTTATTGCCTTGTTAACATCAAGTTTAATATTTGACTGACTAACTTCAAGGTATATTGACTTTGACTTGCTTGGTCAATCAGTTAAATTATTAAATTAAGATAGATTAGGATTACTTGTAGTAGCATTATATTTCTGATAGCTCTGTTGGGTGTGAATGCTTACAGTTAAGTGCAGACTACAATGTTTAACAGGGAGTGTGCAGTGCAATTTGATGAATATGGTTTTTTTTTAGAATTTCATCATAAGAAAGCCATGATTTCACACCAAGTCAAGCTGTAGTTGAGTGTGATGTAGGACTCGTCTGAGAACTGAGAACTTGGAGGAATCGGGGATGGAACAAACTCACAGACTGCCTGGTTATCACACTGGGAGTGGGACTTTGAATATTCTGTACCATGCCAAACTATCCTGTTGCAGAAAGGTATAGAAAACTATGACCCTCTAAAATGAGAATTAGATTTTAAAAAATACAAATACAAGACATAGGCAATAGATTTCAAATAATCTACAACAAAACTGTGATCTATGATCAGAAAAGGTCAGACAGTAGCAAATATAAGAAATGTTAATTTTATTAAAACAGCATAAAAAAATGACATGACGGACTCGACAAACTATGTACACTTGATCCTAAACAATTGTGTTGGTAGATCGCCTCGAAGACTGAAACCTACATGCTGGTATAAATAACACTTTAAAGTGAGATTATGTCACTTTTGCTGAATAATTCCAGTTGTGGCATTTCATAAAATAATGTTAAATGACAGTAGCACAACAAGGAAAATATCTTAACATCAGAAAACTGACTCAATAATGTCGGGTTCACAAAAACAATGTCAATCTGATGTTTGCCACTATAAACTATTGGCTGAGCAAAGTTCAGTGCTTATGAATTCAACTTTTATAAGATAAATGTCATATCTCTTGTGTCCCATCTATTTTGTTGCGAACCATAATCTCACTTTAAACGTCTTTGATCCCTGAAAGAATGTAGAGTCTAAAAAGCTGCTTGACACCACAAGCCAACACTGGTTTACAGTAGAATGAGACCAAGTTATTTGATGTTGCAGTTTCACAACGAATCTCCTCTGTACGTATGACTTTCCCTCCTCAGGCTGCTTCTTTGTGGAGTCAGCTAATGAAGCGAGAGGACGTGTTTCTGATCGAGGGATCGTGAGTTTGTAGATCAGTGCTGCTAGGCTGAAAGCTGCAGCTGCTCTAGAAGTCCTGCCGGATGTTCTCCTTGTTCTCGTCCCCCTGCTGTTGTCTGAGCTGAGTCACTTCATTCTCCAGCTGGACGATGGCCCGCTCGATCTCATAGTTTTTGCTGACCAGAGACACCCAGCTGTGGAGGAACAAAACAGATGTTAGGACAGGAAAATCTCGCCTACTTGTTCCCATGTGCAGAGATAAAAACTCCTCAACCAACGTACTTTGATTCCAGCTCTCGCAGTTTGGCTCCTCCTGCTAACTGATCATTCTTACGCTGCCAGTTTAAATCTTGAATCTGCTTCCTGTGTGGCAAAGAAATTAGCTGGTAAACATAAGAAAAATACGTAAATAACACTTGAATAGAGCACAAATGTTTCAGGGAATGCTCACCTGAATTTCTGAAGTTCTTTTTGAGCTATCTCAATCATGAAGGCCAAGTTACTGAAAGACAAGAAAACATGTTAGTCTTTGGGCCGCTGATACTGATTGTTATTGCGTGTAAGAAACAGCTGCTGTCACATACTCATTGTAGACTTTCCATGCGTTGGTCCCATACTGCGACATGAGCTCCAGGTTCTCAATGCGGACTGCCTGGTGCTCCAGCTGGGCCATGGAGTTGTTGACACATTCCTGCCACGCGGTAATGTCATTCTTCTGTCCCGATGATGGAGCTGGAAGCTCATATCTCCACAGGAAAATAAGCAAGAATGAATTAACATTTGGAGCCGCAGAGCAAAAATCTTAATATATTTGAAAGTTTGAGAGTTTCTGCATTACCTATACTACTTTTGCATTCATCAAAATATATATATTCAAGCACATTCAATGACCTGTCTATGTCTAATTTACAAAACTTGCAAGGCCTTGATTTTTTTTTTATCTTCGAATTTGAATTCCTTTAAATTAATAGTAAAAATTCACAGGTTCCACCTTCAAGCGTTTAGTTTGCTGTGATAGCAGAATTGGTATCTCTGGGGTTTTGGACTGTTTGGAACTCTGGGAACATTTTTTACTATTTGCCATTTTAAACCAAATGATAACTTGAGGAAAACACTGGTGGAATCATCAATACTGAAAATATTCCTTAATTGCAGCTTTAACTAAGTTTATCAGTGTGAAATTACAGGATTTATAGGATGAGACTTCTAAACTCAGTTACCACACACACACTGCCTAGTCTCCAATAACTGCATTCACTCATTGGTTTGTTACATAATTAAGTTTACTTTTTAAACGGTACTTTGACTTCAGGAGTTTGGGGCATTTTCTAAAGTGAAAATGTGGCCCAGCTTCTCTCTGTAATTTATTTTAATGATATGCATGTATAACTCTTTCTCGAAGGCAAATGAGAAACTACTTTCTGCTGAATTATCATCAGCATGTTGCTGGATGCAGCAGTATTTTTGCATGACTCTCTGTGTGCATTAGGTGCCCACAGAGACATGCAGGCAGTTGATTCAGGTGTTTTGCTGCTCTAAGTATAAACACAGTGTGGAGGGTTTACCTCTTCATGCTCAGGAGGTCCATGGGCTGCCGCGCCGCCAGCCGCTCAAACTCATTCCTCATTATTTCTGTCTAATGGGCAAAAAGAAATGAGAAAGACTGTTATTTCTGTCCCACTGGCTGAAGCAGGGAAGAAGGTGTTGGAGGTCTGGGGAGATTTTCACCTCAAAAGTAGAGAAGTCAGGTGTGGGCAGGTAACTCAGGTAGTTCTTGGTAGGTCGGTATCTTCTGGTCTCCTCCTCCACCAAAGCTGCAGCCTAGAGGACAAAATATAACTTGTTTTCTAAAACAGGAAACTGCACGGAATTAACTTTTATCCACTTTTTACTATGGTTTGAAAATCCACCAGGTTCAGTACAGCAGGACGTTGAAGAGCAGGTTTCAGGTAAACATTTTCCCCCCATACGCCTTTTTTTTGGCAGAGTGGAAAAGTATTTGAATCAACATTCAGAGCCAACATGAGCAGTTATATGTAGAAGAGGCTGACGAGTCTGTTTTTGCCAATAGAAGACTAAAAAGCTGTTTTCACTCTTGGGTTAAAGGCACACTTATCAGTGCAGTGTCACCTTATAATGGCAAAAGGAAGTGACCCTTTAAGCACTAATTATTTTTAATCAGTTCATCCAAATTTGTAGTATTTCCCTCCAGGTGTTCCTGAGACATTGCGTACATGAGAATGGGAAGAATGCACATGCAAGGGGATGTATGACCCAAAAACATAATCCCTTCGGCCATGTAATGCATAATTGCTCTCCAAAATGACTCACAGGAAGACTAGGAGGAAGACTACAACTCACAGCCCTGGACTGTGGAGCTTACTCTTCAGTAAATGAATCAAAAGGCAGTCCAAACAGAATTATTTTCATTTTCATACGGCGTATATTGAGAGGCCAGAAGTGATCCATTCCCTTCCACTAAAATCACAAGATTTTTTTTATTTATTTCTGTATCGTTTTGCATTTCTTTTGACAAATGGAAGCTGCTTTCATTAATGCTGCTGCCTTAAGATGTCTATTTTGGGAGTCAGGTGTGAGTCAAGTCATTAACCTTTGAATGAGCAACTGGTCTTTGTAGGCAAAGGAAAGAAGAAAGAGGGAGCTTTATGTGCGTCACACTCGACTTAAAAAAGCCCCAACCGTCAATTGGTAGTCAAGCACTGGCAACTTATTGTAGTGCATCAAACCACCTGTCAAATCTGAAAAGGGTTTTCAGATTCTGTGATGCAATCACTTCTGACTGACAGATGCATCCAAACTAAAAAGGGCCTGATGACAGACAAATTGAGACTGTCATCTTTGGTCCGTCATGTTTTTAGAAGAACAAAAAGAAAATTGACAACAGAGCTTCAGAGACACTTTATACTCTCTGTTGTGGGGGTATCATGGAGTACAACAGTTTTCCTACATATTACAAGAATGTAGTCTAACGTCAATTTGGCTTCTAAAGCTGGCTGTGTTTCGACCATTAATGTCATGTTTTATTTTATAATGAGCGATCCATTCTGAATGTAAACAGAATTATGGGTGTAATGAATAAAATGGCATAATGATAATGGAGACATGCATATAAAAGTTGTCTGACTAGCATTGGCGCATATAAATTGAACAGTCATCCCATTTGTTGTTAATCACTCCTGAGCATTAGGGATAAAATAAACAGTCAACTGTAGGTGTGCTGATGAGTGATGAGCACCTTAAAGAAAGCTTCTTCTGAGGTGTTCTGAAGTAACCACAACTACAACTAATGTGTCCCAATGGAGGAAAGTTTTTATTCAGAAGACCTTATAAAATAAATTACATTAATTTGGCAGAACCAACGCAACTTGCAAGTTAATTCAAACTACTTGAAGACGAGACATATCTCAGAGGATACAAACGTACAGTATTTAATTATTATTTTTAAGTTTTGTGGGTGTAATGCGGACTCTAATGTTACTTATAAACAGCTAAATATTTTACAATTCCAACTAGTGCCCCATTGACGTCAAGTTTCACAGTGTGCCTTGTCTATCTGGGTTAAGCATGGCTAGCTAACACGCTGCTGTTAGCAAACTCCCAGTTTACTCACCGCTTCTCTGACACCTGCAGCATCGTAACCTTGGTCAAAATATGGCAGAGCATCGACGAACACTTCACCAGCTACTGAAGCCGTTCCGGCCATCTTATATCCGTCTATATTGTTGAGTTTGTTTGATTTGTTGTGTGTCTCTTTTCGTTAAAAATAGCTGTTCCAGCTAACCAACTGAGAGGAAGTATTTCCGGTCTAGACCTTCAAAATAAAACCGTCTACAACCCCTGCCGTGAGTTTTTGTTGGTGACATCTAGTGGCATGGAATGTAACTGCTGCTTACTGACAGAAAGCCAGTATGGAAATGTGATTATTGAAACATTTCAAACGAAATAGAAAACACTTTTTAAATGCAACTACCAAAGATGCAATACTATTTGGATGAGTTGGAACCGAGGGGACCAAAAGTTAAAATTTTAAATCCATGCATCCTTTTTTTCTAACTTTCTTGAATACAAAATTCAAACATACAGACATTTTCAGACAATGTGCTCAACATAATAATACAGCTAAATAAGAAAATAGTTTTACGTGGATGAATGATAATATATATAAATAATAGACAGCATAAATAGACATTGATATTTTAAATCAAATTAATAACGAAAGAAAAAGCAACATTTTATTCCTCTGTAAAAAA
>CAFUXE010000487.1:213886-242232 GCA_903364295.1 Serranus cabrilla
AAAATATTCTATCCCTCCTCTGGGAGTCTTACATGCAGGCAGCATTTGTAAAAGATTAGGAATATTTGTAATGTTAAAATCACCATCATCAATTAATTACCTCTCCTCTTAATTTGTCTAATCAATTCAACAATTGTCTTTTTGCCCAAAATATAAGATTTAGTGTTAAAACAGAAAAGGTCAACAAATCTTAGTATTTGAGAAACCTTAACCAGTGACTATTTGGTATGTTTAAAGTGTCTGAAATTATGAATTAATAATTTGTTTTCTGTAGATCAACGAATCAATAAATCTACTCGTCATGTCAGCACTAATGAGTAACATGTTTTCCTTTTTATAATTTCATGACTGAAAATCACTTGCGGTTTGCATAAATAACCATGGTTGCATTTATTCAATGATCCGATTTTCTCACCCTATGTATATGTATGATGTTTGACAGCCTCCAAGGCTCATCAGTATGCAGCAGCTACCGAGAGGGCCTGGGGGTATGAATGGTGGGCCAGGTCCCCCAATGTACCCTGCCTCCCATCATATGCAGCACACTTTGTCTGTTTGGATTTTACATGTGATTTTTTTTTTTTGTCTGACACATTTGTTGCTGTAAATGTTGTGAACTGAAACTGGTGTACCGAAGTGAAAATGTGTTAAAGATTGTTCAACCCAACATGTATAGATACACAAGGCGAGGCTGATCTATTCTGCCACACAGGTTACTTAGGAAAGAAATATTCAGTATTTACAGTGACTATTTGTGTATCCTTTTCTATCTTATGCAAAAAGATGGAATACTGAAGTACATCAAAGTGAGGTTTCATTTGGCTCTGTAGAAATTTTGGGGCAGTCAGGTTCCAAAAAATATATCTATTTTCTTATTTGCAGGTATGTATGTGGTTTTATTTTTTTAGAATATGTTTGGAAAAAGGTAATTTTTTGTGAGACCTGTAAATACCTAAAATAAATCTTCATATATTGGTCTAAATTCTCATCAAAACTGAGAGTTTGTTCTGTGTTCAAGAGGAAAAAACACATGTATGCATTGTTTTATTTTTAAATATATCAAATAAGAATTAGGTTTATTTAATATTACTGATAAATATGCTTTTAAATAAAAAAACATCAACTTCCATTTCCGTGTTTGAAAAGGTATTATTGACCAAATTGGAACCTCCATTGATAAATTATATTTTAGTGGTTTACGTTGGCACTAACCAAACTTTGATTACATAGATATGTAGTGTATGAGTGGTTACTTTTTTCAGCATTGTTGAAAAAAAACCAACACAAAACATGGCCACCCTGGATCCAGACTACTATGCCTTCATTTTTATTTTTGGCCCAAACTCCCTATACCTTAGGAGGTAAATTTCAATCTAGGCCAAAACCTAATCAAGCTGATCTGTTTCCACTACAGAAGCTCAAAAGGAGGTAAAAGCATATCACGATGAACCTGCAGAGTGTTATCACCTGAATGTACAGTTTTCAAATAAGTTATGTTTACTTCAGTGTCACAGTACACCTTGTGTGTATCCTTGTGATCTACCCAACATGTCGACTGCCTTTTATTCTGCATAAAACATTTGCAAAGCTAGTTTTTGAAGCATTGTATACTGACTTGCACTGTCTTCATTCCTGCCTTGCTGGTACATTGTAGCATATCTGGGCATGCTACTGCCACCTATTGATCAGTGTCATACAGTGTCACATCATAGGTTGTGTATCTCATGTGCTTCCTTGTTGTGTATGTGCACAAAATACAAAACAAGGAACAGCTCGTAGAAAAACCTGTGCTACTAGAATTCTAAAAGCCCCACAGGGAGAGGAACTGTTTGTGGCATATTTTGGCCAATTTGAAAATTAAAAGCAAAGTCAATTTCACATTTCAATATAATAAAGGCAGAAAGTGCACTGTCAACTAATTGTTTTGATTTTAATATTGGCAGTAGTTTAGCATTTTCAAACATGGAAATCAATCAACTAATTTAATTAAATACTGACATACCTACACTTCCATATCCAAGATGCAGACAGGACTTGGAATTTAAATTAAAACAAAGGTTTTGGATATATTTTCACAGAAGGGTGCTAACGCACCGTGTCCTCATTCAGTCCTGCTTTGCACTGCCTTACCAATGTATCTATACATATAAAGCTGATTATTTGCTCAAGTCAAATAACGTGTACAGTGTGGAAATGTTCATTTACTGTCTGCATGTAAGACTAGGTTAAGAGAAACCTCCACTATATCCAGCCCCCTTTTCTTTGTGTCCAGATGTCTTTAGAATCTGAGATGAGCCACCAAAGGTTTCGTTTCTTACTACAATCAGGGGTTTGGCACCTTTTTCCTACTTTGTCGTTTGTGTGTCTTGTGTAGCATGTGTTGTCACCCAAATGCATGACCATGCAACCATGTTGTTTTTACAACAACATTATTTTGATCAAACTCAGTAAATGACCTACGGCATTGTTCCTGTCATTCCTCCATCTTCCTTTTTCTTTTTCTTTTTCTTTCTTCCTTCTTGTTGTCGTCCTTCATCTCCTCCTTCCTCTTTACCTCCATCTCCCTCTCTCTCTGTATCTCTCTTTTTCTGTGCAGCATTCCAACCCCGGCCATGCAGGCCCTTTCCCGGTGGCATCCCTCCATAATGCCAACCCCACAAGTCCCACCAGTGCCAGTATGGCAGGTGCCCATGCTCACCGCGGGCCTGCCAGCCCCATCATAGGCCCCATCGAGCTCATCCCCTCCGTCACCAATCCGGAAAACCTGCCCTGTCTACCTGAGATCCCGCCCATTCAGGTATGCACAGTCTATCCATGTATTTGTTGTTTGAGTTGAATTTGTAGTGAATTTACGTTTTATTCAACTGTCTTATGATAATACACCTAAAAATAAAATGACTTAAATGTAAAATACCAATAATTATATCAATTAAAAAAACATCTCAAATGAAAATATTCCTGTTAAAAGAATGACCTCTTGATTTTCTGTTGGTATTTCCCTGCCTTTGTGCTTTTGTAGCTGGAGGATGCAGGTTCCAGCAACCTTGGACACCTCCTGTCTCGCTACATCACAGCCAGCACGCAGCATCACCTCGGCTCAGTGGACATGAACCCCTCACCTGGACTGTCCACACACTCTCCTGGATCATCAGGTACCCACACACTCAGGGTGATGAACTCCCATTCATGTCTGATGGAGATTCCTGTTTAAGGTTTTTTTTTCATGATTTGATTCCTGCTTTCTAAATAAAGTTGTGCTTCTCAGTCTGCAGCACTGGAACACCAACCTGATTATTTTGGGTGGATGCAACTCAAAAGCTTAAAAAATCAATCAAATAAAGCAGAAAATGTCCCCATGACATGTCAGTACCATGTTATTAAATGATGTAGTGTAAAATATAATTTATGTTGCCCACCCCCTCAACATATCTTGTATCTTCTTGTTAGATACTAACTAGATTTGTTTTTCCAAAGAGAAATTATATAAAATGAAATTTTATGTACAAAAAGAAGTGATTACTGCTGCTTCATCATCACCTGCTTTCCTGTCTCATTTCTGTCTGAAGGTCTGTCGAATGCCCACACACCAGCACGACCTTCCAGCACATCCAGCACAGGCAGCAGAGGCAGGTAAGGAGACATGAAGGTATTTTAACACCAAGACGTTAACGGCTGATGGTTAACGATTCTAGACATTTTTTACCTGTCAGAGTCCAAGTTAACTTATTCAACCTAACGTTTAACTCTGGCAGTGAGTGACATTGCATGAAAATTTGTCAGAGTGACATAGAGTAAGCAAACATTAATCAATGACCCAGACTGACCAGACTTCCAAAAACTGTAGATGCTCAAAAACAGCAGGAGCCAATTTTCTAACCGAGGAGGTCACGCTCCATGACTCAGCCTGTGTTGCAGCTTAAATCAGATGTTTAAAAGTCAGCAACTGGGCCAGTGACAGGATGTGGGTGAGGAAGTGTGACAGCTCTTGCCTCAAATGAAAAATCAGCTTTTTTTTCTTTAACAATGACTCCAATCTTTCCCTATTTGTTGGATATAAGCATTTCTTCGCCTAACATCATTTGTAACACTCCTGTGCTAGATATCAGGACTGAAGTCTCTACAGTGATGATACATGTGCAGTCTCAGTGAACCCAACGGGCAGAGTCAGTTTCTTTATTGTTCTCACTGAGTTTGATGGGTAATCATGACTACATGGTTTGTTTTTGTGTGTGTTGAAGCTGTAGCTCTGCAGGGAGGGCAGGGCCAGGAGGTGGAACTGCGGTGGAGCAGGTGAGGGTGAAGCAGGAGCCTGGTACGGAGGACAACTACAGCTGTCCAACCTCTTCTCTAAAGACGGAGCGGGGCTCAGATGCCGGAAGGAGTGCCTGCATGGTACGAATTCTGTTCTTCATTCATTATTTCAACAAGTAAAATTCACCCAAATGCGATGACATTGTAAAATAGACTAAAACTGAGAATGTCTTGTGAAAGAGGGCTGAAAATAAGAGAGTTTTTGAGAATATTGTCATAATGTCTTAAAACCGTCTAATGAGTTTGTGTTTGTTTTCCCCCAGATGAGCAGTCCAGAGAACAGCCCCCATCCTGTATTAGGAGTCGTATCAGCCGGCCAAGATGCTCTGAAAGCTTTAGGGGAGCACATCAAAACAGAACCCCAATCTGAGACACCTTGTTCTGGACTAAATGGCTCCAGTGCGGCCACCTCGTCTTCTTCCGCTACCACAATGACCACATCTACCTCGTTATCCAGCAGCACGACAGGCGCTTCGCTCACTAATGGAAACGCGGACAAGGGGACAGGCACCAAGGGGGACGGGGCGTCGGCTGGAACAGGCAATTCTGGTGGGAAAGAAGACGACCCCAATGAAGACTGGTGTGCTGTTTGTATCAACGGTGGTGACCTGCTGTGCTGTGACCGCTGCCCCAAAGTGTTCCACATGAAATGCCACGTACCCACCATAAAAATCTTCCCAACGTAAGTGACCAGTATAGATGTTTTTTTATAGCAATAGCTGCCCACTGGCAAAATGTATACCCAGTTTGTAGTGTCAGGCCCTTACTGGAAGACAGATGACATTCTTAACTGCGATGTCTGAGTACACCACTCAAAAGATGGCTGTGGTTGGTTTTAACTGACCATGCAGATGAAAGGTAATGTAATCACAATATCCTCTGTTTGACTTTGGTGTCTCAGGGGGGACTTTCTCTGCACGTTTTGCCGGAGTGTAACAACCCCTGAGATAGAATACTGTGACGACAGCAAGAAAATCAAAGGAGAGCAGGACCTGAGTCCTGAGGACCAAAGGGTCAGTACAGCCACCACATCCTCAAAAGGCCTCTTCATGATAAGTACACGGCAGATAATCCTCCCTCTTTCTCTTTCTCTGCAGAAATGTGAACGCCTCCTGCTGCACATCTTCTGTCATGAGCTCAGCGTGGGCTTCAGAGAACCTGTTGCTAGCTCTGTAAGTATCTCCACATGGCTCTCATACAAACACACAGCTAGTTGTGAGTCGCTGATGGCCCTGATTTACCTTCTGTCCTGTTTCCTTCCTTCTGTTTCTTTTTAAAAGTGAATTTTTATTAGTCAGTGTAAGCTCTTGTCTTCGTTGTTGTTCTGCCCAAACAGAGGACACGGTCATGGAGGTGTTTGAAGTAGGCATGGTCGATCCTTTAATATTATAAATTAAAAAATAAATGTAACAAATAAATAAATGTGTCAGAGGTCGCCTAGTACTGTGTGTGCTAAGCACACCTTCTTTTGTTCCTGTTTTCCTGTTCAGTGTTATTCACTGATTGTTGCAGGATATTGGCTCTGGGTTTAGTTGGACCAAAATTGGCTTAAAACTATATTAAAGAACAACAACCCTACAGAAAGACATGATCCATGTAAAGCCCCTTTCAGACTGCTGTTTAAAGCCACAATATTTACACCTCTGTGACGTTCATCCACCATTTTTGTTGTGAGTGCACTACCCGCTTACTTTACACATACTGCCGTTACTTATTGTACTGTGCTACTGTGCTGCACTGCTACTGCTTTGTTGCACATCACTTACTGTCTCCTCCCACTTCACCTCCCAATATAACGCCAATGCAGGTGCCACCAGAGCTCGTTGCGGCACTTTAGCTGGACTTTTTTGGAAACACAGTCTGAAAGGGGCTTATGTTTCTGTTATTTCTGCCAAACTAAAACACAGCATCCCCCACCTCTCATGTTCAGTGCAAATAGAAACATATGTAACTTATTCCAAAGTAGTTAGAGTTGTTGTCTGACCCAGTTTTGTTCAAACAGGTGCCGAATTACTATAAGATTATCAAGCAGCCAATGGACCTGAAGAAGGTGAAGAAGAAGCTGCAGTTACGGAGCTCCCAGCACTACCAGTCCATCCAGGAGTTTGTGTCGGATATGCGCCTGGTCTTCAAAAACTGTGCAAATTACAACGAGGTGAGTAGCATGAGTCTTGAGTCTGCTTTGGGGAATGGCATCTGCTCGTGTGTGTGCATGCAGACAAGGGTTAGACTGATATGAGTTAATTGAATATCTTAATTATCTGGCCATTTTCATACATGAAAAGTATTCGACTAACACACTAGGCTTTTAAATTAATAGTTTATTTTCAAAAATGTTTGAACTATGAATTTAATAGTAAAGATACAACACTTTTTGCCATTCATCATCTCAATATATTAGTCTACCCTTATGTGAAGACACTGACACTGGAAAGGGAGTGGGAAGGGTGCTTACGACCTGCAATGTGCGTACAGTTTTGTCTACTAACACTGGCTGATGAGGACAGAGTATAGAGGCGTCACTGTGCTCTCTTCACACTGGCTGCAGGAACACTGTCTGAACCCTGTTAATGTCGTCTGCATCACAATGATAAATAAGTTTATTTTTATTAATGGATCACTGTGGTCATTCGGTTATTTCATATTCTTCTCTGGGAAATATTTTTATTTGAATGTGTATTGGATGTATTTCTTCTTTGATTGTTGTTGTGGGTATGATCTTATAATCTCGTATACCCTCTGTGTCTATCTAAAGCCCAGTCTTGCTTGATATGCTTTTAAAAAGCATACTGTATGTGATCTTGTATGACCCCTTCCAACCACATGAGGGAGCTTCTAGAATGTCTTTTAAAGACAACCTACTCCCCTGAGACAGTGTTGATCTTAAAGGCTCTGAGCTCCAGGACAGCCTCACTATATATTTGGTATTATTTAGCCATAATTAACAGCAAGCAGGGATCTCACTTGAGAAGGATGTTGGTAATGCTCCAAACATCTTGTATTTTAATTTGCATGACTTATTAATATAGAGGAAGACATTTAGCACAAGGACATTACACTGTAATGTTATCAATGTATGTAACCCCAAAAGCTGCAGTCTAGTTTGAAGAGTATGTGAGTAAATCACAGTTTATCATAGTCAGAAACTGTTAAATCATCAGAGATTATTCTCTCTGACGGTCCTTGAATGGATCATTTGTGACAAACACATCCGTTGGGAAAAACGAACCAAAAAGTAGCTTAAAATTTCGACATTTGTTAACTTTATTCTACCTGTGTCATTTAAAAGTTCAGGAAATAATAAACAGCCAGCGCCAACCAGATCCTGTTTAAAACATTAAATTCTGCACTCCTCTGCACAACCGGGAAGCCATGATTAATTCGGCTGAGGCCAACAGACGCTTGACAAATATTAATAGAAAATCGGACATAATCGCAGGCTTTTTACACAGAGCGCACACTGCCCACCCAAGATTACGGTGAAGGAGCTCTTTAAAGCACTGGTTGATTCAAGTCTTTGATGTTCGTTGCCTTCCGCGTGAACTCTTGCTTCAAGAATAAACTATTTTCTATCAGCTACAGTTACATAATCCATAATTGATTCTTTTCTGTGATTATATCAGTTGTAAAAACAATATTCTCGCCACATACCATCAACATATATAGAACCATGAATATTTTGTTTATTTACACATAAGTTGTGGAAAATGATCACAGGCAGAACTGACATGCTAATGCAGGAAATGTGTCTGTGACAAATGATGTGCATTGTATGTACCACCATAGAGATGGTGAGCTAACCAGATAAATGTATAAACTAGATTAACTCAAATGATCACATGTTCCCTGATGTGTCCTTGAGCCTATGTGACTAAATGGACCTAAGAAGACCTAAGAGTGCAGACTTCACTTGCTGTTAATTTCTGCAGTAACCCCTCTTAGGTTTGAGCACAGTACGCCGTAAACAGATTTCTGATCTGTTATTATCTAACCTGCCTGTGCTGTGAACTCTTTTCTCCCCCCTGCTGCTTCACTGTGTTTGTTGTAATGTTATTGCCCCTCTTTAGATGTCTCGAATAATCCAGGTTTATGATGAGGAGAAACAGATTAATACGCAGGTAAGCCGTTTCTAATAGAGAACAGATGTCCTGTCTCCTCCCACTGAAGCTCCAAGAAATGTTTTGTCCTGCATCTTAGCTAAGAGAATTCATGAGCAGCAGTCATACAGTTTCAGACTATAGCAATTTTGTATAGAAAGGCTGAAAAGGGAATACATTTATTTCCAGAGCAAGTATACCTCATCCACAGTGCATATCTCATAGCTTTGGAAACATCCTCCAACAACACCTGTCCAGTGTTGGATGTGGGGGGTCTGTCTCTGACCCTTTATTTAACTTTCCCAAACTGACAGTACAACGCTTGCTTCCACTTAATGCTGATTGACCAGCTGTGCGCGGTCCGACAGCCACTTCTTTTCTAGTAGTATAACCCGGCCCAGTGTGTTAGGGTGTGACTATATGAAGTGTTGATGTAATGGTTTTTGGTATTATATCAGAGGCTGTGCCAACCATGATAAATCAATGTCATACAATAAATACAGTAATTTTGCTTTTAATTTAAATATATTTCACAATGTCGTTTTTGTATTTTTCTGTTTCAAATGCATGCAATTTCAATTTCACATGTATTTTCACTTTCAGCCCATACATTTATTATCAATATGTTTGTAAGATGACAATGAATATATATATAAAATGTATATATGTATCATTTGCACATCATACATTAAAGAGTGACTTAATGCATTATTATGAATCCCAGTGCTTTTGTTGGAAAGCAGTCGGCCAATTCTATAGCATTCAAGCGTTAGGATTAGCCAGACTTCAGTGCTTTCACAAGGTACCAAATACTTGATTTGCCTTGCCAAGAAATGCAGTGGGATTCAGGCATCGCTCAGGTTTGGTTACGAGTGCACTCAGTTGACCATGTAATCACAATCACTTACCGTGCAACAAGGTGAGAAGAGAAACCACTGGAGGTCAGCAAATTCAAGATTTTCAGGGAGCATTTAGGTTACTCTTTAATGTGAAAGCATACAATATGTAGTAGTGAAAATGTATGGATACAAGAGTGAAAATGCATGTGTTTGAAAGTAACATGTACATGTCGGGTCATTTGAGTCCATAATGTTTGTAAGCAAAAATCTCCACACAAGAATCAGTCCAGACTTCATTTGGAAGCTTTCTAAGACCAAGAAACCTCTAACTATAACAGCCGTCTTAATTGTCGCATGAACTTTGGTTCAGGGCTCATTTCCTGTAGCTGGGTTGGATTTTATGCTCAGGAACTGGGCTGTGAGGTCAAGTAGTTCCAGTAGAGTTAAGCTGATCAGACACATAAAGTCTGAGGTTTTAAGTGTTACCTTGAGGCCGCAGGTCGTTCTTTGGTCGTAGATTGAACACTTGACACTTTGGAGCTCTTCAGATCAACTCTACACAGTGCTGGTGTGATCACACTTACATTTATATATGTCTATTTATTGTATGTTTTTAGTTTGTTGGTGTGCTGTAAGATGAAAAATCAAGGATGTCAGTGTGTGTTGGGGAGATAAATAAGCTTTTCTTTGACTCTTAATTTGCACAGAAATAAATAAAGCCAGTTAACTCTGATTTGTGGAAATGCTTCATGGAGCCACAGTGGGTCAGGGCGGCAGGATATCTCTGCTCTGTACGTTGAGCCGGGGCCACCCTACCACCGGGAGTCTTAACCAGATCTAATTTGTCTCCTCATTCTCCTCTTCCTCCTCCCTGCCTCAACCCATTCATTTCTCCTGCTCGATGGTACTCTCACCACATGCTTCCTCCATATCACTCTTCACCCTCTAATTCTCCCACCCCAACTCCTCCTCCTTCTCTATCTCTTCCTACCTCGGCAGGTGGGGTCAGAGATGGCGATATCCGGCAAGGCAGTGAGTCTGTACTTTGAGGAGAAGTTGCAGGACATGTTCCCGGGGCAGAGCTTCCCTGAAACACCTGAAACGGCTGAGAGCCCGGAGACAAAGGAAAAGGAGGCGGACGACACAGACGACTCAGATGACGACTTTGTACAGCCTAGACGGAAACGGTTAAAAACAGATGAAAAACTGTTCCACATCAAGTGAGAACCAACCACAAAGAGACGAGAAGTGAAACACTGTCTTCCTCACGTCCCAGACTTCTCTTTTGTTTGAGGCAGCAAACATTAAAGGAAGAGTTCGCTGTACAAAGTGCTTGGTTCGTCTCATCCTTGCCTTTAAAAGAATTGCGGTCAACTGCATTATCGGAACTGTTCAGGACAGCGACATAGAAGAGCTGCATTCCCTACTTATTTCATGGACACTCATGAATTCGCTTGTACAGTTTGGAAGTAGGACTTGTTTTGCAGTAGTTAAGTTAATGGCTGCTCTTTTCTTTTTTATCATACATTTTCATTTGTAGATTTGTTGTGAAAGTTGCTTTATAAAATGTTTGAAGCCCCCGTTTCCTGTTCTTAATGTATTATATCTATACTTTGACATTGAACCTATCAAGTATTTGTATGACTTGTGGAAGCGTTATGTAAATAAGAGAATCTAGCCCACTGAAGGTATTCCTACAGTATAGATGTTTGGGTGCGTCATCAATAAAACCTGTTCTTGAAATATATCAAAGAAAATGTGTGGTGTGGAGTAGGTTTGGGGTTGACAGAGAGCTCCTAAAGGAACAGTTCACCTAAATAAAAGGACCTAGACATAACTTTGCCTAATAACTTCATTCATTTGTCTCGGCCAAGAGGTCTGTGTTCAAAATGCCAAGTGTGGTGCTAAGGAATGTAACAGCTACACTTCTTTCCTTGAATTGTGTCCCCTTTAGATGGATAATCCACCACAGACATCACTGTTGACAGCACGGTAGCAGAAATGCAGATGTTACTGTTAACAGCAAGGCAAGCGCATGTTTTAATATGTTTCACACACAACGGAAATTCAAATTGATTTACATTGTGTTTTAAGCATCCACTGGACCCCCCAACAGAGGCCAAGCCCCTAATGTCCTCCAGTCTTAGAAATGCCCCTGCATACACCTGGTGAATTTCACAGAAAGCTGGGCCCTTTAGTGCTTAGTGTTCACTCTATCTGATGGATTATTATTGTTTATGTATTAACTGCTCCCTAGCCTCATGTCGCTTTGCAAGTTGAGTATCCTCGCTCTATGATCAGGAAGAGTCAGCCTTGGTTTCACAAACGCATCACAGCCTTAGCTTCTGCATTACCAGCTTCCCTCTTTATGTTACAAGCATTTTGACACATGAAAGGGAACCAGAGGTCAGCACTAGTTTACAAGAAGCATGTGACGACGGTTGAAACTTGACACAGACGGACTTAAAACAAAGTGCTGAAATCATCTAGGCCACAAAGACTTGAGAACTGTGTTTGATGAGGGGTGATGTTTCAGATTCTCATTTGGATTAGTTAAGAGAGTATTAGCCACAATTTATTCTTTATATATCGAAAGCATTTCTTCTAAAATGACTGGCAAAACACAGGATCCCTTGCACAGCTTGATAATGACAACATATATAAGATTTCCAATGATCACCTCTATGAATGCTTTAAGAGGCTGTTTTAGGGAAGTAGTTTTAAATTACAAATATGTGAAACAGAAAGGAGGAATCACTGGTTTTATGCCATTCTTGTGAACAGCCACAGCACAGGAAACGGTTCTGTGTATATAGACTAACAAATTAACTTGCACTTTGACCTGTGCTAGATATTGCTGCTAGTAATCCTTGTTTGTGATAACATTGTCAAACTGTACTCTTTACATTGTATATAAGTGTAAATTAATTATCTGTGCATTCATCACATTGACTTGCCAATTTAGGTACGAATAAAGTATTTAGACTGATTTGTAACCGCAGGAGCTGACATCAGCGTGACGAGGTGCTGAGTCGTCAGTCTGACAGCTTGTCAGCTGACACGTGCATCACCTCACAAATTTCGGAAACAGCTCGTGGCATCCGTCTCCTGTAGGTAGGATGTTTTCTCTTGACAACTGTTATCTTGAAAACAAGATAACCAGGACAAATCGTTATTATTAGAAGTACCTTTGTTGTCTCATCATCTCAAGAAATGTTAAATGACTTAATACAGAAAGTCTTGCAACCTCTCTAAAATTAACCGAGTTAGAATATCTGCATACAAGTCTGTTTTACAGGGATTAACCCACATGGACCTGGGTATTAGGTGTATTGTTTTTCACGGCTGCGTACTAAAATGCAAAGCTTGTTGAAGAATGTTGGAGGCCTCTGGGCTAATGACGGCTCAAGACTAACAACTGAATTACCATGTGCAGCGAAATAATCCATTTTAACAGGGCTTGTAGATATGTGATGAAAGTATGTGAAATGTATGAGCGCTGCAACATCAAATTGTCATGCCCCGGCGCTACGGATAAGTAACATTAACATGAAAGCATACCGCTAGATCGTTTTGCAGCCTTAATTAAGCTTATTGTACAGTAGTATAACAGTCTCGATCAGAGAATATACACTGATCCGGACATTGTAAATAATAATAAGAATAATAAGTTAAATCATAACAGATATTTTTCTAGAGAGAAATCTACGATCTAAGTTAGCCATTTGGTTGCTATTTTTTCTTATGACCATGATGTACAGTAGATAAAATGAGAATTAGAATACCCGGATTCGTGTTATTTTTCTTGCAGCTTTGCCATCACACTCCTTTTTATGCGTTTTAAATGATCAGTATTAAATACTTATAACTTGGGATGATGTATGCCACACTTCCAGCCCATGACAATGCGTTTGTCATTAAATTGACGAAGAGAAATATATATTCCTGGAGCCCCATCTGAATCCCATTTTATTTTGAAGGGCTTATTGGTTTGTTTTGGAGCTCACGAGTCCGCTAGTCACGTGCTTCTCTTGATGAGCTCTGCAGTGACGTGTCAGCCTAACGACCAATCAGCTCACGGGCACAGACCTAGCTTGTTTATTGCTTTCTTCCGTGTTGTTTCTCCAGTCTAGGGGAGGTTATTGTTCGGCTAGGGACTTTACCAGCATGTCAATCCCCACACAGGTAAGAAAAATGTGTTTTATTTATTTCCACTGTAATAGTTTACAGTCATGTTTGACTTAAAAGCCACAGACGAGACCCAGCTTTTGTTGCTGTAGTCAGCAGCGAGCTCAGTGGCCAACACACAATTTGGTTGATTTGTTCTTTGTTTTTGTTGTGCGTTAAAACTGTTTTTTTCTATTCTACCCAGTGTATACATTTAGCTACACACGTCAGCACTTTATTTAACTGTTTAATCAACTTAAACTGGCTACGTTTATGCAGTTTTTAAGCGTTTAGAGCCCTTGACCCCGTTTCGATCGTGTTATCCGGAAAACTGTTTTATGTCGAGGTCTGTGATCCATATGCTAGTGTTTTGGTATGTAAATATCTGAGAGAGTGCGTGATGTATCTCCGAGGCTTTCATTTTATTTTTTTTGAAAGTACAGTGTGTGTGGAGTGATGCTGAAAAGAGGACCAAATATGTAGAATACGTTTTTTTAATGAACTGGATATTTACAGAGTCTTTTGTCTCCAACAGAATATGTGGACAGGAGTCCCTACGCCGGTTAGTCTAGCATTGACCACTGCAGCAAACTTCACCTCCCTTTGCCCTAATGGGACCAAATGGGTTTGGGAAATACTTGGGGAATGTGCCCAGGATGGACGGGATATGGCCAGCATCTACCTAGGCCTCCTGTCCATCCTCTGCTTCATGGTGTCTTCACTTCCGTAAGTGTTGGTTTTGGTGTCTGTGCCTCCCAGAGGAAGTGCTATTTGATCTTAACATCATGTTTAATTCTGTGTTGTTTCTGATTGCAGACAGTACTACAGCTCATGTAAAACAGGGAATATGGACAGTGCCCTCTCTATTTGGTTTCTGCTGCTGTGGTTGGGAGGCGACAGCTGCAATCTGGTGGGCTCCTTCTTGGCAGATCAGCTTCCACTTCAGGTGAGTTGTTGTCTTACAACAAATTTTCCAGTAAAAGGTTGTTTCCCTTGTCAGGGTAGAGCTGTAACTCACAGTTTTGTTATAAATTAAGCCTCAAATAATTGTTTTGATTGATTCTTTGTCTGTGAAATGTCAAAAGAAAGTATCATTAGAAGTTATGGAAACAACCAAATAAAAGTGTGTATTTTCTAATGACCTAAAAAGCAAATAAATTGTCACATTTTTATAGTGATTACCAGCAAGTTATTGTTTTTGCTTGATCAGTTATTAATTGATTATTAAAATTGTCAATTGCTAATTCATGAATTGATTGTGTGTCAAGTAATGACACAAATAGCTTTAAAGTGTAAATTTCTATGACTATTTGTGTTAAAAAAAATTAATGACCTGCTCCATGTGTCTTTCTCCTTGTGATCCAGACATATACAGCCATTTATTACGTTTTCGCTGACTTGGTGATGCTGGCCATGTACTTATACTACAAGATGAAGAACAAAATGTCAGAAAGTGAGTGTTTTTTTTGTGTGTGTCACTACTGAGTTTTTGTGGTTTGCTGCTGGAGTTTCAGAGCACCCTAAATGCCACATTTGGTGTCCTGGGTCAGTTTTATCTGACATGCTTCTCATATCAGTGCTGATGGACAATGATCCAACACCAGCCCAGACAGAGGAAGAGGATAACCACTGTACCCTGTCATGATGTCATCACATGCCTCATGAAGCTGTGGCATTTGTTTTACTGGTCACCTTTGACACAGTGACCATTGTCTGGAGGAATGTGCTGAGACGTCTTTTGCAGTATTGATGCTGAACCCAGGTGTTGTCTCTTATCCAGGGAGCAGAATCGTGCATGTGGTGGGTGTCGCCTGCGTCCTGGGCTTCACCACGAGCCTCGCCCACCTCCCCGGGTTAGGTGCCCAACAGGAAGTCATTCCTTCAGGGTTCAGAAGTCGCACCTTGCTCTCAACATCTGACTTTAATTCGATCAAGGTGAGTTTTATTGCTTAATTAGTGACCTGAGAGAGATGAATGAGGCTTTTTATCGGTGTAACATGTGTTGTATCTGCCTCTCTGTCTCTGCAGCCTTTTACCCCTAAAGAGATTATTGGTTTCTCCATCGGCTCTGTGTCGTCAGTGCTCTACCTCTGTTCCAGACTTCCACAGATGTACACTAATGTGAGTATGACAAAATGTAGATTCCTTAGTACTATAAGCTGCATACTGTAGGTTGATACTTCAGCTATTACTAGTACAAAAAAACCCATTATAATGATAATTAGAATTAACCTCTTGAAATTACTTCAAATCACTCAAGTTCTAATTGTTATACTTTCCTTGCACTAATGTTGGTGAATTCACATCCATTACAACAACCTCGAAACAATAAAATCAGATAGTGGACAGGACTCAACACTATCTTTTAAAAGAGGTTGCCAGGCATTATATTTTGAGTAATACTGTCCTGTAAACATCAGCCTTATAATAAAACTATGATATAAAAAAACAAAAGCTTTATTACAGGAACTAATTCTTTGTAGTTTGTGTTTTATCTTCTACTGAGACAGAATTTGAATCTTCATTTCAGTTAACATGCAAAATGTGCATTGAGTAAAACATTTACATATTTTAAATGTCAGCTATGGTTAAAGATAAAGCAGGGTGGGGCTGCTGTGTGTGAAATGAGAACAAAAAGCCATGAAGGCATTGCTAGTTGTTGAAAAGCGGAGGACAGAATTCAGTGTAACTGAAAGCTGAGCGGGCGAAATGCAAGAGAATATGACGCACTGACTCAGAAAATCTGCATAAATCACAGTTTGTGTTCTTCCCACTTCTCCTCCCCCGTCCTCTCATTTCTCCCCACAGTTCAAGAGGAAGTCGACAGAGGGAGTTTCATACTTCCTGTTTGCGCTGGTCATCCTGGGAAACACCACATACGGCCTGAGTGTCCTGCTGAAGAACCCTGATGACGGCCATGACGAGACAAGCTACCTGGTCCATCACTTGCCCTGGCTCATCGGCAGCCTCGGCACCCTCTCCTTAGACCTCATCGTATCCTTTAAAGAATAAAAATCAAGGCAGTTGTCTGGGCCTCTGGGCTCTCCCTCATCCCACGTACATGCTACATTTTAGGCAGTGCTGAGTTGGAAGAAAGGACACTTCATCAGATGGCTGTAGGTCTCATGACTGCACGTGAAGACACAGTATAAAGTATCAAAGGTCCAAGCACTCACAGGGATATTGGCTTGTCACCAGCAAAGAACCAAGACAGTAAAAGCTGCACTACTGCCCCTTGTAGGCCATGTGTGTTTTTGCACCCCACAAGGCTGCTGGAAGCTGCTGATTGGCCATATTTTGCTGTATTCTGCTCAGGGAGAAACAGCATCAGAAGCAGCAATTTACTTTACTGCTCTCTTTCTTTCTTCTGAGTCCACTTTTCTTTTCTTTTGACAGAAGCTTTTTCCATTTTCAACAGTAGCCTACGCTTGACAGTGTTGTGTCATGTAGCCTGAATGTAAACATATAGGATTTATAATAGGAGATACAGCATAAAGCAACCCGCAGTGCACATTTACGGATATGAGTGCATTTAATTTAATGAATTAATGACTCTGCTTCTGCATTGTTCAGATTTTGCAAAGTCATCAAGGTGGCCATATTGGACCCTTTTGCGGGCTCATGCCGTATGTTTGACACCCCTGAGTTGGATGAAAACATCACAGAAATGTCATTGAAAGCTTTAGCCAGGAGACTGTTAGTTAGCATAAAGGAAAGAAAGCAGACTCCAGGAAGTCACTGTGAAAACTATGTCTTTAGGTACCGTGGTCACTATATACATGATGACAGCCTCGTACAAATACTCATTCAAATATTTTTTAATAGTAACTTTTGTTCTTCACAGTTGTGTGTTGAAGCTGTGGCAGACTGTTTACTGGAAAAAGCACAACCCAACCTTGACTCTGATTCTGATGCCGTTATCTAGCAACAGTTCAGTGAGAATTAAACTCACTGGCCACTTCATTAGCTACAAGGTGTACCTAATGAAGTGGCGGTGTGTTCTTCTGCTGCTTCAAGGTTGGACGTGTTGTGCGTTCAGATGCTCTTCTGCATACCTTGGTTGTAACGAGTGGTTATTTGAGTTACTGTTGAACCAGTCTGGCATCAACAAGACATTTTGGCCCAGTTTCCTGCTGCTCACTGGATATTTTCTCTTTTTGAACCATTCTCTAGTTCTGTTAGATCAGCAGTTTGTGAAATACTCAGACCATTTCGATTTCTTCCTTAACGCTGTGTTTCAGATCTCCTTCCAGTTCCTTATTTACCGCAGAGCTCCGATGGAGGCCTTCAGCCACGATGAGAGGACGCCTCTGATGGGGAGCTAAACCATCAAACTTAGTGTACTGCCGGGACACAAACAGACACTCGCTTCTAGTGAACCCTCAAAAATCACATTTCCAACCAAAATCAGGACGAAAATTGTACATTTTAGTTTTATTTTATAGTTTTATTTATTATGCTCTTTTTTTTAGTGTTTACAATGTGTTTTTATCTGCAAAAGTACTGTGAAAAACAAAGTGCTTCACTTAGGTTCAGCTGCGGTGTTGTGATTTACACTCTTCATGTTTTAAAGGGACGATTGAGGGTTCGAGGTGTTGGACTGATTTTAGGACACGGTGTCAATTTGACGTTGGACCTCACACAGACACGTATTATGAATTATTGTGTTGTTTTTAAGTTGCCAAACACTTTGACGGTTATGACACTAACCGCTGCATGAAGCCCAGTCCGATCTTGTTGCAGTGATACGTCTGATCAGAAAAGAAGAAATGTTTTGTGAAACATTTCCAAATGTTTATTGTATTTAGTGTGTTTTTAATTGATGTTTACAAAAAGTGCTGTTATCAAAAAAAGGTTAAAGCATCTGCGTTTATTGTATGATATCTTTTAAATTCTAGTCATGTTTTACTTCTTTTTCTGTTTTAAATACAGACACGTGACCAGTTTTGTTTGCACTGGTGATAAAAGTCACTTTATGCAGATTTTTACTATCATGGTTAATTTACACGTCATTCTCCCTTTTTTTTTGCACAACAAAAGTTGCTTTTGTACTTTAAGAAATAATAAATCTATTTAATAGGTCAGTGTGCTGAAAAGATTAAACAATTAATTCTAGTTAAAGTGTTGGTGGAGTCATTTAGATTTCTTCCAATTATCCTCATCATATTTTATTCTGACAGCTCCTCTCCAGCAGCTCTTCCTCCCCTACAGTTTGCTCTCTTCACCTCCCCCTTTTTTCAGGCCAGCAGAGCTCAAGGCCTGCTCTTGGCCTTGATGTTGACCTTTGACCCTTTGCCTTCTCTGACCTCGACCCATGCCGACTGTGTTTGACCTGCTCCTGGGAGGCCTTGACAGCCGTGTTATTTTTCGTCATTAGCAGATTCACGCTGGCCTCTCAGTTTCACCCTCCTCCCTCATAACACCCACGCACGTACACTCTCTCCCTCTCTATTAAACATAATGCAATCACACTCACTCAAAACAGTAAGGGCCCACCCACCAAGGAGGCAAGGTCAGTACAGAAAATATCATGGGTTCACTGAGTGTGTGTGTGTGTGTATTTGGGGGTGGAGGGTTGTGAAACAGTGGCAGAGAGATTGTTAAGCGGGTTGGGGAGTTAGCAGGAAGAGCCAGTGATAGGGAGCATCCATCCATCACAAGGGATGAACAAGAGGCTGTTTATAAACACTCCATACTGGGAATGTCTTAATGAGATGATTCCAGTTCCTACAAGCAGGGCAGGGATGGGGTCCCCTGCGACTTAGAGGTTGCCAGTTCAAATCCCTCGTGCAGCCATGAGTACCCCATGCCGGGAAATCTTACAGTAAATTCAGGATAATTTTAATTCCCCATGGAGACAGAATGCCTTATAATGTGATTGTGCTCTGGCTCACTTTTGTTATTTCTCAATCATTTTCCATAAAATCTTTGTGAATAATTTCTTCTACTCACTGACAGACTTTTGTCCTGCATGAGAACATTTACAGGAAAAGAAGATCTTTGGACAGGTTTCCTCACATTCAGCTAAAACACACATCAAGAGCAGCTGTCTGTTTACTCTGTGTGTGAGTGTGTATTTGTGTGTGTGTGTGTGTCTGGAATAGAGGCTGGGCTGGAGTCAACATTACAAAAAGTGAGATAGTTGGACAAAGGGAGAGGACGTCGGGACGATCGGCTCAGCAGGAAGGCTCCCAACATCAGCGGTGAGTCCACAACTAACACAACCGCAGCATTAACAGAATGGTTCATAAGTCGACTCAGTGTTGTTATGTGACCTGAACATCAGTGTGTTACTGTCCTGAACATCAGTGTGTTACTGTCCTGCACATTAGTCATAGAGGAGAAAAAAGGGATTTTTAACATTACATGTAGTTTTTTTTCTGCTGCTGTGTTCAACACTTAAGTTTCAGCCAGGACAGATTTTCAAATGTAAAGAAATAAATCCACACCAGCTTGTTACAGGTGTTACTTCTAATGGCTGGTCTGTGAATGCTGCATTAACCATTAACTCTTGTGCCTTGCTTAACATTTTTTGTTGAATTCCTTAGAGGACAAAAATGTCAGGCGCCCAAAACAATGATAATAAAATCAAACATTAACACTGTTTTCCACTTTCACATAAGTTAGTGAAAGTTAAGTCTTTTATCCCTTTCAATGGCACTTTGTTTACATAATGTCCCTGTTATTATATAAAAAAGATACACAAAAAATGAATGCAACAACTGTGATATGTCAGTGATTTACAACAACTTTGATTCTGATGCATTTTTATTTTTTTGTGCTGTGTCAGTTTAAAAATAAAAACTCACCGTGTTACCTTAAAGTAAAAAATTCCCCCTTCCTTAATCTGCTAATATACTGTCATTAATATTATTACATAATATTATTATTACAACAACACTGATTTTGTAAAATGGCTCAATAAGGTGGAAAATAGTAAAAACTATTCAATTCTTGAAAGATTGAAAGAATTATAGTAATAGAAACTACATTGAAAGTCTGAAATAATAGAATGCATGTTATGCTGAAATTGATTATCGGATAAAAAAAAAGTTTTTCAGACCATTAGGGACAAAAAAAGTCCCCACTGAAACCTGTTCAAATCATGCATTCTATTATTTCAGATTTTCATTGTAAATTCTATAACTATAATCCTTCTGCATGATTTTATGCTGAAATAGATAATTGGATTACATTTTTGAATGGGTTTCAGTGGGGTCATTTGTGTCCCTAAGGCTCTGAGTGTCTTTATTTTTACAACTTTTTATTATAGAAACGTATTAAAGGCACTGAGGTTAAACTATCTAAGGTAGAAAAAAAACCTCATACGGTACACCCTTGCTAATAGCTTTGCTAAGATTTATAAAGCTAAAATTGTCCCAGTGAGGCACAAAGGTTATGGTCTAGTATGCTTGATTCAGTTTTTTAAATAAGGAATTTAACATATTTATATTCATTAAAAATGAACACAACAACAGAAAACATAGTTTGAATCTCACAATGACCTCTACAGATCAGAGGAAATGCATTCAAACAAGTCCTTTAAGTAGACACAACCACTATTTGACAATTTACATTCCTTCCTGTGACAGCCAAATACCCCCCACCCACACTCGCTGACATATGCTCCGACTTTGGCTATGGACTTTACTCGTGAACACTGAGGCCACTTTAACGTAAGCGTCAGTTTCCTGCGAGGATCAGTAAACAGTCCAGGCCATTATCGAGCTGCAGCTACCCGCCAGCAGCTCTCTGATAAAGACAGAGGAGCTGGACACATGGAGAAGTCGTCCTGAACGGGATTTATGATGTGCTGGATTTATCTCCAGGCCTGTAGCATGAGTGATTCAGGACTAATGAGTTCAGGAGGTTTGCACATGCCATCAGTCCATTTGAGGGAGTTTTGACAACACGTTCCCTTTCTCTATTTCTCTGGTGTTCATCATCAGTCCATCTTTTGCACCGTTTTTTGGTGCAGTTAGTTGGTGCACAGAAATCAAACTAGTT
Organism: Serranus cabrilla; assembly: GCA_903364295.1. Classification (NCBI taxonomy): domain Eukaryota; kingdom Metazoa; phylum Chordata; class Actinopteri; order Perciformes; family Serranidae; genus Serranus; species Serranus cabrilla. Next base: position 235,308 of record CAFUXE010000487.1, read on the forward strand.
CAAGGAACACTCCAGTTGAACTTACCATGCTTGCTGCGCCCTTGAACTCTTTCCCTCCTCTCCCTCTTTTTTTCATGACCCTCATCCCCCGCGGGGCGAGCCCTCATCATCAGGCCTGTGTCCAACAATGTGTCCAACAGTGTGACACCTCCGGAAGATCCATGGCGACACTAGCACGCTCTCAGATATTGTCCCCATCGTTTAGTGTCACTTGCAGCACTGCTGCGTGCTCTTTACTCTGCTTCCATTCCTCACGGGTCACAGACAGTTGGAGGAATGGCTGATGGCTAGTCCGGCCTCATCCTCTTATTTTGGGACTTGTTATTTACTGAACCATGTCATCTTTACCAATGGATTCAAACATCTTTCTAGATTGTTCAAGTTATGTGCTCCTTTTGGAGTCCAGAAAATCAGTTGGTTTGAATAAGAAGAACTTGTCTTTCAGCAAGTAGTCAAATACGTTATTTCTTATCCTTTGAAAAACATCAACAGCTACATGATAGATGCATTGTAATATGATATAAACTTTAAAGGTTCCCAGTTGATGAATCCTACTGACTTTAGTGGTCCCCTGACTGGTCTTCTTGCCCCACCACGAGGCAGACATTTGTGAAATACCTCAACAACTATTGGATGGATTGCCATGCAATTTGGTGCAGAAATCCATGCCCCCCTCAGGATGATGTGTTATAAATGTTGTGGTTCACTGACTTTCCCTCTTGTGCCATCATCAAGTCAGATTTCTTATTTGTCTGATACTTAATACCAAAATTGACCAAATTCCTATCAGCGTAGCTGTACTTCGTGCCTATTAGAAAATGCTAGAAGTATGCTAACATGCTAACAGAGATGGTGAACATGGTACATACACTGTCATCTGGCTCGTCATGTAGTAGCAGGTTTCTTCATTTGTGTGGCTCACATCTAATATGAGTTTCAATTTAATGATACCTGCTTCAAATCATCGCACTCATGTGAATTCAAACATCCCTGATGCTGCTTACCACGAACCTTATCTAGTCTTAAAACCTTAAGAGTAATATTAAGTGCAGAAAAGGCTTATTTCATCATGTAAAGACAGGCTTGTAGTAAAACCATCCACTCTGTTTCTGCCAGTTTGACTGTTTTAGTTTGTTTTATTCATTCGCTGTGTTTTTCCTAAAGCACAGTTTATCTTTCGGCTATGTTGTCATAGTGGAGTGTGATTACATGTGTACCAATTTACCCTTTGGACAGTCTTCAAAAGAAAGACACTGTGTAACCAGCAGCCACATTCCTGTTGTTATTTGTCACTGCGATCGATGGCGATCGCTCCAGTGAAGGCTGCAGTTTCAGAGAGCATTACTGACTCTTCTCTAACCCTCTGCTATCCACCATTCAGTCCTGGTTCCCATAATGAGACAGTGAAAAGGATGATACGGGTGGGAGGACGCCGTTAATCCCCAGTAAGCATGCTGCATGTCAAACGGCCCTGCTCAGAGATTTACAGGCCAGTGTTGAGGTCACTCGTCTGTCTCCTCTGTGCAGTCCGGGCCTCGACTCCTTTCGCTCGGCCCCGGCCTGGTTAACTGTCTGAGGGGGAGGCGGAGGTCCCAGAGCCCCTTAAATCTAACTGCTGTCTAATATTAACTGCAGCACAAACAGAACAGCGGTAAACAAAAGGCAGAGTAAACACACTCCCAAAGGCTTGAAGGACACACACGCACATACCCACACGCATGTATTTACACACACACACACACTTTAACTAAGCTTCACAAGCAGCATTTAGTCCATGAAATTTATTCAACAACTGATTCACTGATGGAAATTATTTTATTCGACTCATGAGAATAAATTGATAAAATGTTTTGTTTGCCCAGCCCAGCTGTTGCACTCTGGGATATGTCCATTCAGGCCAAACCTTAACACACACACACACATAATCACACACCATGAGTGTCCCTCGCTTTGCCCATGACGGGAAAAGTCTCCATCCATCCATTCCTGCCATCTTCTGATCTGTAGCGTCTCAGCCAGGTCCAGCTGTTTGGACCACAGTCCCATCCCTGTCCTTCCTGGGTGTCCACACTTTCCCTTTCGTCTATCCCCCGGGGACGGTTAAGACCTCCTCCAGCACATCATCGACCCCAGACCAAAAGCCTCAGCTGCGTTCGTCCTCTCTGCTTTTTAAAAATAGTCTCGGATATCAGCCCGGACAGCTAAGAGACCTGGACGCATCCTGGGGATTGAGGAATGTCTCCACACTTCCCAGATCCTTCATATCTGTGTGAATCCTCTGAGTAATTGCTTTTGTATGTGTGTTTATGTCTTTGCATGTGTGTGCGTGTGAAGATAGATCCCGTATTACTAGCTGGAGAGAGGATCTTGTGTCCAGATGAGAGAGTGGACTGAGTTGGAGATGAGCTTTTCGGCAGGGGGGTTTCTCTCCGCCTCGGATGGTTACTGCTCCACAGAGCAGCTCCAGTATTACGGTGAGTCCACAGTGACACATCTGTCTCTGCTCCTGTCTGCTCCGACTTTCTTTTCTTTTACCTTTTTTTTCAAACATTGTCTTCTCCCTCTTTTGCTGTTATGTGTTCCCTCTGTAAGATTGGTTCTATGACACACACATTCTTATACAAAAACAGATTTAAAAAACACTGAAGATGGACTTATGATGTCTTGATTAGACGGTGACAGTTGGCTTGTGATACCAATACATTTAAACCAGGAAGTACAGGAGAGACTCAACATTCAGACATGAGAGCTCATATCTTATGTGATTTGAATGTGTGGAAATTTTTATTTGCAACGTACCTCCACTGTTATCAGTCAGTGATTCAAATGATGCCTATTTAAGGTCATTGCTTTCCACCAGCAGGTAGATATTTATCATCTGCAGGAGTGACTGTAGCAGCTGTAGTTTGTTTTCTACTGATGTAAGGGTTGCTTCACCTAACGAATGTATGAGTGATATATAATCACTTCTAAGATTTTTGGACTCCACCCCATTACAATGAATGGAATAAATAACCTATACATGTAGAAGAAACACATTTCCTTTTCTTTTCTTTTTTTTTATGACAAAAGGCATTCAATGTTCAATATATAGTATTTTACCGACTAAAATGTAAAATAGTTCATAGACCAAGTTTTAAGCAAACTAATTGGATTTATGGTCTTTTGATTGCCTTTAATATTTTGTTGACTATGTCACTTGCAGCTAATTGAATAGATGTGAGTACCATTGTTTTATGGGTATTCTGTGTTGACATGGTGCAAATAGTTTAGTCGGTCTCATATCTTTCTTACACATTTCTCTTGTGTTTTTATGTTACATGAGTACAGCTGTAGAGGTTTTTAAAATAGGCTACATCAAATTATTCCAATGGGTATAATGTACATGCGTGTATTCTCTCTCTCTTTTCTTGTACATGGTCCTTGATTGGAAGAAAAGACTGAGAAAGTTAAGCCATGACAGTAAAATAAGAAAGGGTTATAAAAGGTTGAACTCATAAGCAATCAAATATTTATCGCATGATGCTGATTATAATGTCAGGTAGATAAAAGTGTAAAATAGACATTACAGATTGCTGACTTCATTATGTTGTTACACAACATGGCTGTGACTGCACTCTGTGTGCAATCTCATCTCATTCACTCACAGCTGATGAATGAATGCAAAGCGTTTATTTACCGCCTCTGAGAACTCGCTGAAAAGAAAAAAATTGTGTTGAGGAGGTTCAGCCGGCTCGTTGCATTCACAGCAGAGTGTGCATTGGAGGATCTATTTATACTGAAGGGTATCATCAACTAATTCCCCCTGTTGTCTCCCCTCCTGGCCCTAAGAGCAGGGGGGAGGCGGGGGAGCTATGGGGGGTAGTTTGCTGGTGTTGTTTGGCTCCCTTGTGTGCGTGGGATGGAAGGGAGGCTGAGGAGTGTTTAGACAGTGTTCAAATGGTTTACAAACAGTGCGAACCACAGCTCTGTCACATGTGGAGAAAGCAAGGACCCCCCATTAAAAAATACATGGCCGCCACAGTCTGGTGAAGACAGGAAACATCTGGAGGGAGAAGGACGGAGAGGACAAAAGGAAGGAGTGGGCAGGGGTTAATATTGGCCTTAAAAGTGATGATTCTGACATTTACTCCGAGCAAGGGTGACGATCAACAACACAACAGTTCCCTTCATAGGCCGTCATATGCCATCAAAACGACAAAAGAATTCTGGGATGCATCCTTTATCAATCTTGAAGTAGTCCAAGCTGAAGATGGATGAATAAATAGCAAATAGTCATCAGCAAAGTATTGAGAATGTCAGTCCTTTTAACATTTCCTTGTGACTTTGATGGATCAGAGATGCTGGTCAGAGGGAGAAAGTCTCTGACCACCTTGAGGAAATAAGGGGGAGAATGTTTCAGCCCATTAAAGATGATACGGTGATGACATGTGTGAAAATCCTGTGATCTGACAAGGAAAAAAAGGAAGTTCAAAGACAGAAGCAAAACCAGAGATTTCAGGATAAGAAGACACAACATATGAAGAAAAGCCAGGAGGGAGTTTGCTTAGCTTAGCATAAAGACTGAAAGCAGGTGGAAACAGTGAACCCGGCTCTGTCCTAAGGTCACAATATCCACCTGACAACACCCACACAGCTCACTAATTAATCCAATGGATGTGTGTCCAGTGTGTAACTAGAAGCTATGCCAGAAGAATCTGCTCACAGTTTGCAGTATGCAAGCCAGCATGCTTTTCTGACCCACAATCCTCTGCACAGCATTTATGAGCAAGAAGGTCAAAGTTATGTTGCAATCTTATGACAAAGTAGTATGTCCCAATTGTATGCATACTGTATGTACTTTGTAAGGGTAACTACAGTACATACAAGTCAAAATAAAAGATATGCAACTGGAATGCTGCAGCTGAAACAAACCAGTCCAGGCCGATATATAGCTTTATATTCAGTATACAGGCGTGAGAAAGGTGTTGATCCTCCTGGCTTAACTCGCAGATCAGACTCTGTATCAGTAGATATTCAACACTAAAGGATCAGGGGAAACAGTGTGATTAGGACATATGTACTCCTGACTGAGCCTTGTGACTTTTCAACAATAATACAGTATCTTTTGAAAAGTAACTTCAACAAGGGTTCTTGCTTACAGGCCCTGAGTGCTTGGAGCATCTGACTGCTGAATGCTAGAGTCTAAAAGTCAGGATCTCACGGCCTTTACTGTTATGATTAATTTTTAATTTGTCTCTTGTGATTCCAGTCACTTAGAGGGATTGAAGGAGAAAGGGGATGTGTGAGGTGCTTATACACAGTCAGTGTATTACCTACAGTAGATGGTGATTGGTGGATGGTAATTTTATCCACATAAAAACATGTGTACACTTTACTTTACCATCAGACAGCCTTTTAACACAGAGAAGTGAAGCTGTTGTGCTTTCTTCAAGGCCAGGGATTACCTCACAAAAACAATAATTTTACCTCACAGAACACCTGAGTTGCTGGTCTATTGCTCATTGAGTCGGTTAATTCATTTGAGCTATTTTGTGACTTTGGTGTTTTAAAAGGTTAGTTCAGATTTACCGATGTCAATCAATAACACAAACAAACTAAATAATCAAGGCAGTGGTAGACCAGCTGCTCCATGTTCTGCAAGGTAAAATTAAAGTTTTGTTTCTATGGAGACTGGTGGCTTTGAGTAGAGAATAGCAAGAGATAGATATTTTGTTCCCACTAGCAAATGGTTGTCTGACAGCAAGGTAAAGTGATGAAAATATTATAAATACAGCATACTCTTAAGCTGTTAATGACTCATTTATGTGGCTTTCATTTGGCTGTTACTGTAGGTAATACACCGACTATGGATGAGTACCTCATACAATCCCACTTAAAAGAATCCAGATTGTTCTATATACTATACTCCTTTATCAATGCTACAGATCTAAAAGGACCGTTTCCCTGTCAGAGATTTAAGAAACATTATCCACATTACGAGATTGACTTTAGCTCTCATCTTCATGCAACATGTTTTGCCATTAATATTTCCATCTGCAGCAGTCCTGAGACTCCTGACCGTTGGGTGGGCTCTCCATTTAATCAGCAAATAACAGATCCCACAGAGGTCCCAGTCGCACTGGTCCAGCTGTTCTTTCAGAGGTTGCCAGTGGTCCCACATGTTTTCTCAAAGGAGACCGGACTTACAAAACACAAGCTGATGTTCCACACTCGAAGACGTTTCAGTCCGTCACAACACAGAAGGAACATTACAGACTGAATGAAACATCCAGAAAAGGGGATCAAAAAATCTCAGCTGCATCCTGTTAGAACAAGTTCACAAGGCCTCGCTGTCAGCTCTTTATTCTGTCCCCCAAGAACCATTAAAGCGGTGAAGTCACACGAGTCACGTAAGACTACATTCCTGTGACGCTCTTTGACTTTTCATCAGCGTAATAGTGATGCTTGAAATGTTCATTCACATTTCTGTTCTGGCTAATGCACCTGTTCTCACCATAGTTCTGTTATGTACACAGTTCCCTCATTAGTTTCTAAACCTGCAGCTCTGACCTACAGAACAGTTAATACAACTTTTTGACTTTTGACTTTTTTTTCTTTCTTTTTTTTGCCTTTTCAGACATGCTCCCTGACCCGCTGGGCTACCCCCTGCAGGACCCAGACCTCCAGCTGCTCCCTTACAGCCAACAACAGTACAGCCCTGCCAACCTGCCTTTCTCCCTCTATGGCTCTCCACTCTCCTCCACCTCCTCTCCCTCCTCCTCCTCTTCCTCCTCACAGCCCTGCCATCCTTCGTACCACTATAGCCCTCATTACCCAGAAGCCTCCTGTGATCCCAGCCCGGAGCCCCACTGCGGGGGCCTTGCTCAGGGACTGGGAGCCATGGGACTGCCTCTAGGACGGAGGACACGGGTGGGGTCTGGGG
>CAFUXE010000488.1:79236-105359 GCA_903364295.1 Serranus cabrilla
CGTGTGTGTGTGTGTGTGTGTGTGTGTGTTGTGTTTAGGATTCCTCCCATCTATTAGAGGCCCAGCCCACAGCAGCTGAGACACGATCGTCAGCTCACAGCTGACAACTGTGCCAACAGAACAGCACGGCCTCCTGCATCAGGAGGCCCGGTGGGGCCCACAGTGGAGCTCCACCTCAGGACCACATATCGCACCACCTACCCTGCGAGAAAATACTTGTTTTCCTGTCTAGTGGATAAATATTTTTATGTTTTTGAGTGTATGTCTTTCTACTAACACACATATTTAACTCACTGCAGACACTAAATTGACTTTTTACGACTTGGCTTCCAAACATTTTGGATCGTGACCCCTTAAAATAAAGCGATATTGACTTGTGACCCCTGGTCAAAGGTTGCATATGTCCACTTTTAGCAAGATCTTCCTTCCTTTCCTGCAAGTTTAAAGGCGTGAGGAGTAAAAGTTAACACCAGTTGAAATATTAAAAATCTTTGGGTGGTAAAATGGCTTTAAATTACATTTTGCTGAGACAATAAAGCAAATAAGGATATTGTTTTTAACATATTTTCATTCATGATGCAAAGCTACATTTAGAAACTAGACCTCAGTGACTTTGAAACAGTACAAAGTTTAATACAGTTAACATAATGTGAATGGCCAACAATGAGGTGCAGTGTTGGCCAAGTGGGGGGTACATGTGTCCACTTTATTTTTCTTCTGTAAAATAACTTTTTATATTAATTCCTGTCCATTTACGCAACTCAATCAAAGAGGAAAGAAGAGCTGATGGGAAGCCATAGCTGCTTTCCCAACAACATTTCTCTGTTTATTTACTGGGACATCAGTAAAGTAATGAAGTGTGGAGGAGATGTTAGAGTTTCTGATGATGCCGGCAAACTTCATCAGCATCGAAATGAGGTTTTTTTGTAGCAAACGTGTAAAAAAACATCCCATCCTCATTTAAACGTGTTAACACATTTACATGATCAGTGATTTACTGCTGCTGCTGGCTTTGGTCTGTGTGCTTCCTGAGAAACTGCACACTGTGGTGACACCCACAAGACACAGCTGTGATTTGGAGATACGCAAAATAAATTTTCCAAAAATAAGAAAAACCAACAACCAGACACATTTTGCCTGGTTGACTTGTAAGAAGCAACAGCTTACAAACCAGCAGACAGACTGTGTGAAGAGCTTTGAAAGAGCAAAGAGGACAGTTTCTGACGTCCTTGATCTGGAGGTTTCTCTCTCCCAGAGTTCTGACCTTGTGAGTGTGAGTTGGTCAAATAGCTACACAGGTGCCACATCCGCTCCCAGTGTGTCTGCTCCGACACCAGCAGGCTGCTCCAGTTTCACCAGCTTCAGATTATCATGTGGTGTGAGGTTTGTTCCCAGCGGACGGGAGGCCGAGCAGGTGAATAAATGGCTCAGACTCGAGTTGTTTTAAAGTAGTTATTTGCGTTATTATTGTCACTTAACTATTGTATATGTTGGGGTTGATGTTTTGGGACTTGTTAATTGTTTATAAATGTTTGCAATTCAAAACCCAATAAAAATATTTGAATTATAATAATAATAAAGGTGCTGAATTAAGGGATTTACAGATCGAGATTTCATGACACTTTCCCACATAAACATGTTCTGGGACACAGAAATCTTTAACCAAAACTGAGGAACTTATGAAACCAAATTACAGTTTTATTTCATGAGCCCTTAATACGTCTCCTCACAGGAAGAACTTTCTGGTTTCTTCCAGGAATAATCAGGATCAGTTCAAAATGTTCCCATATTAAAGCTAAAATATGACCAGAAATCTACACGACAGGTGGATATTTCTGGCATTTTCTATGTCTACATCTTCACTACAGAACAAACCAGCAGCAGCCTGCGGGGCAGAAAAATTTAACTAATGCAAAATACCAGAAACTTTCTTGTTTTTAATGATTTTAGTTTTTTGTCAAAAGTTTTTTGAGGCGGGCTCCAAAAGCGAGTCATTCCCCATAGACCTCCATGGTAAAAACTCCACATTTACAGCAGAGATAAACACGTTTACAGCCTCGTACACAAACAGTTTGGGTCTCTGTTGCTAAATTCACTGTATGGTGGGTGAAGTTTTAAATAACTCCCCCATTTAAATGACATTAAGGCTGAAAGTTTTTCATAATTAAGGGCCGCTTGTTTCAGCAACCAGGCTCCTCATCCATGCTCACTTTTTGACCAATCTCTGGTTAAATCGGCCAAACAGAAATACACTAATTTAACTTTTACTTCCTGTGTTTACAGTTTCTGAGGCGACTGTATTTCACTATAACAAGCTCAGATACTCTCCAGTCCTGTTGCTGCTGGAATAATCAGAATAACTTGAGCAGCTGATGAGTTATGTGTGTAGGAGGCTCTCCAGCATGTGATGTAAATCTATATTTCTCATACAGTGAATAAAAAGCCCGGAGCCTGATCCGGCTCTTTAAAACAATCACATGCAGCAGTGAGAACAGTGAGACTCCTCTGTGATTTACAGGAAGTGTAAATGTGGGTCAGAGACGCTCAGTCAGCGACATGCTGAGTCACCGGTCAGCTGGTGTCGGTCTGCCTCAGCCTCAAGGCTGTCGGCACATGAAATGACAGGCTGAGGACGAAATGACAAGACGGGTGATGATACACACGAGGGTGAGGGTCACACACACAGAGGGGCAGCCCACTTTAACAGACACAGAGCAGTGGTGGCAAAACAAGCTTTCTTACTCCTTCATGAGACACTTGAGTGAATCAAAATCCACGTCAGTCAACGTGAAAAAGAAGTTTGTTTCATTAGGTTATTAAAAGTTGATTAACATGTTTCTACCAATAAGAAAAGGATTGTAATTAATATAGAAGAAGACATCTTACAGGTTATTTTAGAAATGTGCTTTTTTAACCATCAGTGCAGTTTTAGAGGCTTTTATTGTGAAAGTTTTGGAACTTCCTCTTTCTGTAAACATTCATAAACAACCATCACCTTAAAATGTTTTTAATCCAGCCTCAAAACTTTCTTTTTGTTTGTTTTCTGTGTTGCTTTATGTTTTATCATTGTGTCATAAATCAATTTCTGTAATTTCTTTCCTTTTATTGTGTAAATCACAACTAAATGACTCGACTGTGGCTCTTTTTTTATCTCTGCTATATAAATAAAATTACCCGACTTGACTTTTCTGACATCCTTATTTTGTTTTCTTATATAGTATTTCTATTTCTGTCCTGTCTGCAGTTTGTTTTAAGGACATTCTTCTGTTAGACATTCATACTAGAGACATTTAAATCTCATAACAAACCAGATCGCTGTGAGTTTTTTTAACAATTATGAATGAGATTTTTGATTTTTGGAGCTAAAGTGAATCCAAATTCTTCAAGTTCACTCATGAGCTTCAAAGCAAACCTGAAAAAAACTGATTTTATTTTCTAAAATGTTGTTTTTTTAATCTGTCACTCATTCAAGAAGAACAAGAAACTTTTTGCATCAGCTAATACAGTTAAAATGTTTTATTCTTTAACAACAACTCTCTTTCAACAGCAGCTTGTTATTGTTTAATGATGTGTCTCTTTTAAACAGAAATTAAACTATTAGTTTGGGTCAGAAACATCTTTAAAAGTAACTAAGATGTGTTTTTGCAGCAACCATGTGACCAGAGCCAGCTTCCTTTTTACAGATTCAGTAACCAAACGTGTGTTTTCCTTACCTACGACCTGTATGATCTCAGCGAGCAGCACTCCGTCTGCGACGTCTGTCTGCAGGTCCTTGATCAGACGCTTGTGTCCTGACTTGGCAAGGTAGTGGTTGGCCCAGTCCGTGTAGATCTGCGGGTCAGACACAAACACAAACCACGCGGTTCAGCAACGAGCCAACAAAAATAAAAAGTAGTCCAAAGCAGGGGCAGCCCCGTCAGGATCAGGTCGTCCACGTGTTTCAAACTCCATAAACACTTGAAAACTACAAAAGGTATAAATGGTTGAAGCAAATTTACGACTCTAATAAAATAACAACATGGGTGAATGGGAGCAGAGTAGCCCTCTTTCTTTTGTTGGGGCTCCGATCTGGCATATATCCGCGTGGTATTCAAATTGGGGCCATTGTGCTCAGCCAGGGCATTCATCTCACAGCGCACGGCGGCTGTTTTCAATGGGCCATGCTGACATCACTCTCTGGGGACAGAAAAGACCCTTCACTGCCTGGGGGAAGGAGAGGAGGGGGGGCAGAGCAAGCATCTGAATAATCTGAATAGCTCCCTTCATAATTAGTCGCCAAACTCTCTCTCCTGCTCCCTCGCTCTTACATCAAGAGTTTCTATTTCTGGTGAGTTATAAAAAAAGGCTCACAAAGGTTGACGTGAAGCTGCAGAGAACATTATTCCTAATAAAGAAGAAGTTATTTTTGAGCATGAATCCACGTTGATTTGCAGCATTGTCAGGTTTGTCTGTAACCTGCAGAGACTCTGTTAAACAAGTGGAACTTCAGAGCAGTTTTTCCCCCTTGGGGATCTGAAACATGTGTGACAGCTCAGCTAAATAAAGACACCTCTCCCTCTACGGCTCACAGTCTCACTCTACCGAAAACTGTTACAGCAGTCAGGTGAGAGAGACGATCAGTGTGTTTAAAGAAGCAGGTTACTGTCTGCAGTGATCTGGTTTCTACTGTGTCATGCAAACCAGAAACCTGATTTTTCAAGCTGGATTTCTCTACTATGCAGCGTTTTTTATATGCACACATATGCATGAAAGGAGAGTGTGGCTGTGACAGCAGGGCTGCAGGATAAAACAAATACTCATTAATCAAAGTGATGCATCGTTATATTCAAAATGATGAAATCCAGAGGCAGATTTACTGAAAACAGAATCTTTTTCCTAGTATTATTTGTAATATTTAGAAATATGGACCCATTTAAAATACTCCAAAATAAGGTCACGAGTTGGGGACAAACCTGATTACTGAGCTGTTACATATATGATAATTTTACAGTAACCAACCAGCAGTAATCAGGGGTGTAAACTGTAACAGGGGCTTTATGAGCCATAATTGGACAATATATCACAAAGTCTGCTTAACACAACCTGTTACATCTATACCAACTCACCAAAACAACTCAAATATGATTTTAACATTTTATTTCTGAGCTCTTCCAGATTATTTTTTAATACAAAGAATAAAAATCGGCCTTCTGTTCATTACTGTTGCTTTCGTCAACGACAATTGTGTCTTAAATGAACCAAAACGAGACGAGAAGCAACGTAAATGCGGATCATGTGACGATAACTAATTGAATATATAATGCAATATTGTTGACGAATAAAAATGAGACTAAAATGCAATTTTCGTCAACTAAAACTAGACGAATAGTCAGGGATAATTCTGACTAAAACAAGAATAAAATGACTTTAAGTCGACTGAAACTTGACCAGACTAAAAAGAGTATGAACGCGACTAAAACTACTAAAAACTAAAATGACAGCTTGACACAAAGACAAAGACTCAAATTAAAACATAAAGAACCTGTGAGGATCTTTTAATTATGACAACAAAACAGGAAGATCGTCAAAATAAAAGCGTATATTAAAAGTTGGCGATTGATACATGGATCTACATTATCTCTATTTCCTGCATGTGTAACCATACATCTCTCCAGGTAACCTGGTTCCTAATGTACTTTCTCAAGAATAACTGTGAAATTCAAGTGCATCTATTAGTGCTGAATGAGTGCACGAGCACAAACGCGGACACACAACACGCATGGCGAGGTGTGTGACACGGTTGTGACCCTTGTTTCTTTGTGTTTGCTCTGTAAACAGACCCGGAGCTTTCCTGCCACGCTACTCATCGGCTGAATCACTGCTCTCATGATGGCATACAACAGGTGTGCACACTTCAAAGGCCCCAACACACACACACATGCTCATCTCCACACACAAGCTTGGATGCAAAAGGTTTATGAGAGTACACGACCACACATTAAACACAAAGAGCCTCGGAGCGACGTGTAAATCACACAGGCTGCATACCCAAACACGAAGGCACGGTTATAAAAAGCCTCTTGAGTGACACGCGGAGCTAAAAAAGCCTCCCAGCAGCAGGATTAGGCTCCATCCTTTCAATTCACACTCTCAGCTGGTCGAGGAGGGAAGGAAGTGCACTGTTCAGGAGCTTTTGTGTGTGTGAGAGAGAGATTCCTTTGAAGTAGTTTCGGGCAGGTAAATTGAGGGGTTGGAGTGTAATTAAAATCGAGGTGAAATGGGTAGCTGTCAGTCACAGAGAGAGGGCGGGTCAAACAGCCTGAGGGAGGGCACGGCGAGGCTGTGAGAGGAAGGAAAAGGGGAAGTGGGCAAGTCACAACAAGCTGCCCTTTTAAGTCCTGAAAGTTCAACTTTTCAAAACACTTTTTGTGTCTCTGATGTTTTCCGCTCAGGTCCAGACTTTCAATTTGATACATCAGGAAGTGAAAGAGGAAACATGCTGCGGTGATGCAGCATAGCAGCAGTTTTAGTGTCTATTATAGATAAGTAGCAACATATCAATATATTAAAAGTGAATCATGGTATTATTTTATATTCTAGCTTGCAATAAAACTTCTTAGACTGCCCTACTTGGCTACTGAGCTAAAAAGCAGTTTCGGTTACATGATACATGTATTGTTAAGCTGCATAATCCCCGACTTGATCTTATTTCCAGTAGCAGATTTCATTAAATATATTCTGATAAGCCCTCTGTCCAACCCCACACAGTGGACAGGCTGTATCAAAGAAATGGAAGTAGGCTCAGGGTTGGATAAGTGAAGCCAATACAGAAGTGCCACAAACCTGCATTCTTTCTAATGGCCAGTAGGTGGCGACTCCACTTATTGAATAGAAGTTTATAAGAAAATGATCCTTCTTCTCACTTAAAAACCTCAGTGACCATTTTCCAAATCAGTTGATGGTCTTAATCGTAAGTTTGCATGATGTTAATTTTGAAAATTATGGTTCCATTTAGAGTAAAAATCGATGATCAAGAAAGTTATGATTTAGGGTACGGCTACCTTGTTATTGACAAGTCGCTGACCTCAAATAATGAAAGGTAACTTTGTTAGCAGAAACTGGTTCTGGGCTCTTCAGATCCACCATCTCATCAGAATATGTTCACTAGTGGTTCCAAAAACTAACACGACAAGTTTTCATGGCCAACATATCAAACCCAAGCTAGTTAGCTGGTTAAGTAGCAAAAAACTGGTGAAGAAAGTGGGTTATTTAGCCGTTAAAGAGCCAGATATTTTCTCAGGAGTTGGTTGAGACCAAAATAGAGATAAAAAAGAGTGAATACTGGACATGCTCTGTTTCATAACGATGCTTGTGAAGTTATTTCGCATCCTTGTGCAAAAAAACATCAATGATTGAAGCTTTGATTAGCCTGCCAACTCTAATGAAACAATTGGGACAATTTAAAGCTAAAAAATACAACTCCTATGTCTTATTTCACACCACTGGCACACCCTTTAATAAGCTTCTACTTGAACCAGTACTACCACCATGAAGTGGCAGTAAGATGTCTAATACTGGGATAGAAAGTATTAACATAAGGAATTACTTGTATAGCCATTAATAATGCAACCATCCCCCCAGTGATACAGAACTTCCCCTGAGGTCCGTCCCACCACAAACCAAATGTTTCAGCATCAGTCAGACGTCTGTAAATCAAAGACCATGTTAATAACTGAAACCCTGAAAAGATCCCTCATGCATTAATCTGGATTGTGCCTGTTTAACCACATCTTTATTGAAGCTTCTGTGATCTGAAAAGTGCTTCAAAGGTCACAGAGAGAGAAGAAGAAGACGTGGGGGCTGATGAGAAGCAGGCATCTAATCTGAGAGGCTTTTTAATACTCTGCGTGGTCAGTGAAGAGGAGTATTGACTTCATATTGACTCAATATCTATCAGACAGAGATGAAGTGTTACTGACTCCAGCAGAGAGAAGCACTCTGCATACTGAACAAAAAATGTAATCAAAGCTCCCCAGGGTGGTTAACGACTGATGAATCGATATTGTAATTATGTCCGAAATTGAATTCTTTGAGCGGATAAGAGGGCGACGTAGAGGATAAGTGGTGACTGTTATTTCCTCCCAGGACAGTTACTGCAACGTGAAGGAGATGGAGGTTTAATTTCTGTCAATGATTGGCTTCTTAACCTCAATGTTTTCATTGTTACTAATGAAATTTGTCTGAAGTATCAAAGTCTGTCAAAGATCATAAGTTGGCGCTGAATGATTGATCAGATTCTCATTTTTTTTAAATAACTGGTTTGTTTGCACTGGATTTTTTTGAGACTCACTTCTTATGTGGCTGTTTGAGTGAAGACAGCATTAAGCAGTGCTGATCACTTAAAGTTTTGCTGATTTTTTACTGAATTAAAACAAATAAAAAGTGGATTACTTAGCAGCTTCAGAGCCAGATAATCTTCTCAGGAGTTGGTGGAGAACAAAACAGAGATAAAAGAGAGTGAATAGAGAAATTATACCTCCTTATGGACATGCAAAAACTAAACAACAACAATCAAAGCAACTTTTATGCCATATTTTTCACCTCTGGTACACCTTTTAAAAACTTCTATTTGAACCAGTAATACCACAATTAAGTGGCAGTAAGTTGTCTAATATTTGTCTGTCTTCATTTTTGCTGATTTTATTAAACGAGAAAACATTCTGAGATTGTTAAAAATGCGGTATTTGGTAGAAGTACCCAAGAACCTGACAAAATAAAATAATAAAAACCATATCCTGGCTTGTTTCTGTATGATTCATATACTTGTTTAATGGCTTTTTCTAGCTATCGTTTTACATGCAATCAGCTTTACTGCAGACTCTTAAACACTTGTTAGCTCTATTTCCCTGCATTTGGCTCAATACAAGATCCAAAACTCAATAACAAGCATGAGATGACACATAACGTCCCTGTTAATACTGTTAAAAAGAGCACCAGGCAGCACTCACATCCATGTGTAAACACCCAGTGATCCATATCAAAGCGTCTGATGTTCAACTGATACATTTTCCAAGAAGGGAAAATCCCTCAATTCCCAGAAACTCCCATTAATCCCGACCCTCTCCTGGTGGGATTGAGGGTCTTTTTTAGGAGCTGTAAATACATGTCGGGGACATTCCCGTCACCAGAGAAAGCAACGTGACACTGACTCATTCACACCATCAGGGCCTTATGGAAAAACTCATACATGTCCAGTGGAGCCTATTGACCTCCACGAACTAAATCTGGGCTTTTTTTTTTTTTAGGTTTAAACACTGACCATTAATAGTGCAGACGGAAAATATTCACTTCAGAATTTGGATTTGGAATCACGTAAGGATTAAAGTGCTGACTTTCAGATTTAATTAGAGGCGGTTCAGGGTAAAATTGGCCACAGATGTAAACAGCTGCAAAATAAAGATAACCATCAGCTTTTAAACATGACATTCACTGTTTTTAGGGTTAGGGTGACTAACCACACCGGCATTACTTTTAGTTTATTTTAGTTCACGTATGGTTGGTTAGTTTTGGTTGTTCTTGTTTTATTTATACGGTGGTTTCTGAAAAGCTGTTGATTTATATTTTGGGTGTTGTGTGGTCCACAGTAAGACGAATAAATAAATAAGGAATAGCGCAAAAAACAGACACCATGACATTTTATCTTAACTCAATCAAGAACAAAAGCTGTCAGCCAGTGAAGCTGCTTCGTCATGCATCACATGAAAGCCTGGACTGATGTGCATGTCCACATAACAGCATCCAATTAAAGCTTTCAAAACTGACACAGAGAAAAGTTCTTCAAAGCCTGTGACGAGCAGCGATGAGTCACTCATTGAGACAGCTGCGTCCTTTTTCTCCCTCACACACACAAATACAGAAATCTGCCTCCGCTTGCTGAGTCACCGGGCCGGCGTGCGATGCCTACAGAAGGGTAATGACGCATACACGCCGTCCCTGCAGCGCCGGGTCAGCCTGGGCGGGGACGGGCCGAGGGCAGCCGGGGCGCCACACTGAGCGTGCCCTTGAGCTGAAGGAGTGAAGAGTGACTTTTCTGTTCTGTCCTGACGGCTCAGCTGCAGATGCGGAGGCGGAAGTTTGAGCAAATGTCACGACGTATCCTGACGAAGGCTCATTAAACAGTAGGAGGAGCGGAGCAGATGTGCTTTAATACGTCTTGTGGTGTGTTTGTGTGTCTGTGTGCGTGCTCCACCCTCTCCTCTCTGTTGTTGTTTGCACTGACGCTGACCTGTTCAGTGCTTGCTCAGCAAACATTGCAGTGATGTTGGCACACACACCTGCAAGTTCCCTGTAACTACAATGACAGAGAGCTTGTTTTTTTCCTGTGCACCGTAAAGATTAGATGTAAAGCGATTTGCTAAAGTTCAACATCCAGCTGAATTAATGAAAATCCTAAAAACAGGAGCCACTTTTTCCCAATATATTGAATTAGTTTGAGCTAAACTTTGTCTGTATATTTCCTGCTTGAGGATGACGTGGTGCATTTCTTAATCAAGTGGGTTTTTAAACTCTTTCATAACTGAGCGTCTGACTTTTCTTAACCTGTTGAGGACCATTTAGTCTTTCCCTTGAAGTTAAAGCATGAAAATCACACACAACACCTCGATGGAAGCACATTCCCACATACATGGCCAGTGCACAGCTCTCCAGAAAACAATTACGTTGATAACTTGGGGACTATTAGCCTTATTACTTTCAGGGTTCAGTAGGAAACCTAAAAAGTGCAGCACTTAACACGCCATTATGAACTAATCTACCGACATGAGCGAGAACTATAAAGAGAGCACAGCAGGACCGAAGTGCTATCTCTCACGAGAAGCTTTCATAGGGAGCCAGCGCTGAAACCAGCGCTCGTTATAAGTCAGGTAAAGAGCCGAGACTACAGAAGACGGGCTCTGATAACACGGCTTTCTTTCAGCTTTTCAAAGGAAATCTGCCTTTGAACATCAAGTTCCTCTGGCCGTGTTCAGGACATCCAGAGGTTTATGAAACCCCAACAGTGAGCTTTCATTCATGTGTTGAACACACAGTGTGTGTGTGTGCGTTACCTGCTTCTAAAATCATTCCCGGCTGCTCCTGGAGATCTGCCCCTGACATTTCTATTTCAAGCTGACCCTTCCTCTCAAGTCTGTGTCTCTCATAACTCTCATAAGTCGCCTCAGTTAGCCTGTGTTGGGTACAAACGCTCTAACTTCCCTCCAATTTTATTCTATCTTCACTTCTGTACAACTGCTTCAAAGATGAACAAAATACTGCAAAGTTTAAGTCATCAACAGGTGGAAAACAGCCCATAAAACAGTCCCTCTCTTCCCTCACTGGTTTCTTACCAGTTTGTAGTGTTGGCAGGAGAAGCGGCTGTAGCTCCGGGTCGGCACCCTGAGGCCGCCACGCTCCGCCATGTTACCTGGAGGAAGACAACTAAGTGCAGACAGCTAGAGGTCCATAATCTTGCAGGAGATCAGGAGACGACTCTGTCATGAAGGCGAGGAGCAGCGGGTAAATATAGCCGCGCTGTTTGTATGTGTACCTCTCTCACTGCTTCATAGGGAGCCTCACACACTCTGACACTGTGTTAACCTGCTCTGCCTCTCTCTCTGTCTGAGTCAGACACCCTGACTCAGTTCCCTCTTCTGCTACTAAATGAGAGAAAAAGCCAGAGATGGAATAAATCTGACCACCACCATAATGCTCAAAGATATCTGAAGGAATACTTCAACTACAAAACATCCTGTTTAACTTTGAACTCTCTAAGCAAACTTTGCTCAACTCAAGATTCCCAAAACGGAGAAAGTTCCTGATGAATTTAAGTAAATTTAAGCTGTGCAAAACTATATCAAAAACATCTGTAACAATTCTTGCTCTACTTATACTCACTGCTTCCCGAACACATGCATTTATACTAAAATATTACTATTTACTATTTGAAACATTTCTGCATTAACAGTACTTGTCTGTGCGAGTAGCGATCAGACTTAGATTAACAAATGACACTTTGATTATACTGAGTTTTTAAAGTTTGGAAAAGGATGTTCTGATACAGTTTTATTGTTGTTAAATGCATTGAAGCATGCAAGAAAAAATCTAGTTTTCTTTAAGAATTTAAGGTAACACAGGGTGAGAAAGTGATGAAAAAAAGCCCATTTGGATGGTAAAATATGAATTTAAGACAATTTATTTTCCCTCTGAAGTAGTAACAGAAGATGTAGCTGCTTAATCACAATCAGACATAATTTATTTACATTTATAGAAGTAATTATGTAAGTTATGTACACATAGCAATAAAATAGAAATATGGAAATATAGAGACAAATGTGCATATATGTAACAATAGAGTGACACATCTAATTATTGCACATGATTTCCTTAGAGAGTCCGTATTGCAGGCAGGAAAGACTTCCTGTGGTGCATCTCGGAGGGATCAGTCTGGTACTGAAGCACCTGAGCAGGACTCTGATTTCTGAAGATTCACTTAACTCACAAACTCCTAAACAGAAGCCATCAGATCCTACAGTATCCTTGTTGTCTTGTTCTATAGTACAGTTTCCTGCAGCCTCACAGCACAGGAGGACCACCCTGACGAGCACTATTGCTCCATAGCTCGGCTAACCTGTGAAGATATAAGTCATGTCTTGTTCTGGTCATCCAGACAACAACAGAAAGCTCAGTCACCTCCTGAGTCTCAGACAGATGGTGAACATGTGATGGATGTGATCTCTTCACTGTGACAGAGCTCCTAATGCTGACTGACAGGACACTTCAGAGTTCCTCTGACACACCTGGCGCTGTACATTACAGCAAGCACACACACACACACAAACATGATACATGCATCACACAGGAGGTCTCAGGTCTCATTCACAGGGTTGTACTATTGTTTTATTCCAGCTATTGTCTGATATCACGTTGATTTACTTGGACCGTTCTGCTCTCATATTAAAACAGAAGTCACACATCTACTGCAGCTTCACTGGAGAAACTCAGTATTTGCACAAGGACACAATAACGTGCATTGGTACCGACACATAAAAATTATAACAGCAGACCTGAAAACTATTCTCTTCTCTCTGCTGCAGGCTGACAAGCAGCGATGTGTGCAGACTTTATTCACGGCAGAGAAGAAAATAAAAGTGCATGTAGTGAGTGTTTCTCATGGATCCAGCTACAGTAGCTCTTGAGCTAATCAGAGAGGTATTTGAGCAGAACATTTGGCAGAAAATGAAACATGAAGGTGTCACATTTGGGCTCAACCTCAGCTGCTTAAATAAAAGTTTAGAACAGAGTTTTTTTTTTGCCAGCAAGGTCTGCCATCATAATAAAAACAATCCTTTAATGCAGGTCTTCTTGCCAAACATTCACAAACACAGCAGCCTCGTAAACTTGCTGTGGAGATTCGTTTCAAAAGGTTTTAATGAATTCAATGGCACATTTGTGGCAAAAAAAGAACATTGCATTGGACTCCTTTAAGTCTGCCAGTTATCAACACAGTCTGTGACAATATCTCACGTCAGTTCTTGCATTTTTTCAAAGATTTCAAAGAAATCTTCCCATTTTCTAAGCCATCTTTAAAGCTATTTCACTATAAATGTTTGCAAAGTAAAGGGTGGCCTCTATGCACACAGTTCAAGAAGACTTATTCTTGTGTCTGACCTCTCCGGCTGCCAGACTGACTGAGCCTCATCGATAAGGACGCTGCAGCTCTGCGTGCTGCTGCAGGCGGAGGGCGACATGTGGCGACACGTCCCCTCTGACCCAGTCTGGGCCGGCGAGCAGATGGCTGGTGGGAAAATGATGGATGGACTCATGGATACAGTCACACAATAATCCAACAGAAGGATGCAGGGAGGGGAAGGAGGATGCAGGTGATATTCTCCCACTTATATAAGAGTGCACGTTACTTTCTCTGTCACATGAAACATGTCGGCTCTAGCTGTGAACGCAGGAACGCCCCACAGCTTAAATAAGCCAACGGAGAGCAGAGGGAATCATCTTCTGCAGCTCTCAGTAAACACCAGCACACACAGACAGATGGCCATGAGAAGTCAGTGTCCCTGGTCTGTATGATATGACAACAGAGGCCTGCAGGCTGCTCTGCCAGCTGCTGTCATGCTTTAGGACACAATGACTCCAGCTCTGTGTTTTTAAACAGATACGTCCACTGCTGGACCACAAACTGGACTGATGCATCCTGGTGGTTCAGTTGGCTGAAGTGCTGAATGTTATCCCGCCTGTTTCCTCATCGTTCCAGCTGTCTGATGAGGGATACAGACACTGAGCTGCTGATTCAATTCACTAGATGGATTGACTGGTCAAATACGATGATTTGAGACTTCTTCCAGATTTCACAGGTGCTACGTTTAGGGCACACTCGCTGAGTTTGATCACATAGACTTTCGTCAGCTTAGCTGCTTGATGTAAGTCAAACTAGAGTCAAATAAAAGACATTAAAAGCAGACATATTCAGTCGGATAAGTCACTAAAAGGAGAGACCGCTGAAAGATCAGTCTTTGTTTTTTAAGAATAGAAGAACCTCCGAAACAGCTTCCAAAGTGGCCTGAAAAAATGTCCAGTTCTTGCACTGTCATTCTTTATTTTTCTGTAATCTTGTTTCATCTTTAAAAAAAAATGTTCACTGCACTGTTTAGCTGTGTGTTGTTGCCGTTGTTTTTTTTGCCATTGTGGTTATTAAAGTTGATGTAGTTGATGTAACCAATCACTATCAGTCAGATCTACCTGAAACTTGTGAAATTATCTTGAACTCGAATATAGTATCACCTCCTAAACACTGACCCAATTTAGTTCCAGGATCTTGTCACACAAGCAGATGGAAAACAGTGAAAATAAACACAATCTGTGAAATGCAATGATTTGCAAAGCCTCTGCAACCTTTGTTCAGTGATTAAATAATAATATACCTCATGCTCAAACTGGGATATGTTTGTTTTTGTAAATATATATATACTCTTTCTGAATGTATGTTTTATTCAGCGCTCCAAGTTTCTTTTTGATCTGGTTTGTACTACGTTACGCTCTTGCCTTCGCCCCACTCTCGTCTCTCCATCATCACTGCAGCTGGAAGTTCTTCTTCTTCTTCTCAGCACCCAGCAGGAAGCACCACGGCTGGTTTTGGTCTGTGGGGCCCCTGGTAGCTCCTTCACCCCCCTCTGCTCCGTCTTGTACTCACACAGGCCTCTCTAAAGTGGCTTCAGCCCACAGAAAGCTGAAACAGGCTGCTCTAAATGAGCCCTCATGTCGCTGCTTGCTCCCCGTTTGGCACATGAAAGACATGTGGCTTTGTGAGCCATAGAGGCCATACCAGGCACATTGTAGACAAAACGACTTGGCGAGAACTCCGCAGTTTAGAATATGGGAAATGGAGTCATCGGCCTGAAAGCCAGGAGACGGAGTGTGCATGTGTGGTCATGTGTTCATACATAATCTGATGGGAAACTGCTGGTTGGTGGAAAAACTTTTTAATTGCAAAAACTTTACATATGCACCCAATAACAACAGCTTTAATAACACCATTTCCCCTGACTATCCAACAATAGCTAAATATTCAGAGCTTAATCCAGAATATGAAAATATTAAATACAAGACTTCTAAATCCCCTAAATTGGTGCTTTGGTTTGTGCACAGATGAAACGGCACAGCAGTGTCTGCAATGCAACATCTGATCCTGCGACATGCAGCCTGATGCACATGAGGGCACAGCAGCCCTGCAAGTGTTATTAAAGAGGGCTCAGCCTGTTAGCAGTATGTATGAGTGAACCAGACATATGCAATGATACAACTGATTTCCCTGCAGAGACATCTGCCTCATGGTCCTTAAAAACCAGCTTCCCAGTCTGCAGGTGTGGTACAGCAGCAAAGAAGGTCTACGAATTATAATACATACATCTCCCCTCTGTGGGACTAACAAAGGAAATCTTATTTTCTTATATAAATTCTGAGCTCCAAAACTCCACAATATCATTTGTCTTGGAAGTTGGATGAACATACTTTGACACCGAAGGAAACTTTCTTAACCCTTCAGTTGCAGTTGGTTTTCCAGTTGCCTAAAACTTTAATGCACAGCCTAATTTTAAGTGTTGTTGTATGTCAACCTGCTCTACGTGGCCAAAGCTGCAGGAAAGTGAAGGTGCACCGGTGACCTCCTGGATTCAAGGTAAAGTGGTGAAATATTCAAGTCAGTTTTATTTATATTGCACCATTGACAGCTGCTTCTGCAAACTGTGACTGTGAGGAAGCACCTCATACAACCCCACTTTAAAAAAATCTGATTTATCTCTGCAACTTTGTATATTCTCTTCTCTTTGAGCTATTAAAAATGTATAAAATGACAATAAGTGCATTACTTTTTAAAAAAGCAATGTTCAAATGCACAAAAACTACTTAAATATTGTGTGGAGAAATAAGAATCCAGGTAGCTGAAGGCTTTACAGACTGAAAAGATCACTGAGGCAAGTTACTGATTTATACATAAATAAAACTGAATTTAATTCCACTCTTCAGCTGTCACACCAGCTGTGCGGTGGTCAGTCAAAAAGGTCATCAAAAATAATAACTGGGAAAAGTAATGAGCAGCTATTGTTTGATGTGGTCGCTGTGCACAATGAACAGCCAAATAAATAATGCTCCATTCTTATTCCTTCTGCTCTGCGTCAGTCTTTGATCAGGATTGAACACATAAAGCTTCTGATTTACGCTGCACACGTCGCATGCTGACATAAAGTCCCTCACGATCAAATAATCAATAGAGCTGCATTGGAAAACAGAGAGCGTTATGGACATCGACTGCACTTCATAATAAAGAGGAAGGTCATTTTAATTTCTGGAAGTGTGTGCACATGTTCAAGTGTGCCTGCCTGTAATCCCTTTGTCATTCTCTCTCTCTCTCTCACACACACACGCTGACCCTGTGGCCCACCGGCATCCCGTCAGTCATGCTGTGTGGAGGTTAGCGCTGTGTAATTAAACTAGCCTCCTTATCGGCTCATCTCTAGACTCTGGTAATAACCTCCTCTGCTTCCATCTCCCCTTCCTCTGTGGGCGCAGATCCAGATAAGGACCATGGCAGAAAGATCGAGACACACAGAGAAAGAAAGAGAGAGAGACATGTGTAAACTCATCAGGGTGCTCATTATACAAACTGACTTTATTAAGTCAGCTGCTTCCTACTTTTATCACACACATCAGCCAATACAAAGATCTTTTTTCTCATTTGTTCGCACCACATGACCTCCCTGCACCTGACCGGCGTCCGTTTTTTATCACACTGTCCCAGACCCTGTTGAATATTTACCATCCCTGTGGCATATATTGTACGTATATCACACCAACCAGCGGGCAACAAAGCAGAACCAAACACTCCTTTTCTTATAAAGCTTGAAAGGAGAATGCACACACACATTAATATGTTGCAAAACTCCGGTTGAAGTCCTCACTAAGCCTATTTTAAGTTTCCATGCAGACATCAAAGTGAAGCTGGTATCAGGTGAGGGCGAAAACCCAGGATGCACGCCTTCAGCACTTTCCTATGATATTAAAAACGACCGCCACTAATCCATTGCGTGCCTGCAATCCGACACCACGGTTACTGTAAGGCTTTGGGCTGATGAGACAAGCATTTTCACTGATACATAAACACACAGAGGGGGAAAAAAATCCAAGTGAGACACGTCCTGAAGCTGCAGCGTCAGGGAAGAAAGGCAGCATAAAGACGTGAACACTGTCTGAGAAAAAGGACTCTCAACAACAGAAAAAGCCTACAGGGTTGTGATTTTATATGCATGTAAATGCAATTAATTTTTTATCTGCCCCCTGGTGTTTGACCTCTCTGATGACCTGGAAGAGTTCAGCCTACCAGTTTCATGGTGAAGTTGTTCTGCTCCCAGCGGCACAGCATCAAGCTCATGTTGCTTCCTGCAGCTTCCTCTCTCAGAGACACCTGCCTCACATGGAGGAGGGCTGCTGGCTGGCCCAAATACGGGCCATCAGAACCAGGTGTACGCCAATCTGGACCCCACAGAGCTGCAGCAGAACACAACAATCCACAGAGAAAACAGGAATCCAAGGTAGAGGTTGCAGGTGAAGGGAAAGCACCACGTAGATCCAGAGGAAACGTTGGAGCTGCTGCCTGCTCGAGCCCCAGCAGGTCTCTGTGTGCCTGAGGGGGGGAGAGCTCAGCGCCTGCAGCTTCTCTCCACCCACTCTGGGACACGGAGGAGGGAAAAATAAACGCAGCAGGCGAAAGGCAAGAGGAGCTCCGCGGCCTCTGCTGCCGCTCTGAGAGGGAGCCAAACCAAACGCACCGAGGAGGAGGAGGAGGAGGAGGAGTGGACCCCCCTTCCCCTCCTCCTTTGCCCACGGCAACACATTGTGCTATCGCTCTTCAATGGACCGTCGCTCATATGGGGAGGAGAAAGAAAGAGAAAAGGACAGACCTCTTCACCTCCTTACACCCCTCCCCCGATATTCAACCCCCTCCAAGACAGAAAAGTGAGGAAAAGGACAAGAAAGGGATGATCAGTGCCCCCTTGATAACAGTGGAGAGCCTCGTGGAGCTCAGAGGCCAAACCACGCAGAGCTCCGCGCTAACCGTCTCTTTTCTATTTATTATTTCTTTAACCCGCTCCTCTGCTGCCTGTTAAAAAAAGCAAAGTTTTATTTTCCCCCGACCGAGCAGAGCCGGAGCAGTCCGGCCTCTGATCAGCCGTCACCCACATCACACTGCAGCAGCTGCATGTGTGTATTTATGTTCATGTGTACGGCGGGTTCATAACCTACGCGTTCATGTATGTGTGAGTGTGTGTGTAAAAGAGTCCACAGCGCAGGGTGCCCTCCGTTTGAGCGTGGTCCAACCCCCTGTACACACACACATACACACACACACACTCCACCGCTGACCACAAATTACAAGCTGAATTTGAATTTTGGGAAAGGCCCAAGATTTACAGAAAGTTCCCACAGTAGGGGGATGCATGATCACTTCCAGCAGGCTGCGCAAAAAGCTTCAGGAAACAACAATAATACTGAAGCCATGTAGACGGTATAAAGTAATGACCTGTGATGTTTTCACAGGAATAAAAGCCGTCTGTCTCTACAGTCAAATACTTAAACACAATAGCGATGCAACTTGACGCTGCATGACAGCTTTTACACTCATTGTCTGGTGGGAAATTATGCATTTTATGTAGAATAGGAAATAACAGATATTTGCTGCTAAATATCCCCGCAAACTGCAAGAAAAAGTTCAAATTCCACTGAATTTAACGAGAATCGTGTTCAAAAAGACACTGAGACTGACTGAAAACGGAGGTTTTGACTTGTGGTTTGCAGTGAATTACTGTAGGAAATGTCTGCAGGTTCAGTCAGTGAGCAACAACAGCCACAGAGAGAGCAAAAGTTAAAAAAGTGCCACAAATCTCAGACTTCATTGACAGTTATGGGTGTTTTGAGCTAAAGCATTAGCATGACATGTTACCATGCTAACATTAGCTTATCAGAAAAAAACAAGAAGCTCCTCTGAGTCTGTTGGGTTTTGCAGGTATTTCACCTAATGAAGATCCTCTGGGCACCATTTTTTTAAAAAAAAATTTGCAATACATCCAGAAATTGTATCTAAAAAGTGGAAGAATTACTGAGGATCCAAGGAAGAGCATGAGTCTTTATTAGTTTTGTGTTATTTATATTCTGTGAATGACATGCTGGCTCGCTCTCAATACGATGGATGATAAATGACAGAAATAGAAATAAATGAATACAAAAATAAATAAATAAATGTAGATAAATAAAGAAATGTAGAAGTAAACAAAAATATATATAAATAAATGCAAAAAATACATGTAAATTATATATATTTTTACATGCATTTTATTATTTATTTAGTTATTTCTGTATTTTTGTATTCATTTATTTCTATATTTTCATTATTTATTTATTATTTCCACATGTATTTATTTATTTATTTATTTATTTCTACATTTATTTTATTATATATTTATTCCTCCATTTATTTTATTATGTCTACATTTATTCATATATTTCTACTTATGTCATTTTTTTGTCCCCTGTCGCTTGCTGCAGAACATTCAAGAACTCCAAGCTGATTTCAAGCGATTTTCCCAGAAATAGCCTGGCCCCAAATTGCTCACTGTCAACAAAGGACTCCAGCATTGCCAGGGGACACATCTGTGTCATGGCAGGTGTATTGCTCAGGATCCAAGGAAGTGAGTAAGTAAGCTGCAACCAGTTATACTGGGAGCTAACGTGCCATTCCCAACTGAAACACGAGTGCTGAGCTATTATGGAGCTACAGGAAAAGTCAAAAGATCATCAAAGTCAGTAGGAATTATTCTCTAAGGACAATAAAAGTCTGAACAATCCATCCTAGAGTTGCTTCAATATTTTAGTTTGAGTAACTGCACCAAAGAGCAAGAAACACCAACAATGGGAGCAAAACAGTATAAAAAGGATTCTGCACGTTGCCATTACAGAGTTGGAAATCAAACTTTCCAGCAGCAGCTCACGCTGCACACGCAGGACTTTTTCTAGACGTTCACCGAGCCAACACACCACAAAGAGCGGCCCATCTCCTCAGAGCCGTCAGTCCCCCTTCGCTCCTAACCAGCATTGATTTAATGACATTCTGGCTCCACAAGAAGAGAATATGTCAGCATTTAGTTCTTGTGTTTAACAGTTTTAGCACAGGCCTTCAACGAGCTCATTAAGTGCCGCCGCAGTGAATGGGCTGAGTGCGGCTCCTTTCACAGCCCCAGATAAACCTCCGTGTGTCCGGGACAATGGGGGGATAACCCGGCCGGGGAGGGGGCTTTTGTTTCGGGGGACCCCCACCTCACAGCTCTCGAGGCTGGGGAGGAAAGATTGGGGTGACGGTGGAGGGGTGGAGGGGTGGAGGGACATATGGACTCACTGGGGGGAGAGAAACAGACACAAAGCAGTTGGACAGGGAGCGACTGTGGAGCTGATGTAGTTTTTATGGACTTCTCCTTTAAATCACAAACATTTAACTTTGAGTAACGTGGTATTAAAGGAGATTTATAACAAAAGCTGCCACATACACAGCATATTATGCTTTATTAATAATATAAGATACTTTATTACATTTTATTTCTCTTTTACACATACTGTTATACAGATTGATCTTATGATATTCTTCTACGGTCTTTAGTTGTTTTTTGAAACTTAAAACTTTTTTAAAGCTTCTGTTTTTATCATGTAAAGAGTCTGTGAGTAACTTTTTAAGTGCCATACAAAGAAATGTATTATTTTTACTTCATTAGTATTATTATCTGTAAGATGACACATTATTTGGTGTCACATTTGGAAAACTTAAGTCGTTAGTAAATTATTAAAGATTATTAATTTTTAATATTTACTAAAGTTAGAGAGTTTGACAGTGTCACCTGGATATATACCATCTACTTTATGATCTTTCAATATGATTTTTTCCAATTTATTATGTAAAACAATGACTGATCTGACCTAAATATTTTATTGAAAGGTACAATATCAGCATTAGAAAGTCTAATTTATATAAATGTATGTCCCTGTCTGTGTGGCACTGAACAGAACGCTCAGTTCGCAGTTTGTCGGGTAAAGAAAGGAAAGTAAATGTCATTAAAGTTATCGGGTATCAAATTATAAAAGTGATTACGACACTTTGGGTGCAGTGATGCCATCTGCTACTATCAGCTGAGACCTGATTTTAACATTTAAACACAATAAAGAGCAGGAAGTGTTCTCAGGGTCTGTGTGTTTAAGGATAAAACTAAAGAAAAGTCAGTTCTAGAAATCTCACAGCAACTTGATTTACATTTTTTAGTTAATATCTATTTTATTGTTTTATGTTATAGAATCTTCTTATATGAACCATATGATGACTGAAATGAGAAAAAAGCATGAAAATATTAAACTAAAGCTAATTTTTAAAGGTTTTTATACAGTGGTGAAACATATTCATTAAGAAGATAAAAAGAACTACTATAGATATTTGAGTATTGTAAATGTAAACATTTTCTTACAAATGTTGTTTATTAATTGGCCATTTTGCAAAAGTGGCTCCTGATTAAACCAAGTTGAGAATTCCTGATCATGATCATAAAAGCCCTTTAAAGTTTACTAAACTTATAACAATCTATTGCATTTATAAAAAGTGGATTTATATACGGCTGTAGTATGTATGGCAGGTGAAATAAAGCTACAATCCCCAGAAATACTAAAAATGGCCCAATGTAGTCTGTTGATACATATAGTAGTAATGTTTGCCCAAAAATGACAGAAAAAAAACACCATATTATTGTATATAGAAAAACAAAAAAGCTTAATTAAAGTATGTTGATAAACTCAGAAAAAGGCAAACTGTAATATGGCAAAAAATGCTAAAAAGGCCCAATTATAATCAGCTGATACATACACTATATAGCTTTGACATTTCTGTAAATCACATGATTTGACATGTCATCTTTCAGGTGTGATCAGCAGATGTTGCGGCTCCACAGAGGTCAGAAGTTATCCAACCTGCCCCTCGGTCCTCTGGGGACGGTGACTTCAGCCCGCTGACCTCTCCCTCATGGCCTCTCCTCCTCTTTCCACACCGCCTTCTGTTTCCAGACTGAGATGGGTCCGATTGTGTTAGTCTAACCGCCTCTGCAGCGCCGCTTCCCCAGGGGGCGCCGCTTCACAATGACCCGTTTGTCTGCACCAACGGGCTGCCAGCGACAACCAGCGGAGCGGGAGAGAAAGTGGAGAGAGGAGAGAGGAGAGAGGAGAGAGGAGGCACCTTGGGGGAAGATCAATGAAGGACGTTGACTCAGGAGAAGCAGATGCCGCGGCCTTAATTAATATGGTTATGTCCCCCGCCATGACCTCACACAGGAAGGCGCGGGGACAACCGCACAGGAAGTGGAATCTGATCGAGACGCATTAGGAGGAGATGAGATCATTACAACTGGAGCCAAGTGCCATCTGATCACGTATATCCTCAAAAAAGGAGCTTTTCATGGTGTTAATGCAAAAAACTGGAAAAGTTTCTCTTGATTTTTTTGGGATTTCTTGAGAAGATATCCAGCAGAATATGAAATAAACAGGTGGACATGAAACTATGAAATCTCCTTAAAAAATACTTATATTGTATTATTAATGGAGGGTTTCCAGCCAATATTAAACATGAATCTTGACAATAATCTGAAACATCGACTGGCTACATAGGAACTTTATTTTATTTTATTTTATTTGTAGAAAATAGGGTCAGAAGGGGTCAGAGTGACGATTCTCATATACATATTGACGTTGATTTGGTCGATGTACAACCAAATTTTTACATATATTGGAAAAAAACATTGTTTTTTATTAAATAAAAAATTTAGATTGCAAATTTGTTTCAGTAAAACTTATTTATGACATGTCACAGCGTGTTTCCTGCCGTCAACTTTCCTATAAAGTTCTGGCTTGAAACTTCATGTCAGTTTCTGTTTGATGACGATAGACCAAGTAAAACTGGAGATAAGGTCAAATATATTTAGTATAAAAACATCGAACTAGATGTTCTCAACATGACATGACTAAAACATTTTTAAAGTGGTTTATACAGGCAGAATGAAAAGGATTAAAAAACAGACAAAACAGCCCAAAACTCAAACAGCTCCACTGGTTCCACACAGTTGAAAATTTCCTCCCACAACAAGAAAAATGTCGGCAAAAACACAACAATCATGATAGTGATTCATGAAGTTCTTGAC
Source organism: Serranus cabrilla (assembly GCA_903364295.1). Lineage (NCBI taxonomy): Eukaryota > Metazoa > Chordata > Actinopteri > Perciformes > Serranidae > Serranus > Serranus cabrilla. The sequence goes on from CAFUXE010000488.1 coordinate 103,032, forward strand.
ATAAGAACAACATCCAAATTGAACGTTTTTCAACGATCCTGCAGGAAACACCAAACAGTGTGTTTTCAGATAAAAGCTCCTATCTGCTGTATCAGCTCAGCCTGGTGGATCTGCAGGACGAGCGTCTCTGTGTTCCCTGAGAGCGGACACACACACACACACACACACACACACACAGGTTGTGTTGTTGCTCTTATCTTCCTCCTGCCTGATGCTGATTGTAACACATGTCTTATCTCCAAAGTGTCAAAGCTTCCAGCAACTGAAGAAAACCGCCACGATTTCAGCTCGACAGAAAAACACTTTTTCTGATTCGGAAATGAGGCGCACAAGTTGAGGATCACTCATAACAAGACGTGTCCTTTCCCCTCCGTGCTCTCTGTCTGAGCTCCTGCAGTCTGTTAAATCCTCACTTATTCCTTTGAACAATGAGCTCTCCCAACAATGAATCACTAAAACATCCATTAAATCTGCCTTTAACTTGCATCTCCTCCAGAGGAGACAAATGTGGATGTGTGGCTCTTTTGTCATGCTAATAAAAAATAGCAGCAATATATAGTCTCCCAGACCCCCCCCACTCCCAATCTGTGCTCCTCTGGGCGGGTAGGAGGACATTAGCACTCCAATGCCTTTCACTCTCAGCTGGCGGGCCGAGCCTTCAGGAGGCTGCGGCTGCATGTAGGAGCCATAAAAAAAGTCATTATTGCCTTTTTCACAGGCGGCTGGGGAGGCAGGAGAGAGATCTCCTGCAGGGGTCAAGTGAGATGGTTTTTAAAGGTTGATGCTGACATTTGCAGACTGGAGATGCTGATGTTAAATATGTTGCAGGGTTACTGAATTGTTTTAACATGGGACGACTCTGTGAAGTGTTTTTGCTTCTGTCGAGCTTCGAATATGAGATTTTCATCATCGTAGGATGGTTGTTGTAATACTTATCTTACTTCATTTTGTGGATTTGATGAGCTTGTAAGTTGTTCTTATATCTTAAACTGTCTAGATACTTTTAATTCTCCAAACTGTATTTCTTCTGTATTTTGGATCCCTGGAAATGTAGTTTTTCCCTCATCTCCCTGGTGCAAACAGCAATAAACAAGATATAAAATATAAGAGTAAAAATATATATACGAGCAAAAAGATGGCAGCAAATCAGGAAAATGTAGATGGTATAAATAGTATAAGTTGTTTCTATGGGGATCCTGAATAAACAGATATTTAACGTATGTTGGGCTGCAACTAAGATGATTCTCATCAAGTAATCTCTTGATTACTTGTCTTTAAATTGCTTTTTCATCTCACAATCAGAGATAAAACATAAAAATATTCAAGTTATCCTATAAAACAGAGAAAGCAGCTGCAGCAAACGATTAATCATTCATCAAAACTGTCGTAAATTGAACTTTTTGTGTCCAAACGACTGGAGTCAGCAGCTGTACCATTACATTAATAATTACAGAACACATGAATGAATAACCAGGCGGCTGATATAATGTATATATTGAGTCTAATCTCTCCATCGCCGCTGATCCATAGTTTGCCATTAAGGGTCATTTAATTAGCTCTGAATCTATAACAATTAAATGAGTTCACGGTCAAACCAGCTCCCAGAATGAAATGACACCTAATTTAAATAATTCATATTAGGGAAATTATAATCTCAGGCAATTACACGTCGGCAGGAATGTTGAATTAATGCTGTGATTTAATATCCAGACTTCCTAAATTGTGGATCGTGGTTTTTATTTACAACTAGATCATCTCGGTACATATTAGCGGCGGTGGCCTGTGACCCTCTTCACTGGTCCCAGTATGTGTTTATGAGATTGGGACTCAGCTCCTCCCCAGCACACATGAGCTTTCATAATGAGTCTAATAAACCAGACTTAAGCCTTTATCTGCAGAGATACTTATTAAGATAGGAGCTCCTTATCACACCAGCACACGGACAGATCTGTGTGTGTGTGTGTGTGTGAGTGTTCATGACTTATAGAGGTCTGTGCACGCCCCAAACGTAGCATCTGAATTTATTTTTCAGGGTCTCCCGCTGTGAATGTGGCTTTCAGAGAGTCTCCGTTTGAACCTTTTCTTTTTCAAAACTGTAGCTAAGAATTAATGAGCTGGCAACAAAAACGAACGCTCGGATTCCAAAGAGGGAAAATAATGAAAGAGAGAGAGAAAGAAAACACAGAGAAAAGAAAGAGAAGGAGGTCAGGGATAAAACTGAGGCATTAAAGATGAATAGAGGAGTGAAGACTGTGTGGCCTTGAATGACTTGAAAACACACAAACACACACACACACACTCGCCCTCTTTATTTCCTCATGTTTGTGA
>CAFUXE010000488.1:126779-147987 GCA_903364295.1 Serranus cabrilla
CCAGCTTAGAGAAGCCACACACACACACACACACACACACGCAGTGTTAAACATGGATATGAGGAGGTAAGCAGGTTCGGTGGCTGAACCGTCCGTGTGATGCGTTGAGTGACAGCCAGCTCTCTGAGCTCCCGGAGGATTTCGCTCTCGGTTACTGTCCTCCCTTCGCTCTCTGCTCCTCCCTCCATCAGTATCATGTGTGACCCAGTTCAGCTCACTGTCTTTCTATCTCTTTCTCTAATAACAACAGCTAAACTTTTCCAAAGAGGATCACATTAGCAGAGCAGCAGCCTGACTGGTTGACGTGTAACATGACGGCTACGTTTTTAACTTAAACCGATGTTTTAAACCTACAAACATACAAATAAAAAGCCTCACATAGGATTAATTTTATAGTTGCAAGAAATGGATTTTGCAAAGGGAAGCAAATTAAATCTGTTAGCATTAAACACTTGATAAACATGCATTTGTTATGTTCATTAGAAAGCACATTTGATGCTGCAAAGCAGTTGAAATTAAAGAAATGTAAGCGTTGTTTCCTAAAATGCTGAGTCAGAGCCACTGACTTTGCCAGAAATGTTTCATATGCAGCCCATTAGACATAAGGAGCCCAAAACAGATGCTCTATCCATCGAATTCCCTGTTTTGCAGTGTAATCAGTCCAACAGCCTGGCAGACTGACTCTACAGGCAAACATGAGGTTTAGCATTCAGAGCAGGCAGCGAGTTTTAATTCATTAAGTCCGACCAGCCGCAGCCAGGCAAAACTTTTGATGAGCACTACAATAGTTTAGATGAAACAGTAGAAGAGCTGCTCGCTGTCAAACGCCTCTCCGCGGTCTGGGACCATCCACCCTCCACTGGTAGTCACCCCGAGGCAGCTCTTCACAAACTATTCAGCCGGCGTCCGCTGGCAACAGCAGAGGAGCGTGCAGTGATTTTAAATGAAGTCTTAGAGGAGCCGCTCGCTTCTGTGCAGCCCCGATGAGTTTGTTTGGACAATAACATTTCCCTATCTCGATGCAAGGCTGAATCACACGGGCCAGTAATAGATTGGTTCATTCACCGGAGGGGAAGCCGGGGACGACGCTCCCTCTCTTTTCCTCGTTGAGCAGCGCTGTCTGGAATAATTGGTATCATCGAGAAGAGGAAAGTATTCCTAAAGGGTTTGGAGGAAGCGGAGGGACTCTCTCCACTGTAGTTTTTCCTGATAGATGACTCACCATGTTCACTGCACTATTTGTCAAACCCTGGAAAGTCAGGAGATTATTACAAGTGAAAAGGTTGATTATCCAACAAATGTTTCGGTCGTCTCCTTATGAATTAAACACACAGCGGAGTCATGACATCAAATGTTTCCTTCGTGGGATTCCGACCTGGAAACTGTGGTTTTGGAAAAGCAGCTTTGTATTCATATTGGCCTCCCGTGTCAATCTGCGGCCATGCAGCGAACTGGCAACCTGCACCGGGTGTTTCTCTGCTCGGTGCATGCTGGGACAGGCTCCAGAGCCCCCCTTCCATGACCCCCGAATGGGATTAAGCTTGTGGGGAAAGCGGAAGAATGAATGTCAGCTTCAATGTGGTCAGCTTGTACTATGCAATTAACTGGAAGGTTGAGCGGTTGAACAACTGAGCCGGCTCAACAGAAAACCGCAGCGAGTCGATCGCTGTGTTTATGTGAGGCGGCGCTGGAACAGAGCAGCCATGAGAGTTATTATGTACACGGCCCTCTGGGGCAGCAGGGACCCGATCACAGGAAACTCAAAGTGACAGGAGATAATCTCAGTTTATGCTGCCGTCCAGGGGAAAAACCATAACAGGTATATATTGCATCATAAATTACGGATGGTTTCTCTGTGATCCTGCTTAGTCATTGGTCCACAGTAACCCCAGGAAACCTCTGGATATAACCGGCAGCCTGGAGAAGGATCCTCTCCCTGTATGAGCCCTGAGCTGAGTAAGGGTGACACCAACGTGACCCCGGCTGCTGCTGAGCTCCGGACTTTATATATATGGCCCCAGAGACGAGGACGACCTCAAACACACACACACAGAGGCTGAGTTAAGGCTTTAATCTGAGCCACGACTCTCTGTTGCCTCTATCAATTGCTCTCTTGAGGATGCTTTGGTGGGATCAGTCTAAACTAGTTATCTGACGCATCGGAGATAAATGTCAAGTTTTGGCGTCGGTCCCTCAGAATCAAAGCTTATCGGCTCCTCTTCACAGCTGACATTTTACACCGACATTTAACAATTACGCACAGAAACTCAGCTGGAGGTCCACTCACAATCTGCATCACTAGACCAGGCAATAGGGTGTAAATCACAAGTTTCATCAATACATAATATTATATCGATTTCTTTGGACAATGATATTTGCAGACATTACAAAGTCAGACTGTACAACCAGCACTGCTCCCAGCAGACCACACACACCAAAACTGACAATAACGGCACTAAAATGGACATAAACTGTGAAATATCGATACATTCAATTCTTCAATCTGGTATATTAACACTGTGCAATATAAATATTATTTCTCTGTGTAATAATGCACTTTTCATCTGTTGGGTCTGTCTATATTGTACATACTGTTTCTAATTTCTTATTGTTTAAAGTCTTTTATATTTATTATAACAATATTGGTTGTTTAGTATTTATTGTTGTTTCATTGATGCTTCTTGCTATATTTTACTTTACACCTTTGCTGCACTACTTTACAATGGAAATCTTAAAGATGATTGTATGTATTGATGTTTTTACTTTGGATTGTTGATCACTGAATCTAATTATTAGTATAGATCGATGTATCGTTACACTCCTACAATTGTTGTATGAAAGTGCATTTATTCTTGTTCTCTGGTCCCTCAAATTCATCTTTAGGGGTTTAAGTAACTAGTTGACACCGTGGGTTATAGTCAGCTAATTGTGGACGGTATGACTTTAGCCGCCATCAAGACGTTTTCTGCAGTTAATTTCTAAAATATCTATAAGACATTATTCTCACAATTGAAGCTACTAATTCACAAAATATTTAATGCTTTTTTATGCTGATGATGCTGTGGTATTACTGACTGTTGTAGGGGCACCAAGCAGTTATTTTCACACCCATAAAATGAGAGATTTTATTGTTGGATTTCTTTTTAGAATCTATAAAGACCATACATTTGGCTGGGGGTGGAAATAAAATGTATTATAGTAAATAAAGGTTGATTTTGGACACCAAAGCTTTGGAATATTTGAGAAATCCAGTGAGAGAAGTGAGCAGACGAAAGCACTAGATTACAACACTTCATCTCAAAATAAAGGATAAATACATTCCAGGAGTGAAGTGGGGGCCGGGGCGCACCAGGAGACTTCCATGTAGATTTAAGCAGGTTTGATGGCTGACTCTGGAGCCGGTCCCAGACTGCCGCTGGCTCCGGCCCAGCACTACCTCTGCTCAGCTGGCAGCGCTCCACTGGACTCTGCAGCGGCTGAGACGGTAGACGGAGACGAACCAGAGGAGGCTAACTAAATGCTTTCCAAAGCCTTCATTGCTGCCTTTAATCCATTCTATCCCCGAGAGAGGATCGGTTGTTGGAAGGGAACTCCACTTGGCGCCTACTGTATGCTTTTAATGCTCACAAGGCTTTATAAGAGACCGACTTAACCGCTGTTCACGGCACAGCTCGCTCCGATCCTCATTGAGTGGTTTATCAGTCCAAACTGTTGGAGGACGTGGGCAGATCATCCCTTCCTCACTGGGTTCAGGTGCATGTGTTTAACCTCATGTTGTCAGTTAGACGGTTTGGATTTAATGATGTCTCAAAAATCTCAGCAGATTATGAGCTTGAAATTAAGAAAACTTTCCTCTAATACAAGATGAAGTTTAAACAAGATCTCAAAGCTAAATGACAGAATAAGTCATTTGTTAATACCACCCATAACGACACATACGGACATTTGTTAAAACGACACATATGGACATTTCACGATTGAATTTAGGCTACAAAACCACTGACCTAGATTTTGTCAAAATTTGACAGTTCATTTTATAATCCAGTGCGCCTTATGTATGAATTCTGGTTGTGCTTACTGACCTGGACTTCTGCCATTTAAACTCTGCATCACTATCATTCATTCATCGAAAGTCTAAAACTTAAATATGGGTCGCCTTTACAAACAGCTTATGGGGTTGTTTTTGAGTGGAGACCAGTCTGGAAGTTTATGTTGCAGATTTCATGGAAAATCTGGTTGATGTCTTTGACTTTGACCTTGAAAAATCCCTTCAAGATCTTCTCCCATGACTCCGAACCTGACGTTCAGATTTAACAGTTATTTCTGATTCAAAACTGTCCGGAAAATTAAATTAGCCCAACATCGTTTGAAACAGGCTAATCAAATTGGAGGAGCTCCTTGATAAAGATGTCATCATGTTCCCAAGCGGCTGTCAGTGAAAAGCGGGAACATGATCATAACAGCTGAGAGGCGTGACTCAAATCAGATTCAATCAGCGCCGCTCTCCTCCTCCTCCTCCTCCTCCTGAGATCTTCATCTCCTACTGCGTCTCGTGGAGCAATAACAGAGTAATTACTGTGATCAACGTGGAGGCTGACGTGATGGAGTCGATCTGTATGCGTCTCCATCAGGCAGCGGCTGACAGAGTCTGTCTGTGAGGGTGACGAGGTCAACAATTCAGACGGCTGAAGAGTCACCAGGCAGTAAAACCGAACACTTCCTCAAAGAGTTCCTGATCCATCACGTTCTACTTGACACCAACTATATTTTCTCCAGTTTCTCTTTCTTTCCCTTCAGCTTTAATTCCTTTCTGCCCGTGTCTGATGAGGCCATTCCTCGCGCTCTCTGTGGATCTCTGTGTGTGATCAGTGTCGGGGAGGAGGGCCATTGTCGCCTCGGGCTGAATGAGCTTCCCCTCAGAGAGACTGTTGAACCCGAACAGGGAAACCAATCAAACTAAGAACTCAGTCAACGTGAAAGAGGGCCATCATTTTCTCTCACATGCTACAGTACACCCACACGAGAAGACTCCCCATCGCGTGGAGGCTATGACTGATTGCATGGGAAAAAACGTGTCGATGTATTCCGCATAGAAATAGATTGAGAGTAGAGGAGATATTGCAGCTCGTTTTTATGTACTGTTGCAACTGTTTAAGTGAAAAAACTTCCATATGAACAGACTTGCAGCGAGTCTCAAGACTCAAACAGGCTTTGTACTTGAGTATTTCCATTTTATGTAACTTATTACTTGTATACTTTTACTCCACTCCATTTAGCTGACAGGTTTAGTTACTTTTCAGGTCAAGATTTAGCATAAAAACATGATCACTTTAAAGTAAATGGCCATTTTTTATATATTAAACATCATAACAGTATATTAAGTATTCAAAATTTGCTTTTTCTTTACAAAATTTAAATGCTGCTTGCATAACTGCATCAATACAAATATTCTAATATATATAACAACCTGAGTGGGTTCATTTTTTATTTTTGATACTTCAAGAACATTTTTACTGATACTTTTGAACTTTTATTTCAGTAAGTTTTGATGCAGGACTTTTACTTGTAGTGGAGTAATTTCACAGTGAGGTATCAGTACTTTTACTAAATTAAGGGATCTTAATGCTCAAGACAGTTGAGTCGTATGAAGCCTGCAGAGCCAGCTGCTAAATGAGTCACATTCAGTCACTTAATGCTTCATCCACACATTCTTGTCACAGCACAGGAAAGCTCTTTGCTACAGTCACATGACTTCGTTCGGACTAGTTAGCCTGATAGCTTTTTAATTCTGTCATGCTTTCATGCTGCACTGGTTTCAGAAGCAGCATTCCTGGATCTAACAGTCCCTCCTTCTCCCTCTTCACTGATAACAACTTTCAATAATCGTTATTTAATCATATAGCTGCCAAATGACCACGTCGAACAGGACAATTTCCGTACTGCTGCTGCTCAATTTTTATGTTATTTACCTCTCAAAGTCAGCCTTTTTACTGTTTTACATTTTTCTTCTCAATCAGCTGATATTTCCTGGATGAGGTTGTCTGATTTTACATTGATTAGTTTTCATTTAATGCAGTAATTCCCAACAACAGGGGTAAACAGGGCAAGGGGTAACATGTGAAATTTGAGGGGTCACAAAAAATCATGAAGTAGCTTAATAAACCTTTACTCAAACTGCTTTTTCACACTTTTATCTAAGTTCTTGTTTTCTGATTTAAAATACTTCTGACAAAAAAAGCACATGGACGTCAATTACACATGTTTGTTACATCTGATCACCCTTTAAAAAATGCTATAACTGTATATAGGTATATAGTTTAGTATAAGGTCACATAAGTTAGGTTGGTATTCAGATATTTCATGCGATTCATGACATGGAAACTTGATTTCATGCATGCCATTTATAAAGGAAGAAAAATGCTCATACGGACAGAAATTATCTAGAAATTGGCAGTTTTTTAATATATTAATCTTTCTTTTTAAAATGGATTTTGTTTGCAAAAGTCCTGTCCATGCATGCAGAATGTCACGTTATTTAAAACGTGAATAATTCACATATAAGAATATAGAATCTGATGCATGTCTGAACCATATCTCACACATGCAAACATGAATTTCACATATGCATTGTCCTTTTCAGGCCTCAGATGAAAGCATATGAAAAGACACATTTCCTGGTTCGAACTGCTTTGCTTTATAGGTTCACAACCCAGAAACTCTCGAGGAACGTCTTTTCTGAAAGGCTTCAGCTGTGTTGAGTTAGTGGATGAGAAAATGACTTTTACTGCACATCTTCTCCAGTGAATTATGGAGCTGGATAAATCAGCTACAGGAGCTGGATTGAGTAACAGCTGCAATAATGAAAAGAAACCCAGTGAATGCTTCGTGTCGACGTTTTGTAGAGAATAATGAGTGAATCATTTTGCCTGCAGAAGGAGCAGAAAAGCTCCCACGCTGTCTCTGCTCATGGTGGAGAAAAGGCATTAGCAGAGATTGAAATAACAATCTAAAAAACATCATTAGGAGGATTGTGAGCTCACAGCCATAACAATAAACTAATTATTTTAAATTCAGCAATGACGCTTATCTTCCAGCTACAAGCTCAACAAAAACACTGTTTTTCTGCTCCTCATACTTGGAACATTTTACAAAAAAACATTCAAACTGAATGGTACCAGCAGGTCGATTTAAACCATCATGACAAACCATTCTGCTGTTGAATAACTGTTTTTAACTCTGCTCTGTTTGTTTTCTTGTTAACTTCATGGGGTTTTATGTTGTCATTTAAACCTCGACTTCACTGAAAATTAGGGGTTGACTACAGGGTTAAATCAATGAAAAGCAAATAATTATAACTGAAGTAGTTCCGACTTAAAAAACGTAAGTTACGTTCGCCAGTTGGCGGCGGAGGACAGTCTAAAACATAATATGAGTCGTGTTTTGCTGCCTGTACAAACGCCATATATTGTCGTTTTTGAGCAGTCTGTTTAAAACCATGATTACAAACTATTCTGCTCTTGAATTTAAAGGCTTTTAACTGCTCTCTGTTGTTGCTTTTAGCTCGTTTGTTTGTTTGTTAATCTCATTGTGTGTTCGTCTGACCTCGGTGATTTCTTGAGATTAAATAAATGGTTAAATAAATGTCAAACCCGCCATGTGAAAAGCACATATAGGATCTGTTCCAATTATGACTTGTGCATCACAGTAATGGACAGCTTTGTCACCATTTGTCCCGACATCATCGCCACATGTTCGGTGGGTTGATGACAAATACGAGGACGACGCATCACTGCTGCCATAACCGTAAAAAGACGGTCCTGTCTCGTGACCGTGGCGCCCTTTGAAAGCGCCTCACCGGGAAAATAAAGCCGATGACAGATGGCTCCTGCTGTCCTGCGATGCTCCAGATAGACGGACTGAATCTCACTTCCCTGTCTCGTCCCCTGGTGAAGTGTCCACATGAATACAGCAAACGTAGCTGAAAGGGACAGCACTTCTCATGATATGGAGCTCAAGATTCATAATGCAAACACACACACACACCGTTACTCGAGGGAGGCCTCTCTCTCTCTCTCTCCATCTCTCTCGCATACACCCCTGTTCACAGTCTTTGTCTGCTGTTTCCATGGCAACGTGCCGCCTCACTCCGCAGCATATCGATGAAACGGACTGAAAAGCGTAGAAAATAGCAGGCAGAGCTATTTCTGCTCATTAGGCGCTCAGTGTGGCAGCAACTGACAGAAGCTGCTCAGAGCCTTAATATCCTGTCAAATATGGACTCAGTTCTGACTGCAGGTCCTGCAACTACAGTGAAACATTTAAAAACATGCTCTAATACAGCTCAATAACTTCATATACACCCATATTTAAACAGAGGCTTTCATAATGTAATGACATGTACACTAATAACTATATAAACATGCTGTGAAGACAGGCTGAAGCTTTCCAATTTCCATATTAACTATGGCTATATTTCTAAGAAGCCTTAATAAGGTGAGATGTGAAATAAAAACGTGCTTTAGGATGACTGGTAGCAGCAATAAGTGTCCCCTTGTGGGGGTAATTGGGCTTTTTAATAAAACAGTAACTCCGTTCAAGTCTTTTATTGCTCAACAGGATCGAAGTCATCAGGAGGAATCCTGAGAACGCCTGCAGCTTCAACACTCTGTTTTATTTTCTATCGATTTATGGGGACACCTTTTTGCAGAAAACGGCAACTGCAGTACTAAATGTGAAGTTTATTGCGGTGCTGTATACACAGCGGGGTCATACATAAAAAGAAAAATATCAATCATTTTTATTGAGGCGTAAAAAAAAAAAGCATAAACTACACATTTATTTATATTTCAGCTTCAGTCTGAGAATGTGTGAGGATGAAATGTGTAAAAGCTTCTGATCTCTCGCACCTAAAAGCCATGATTTAGTTTTATTCTCTTCACAAAGTGCAGAAAATAGCTTAATTCATGCAGGCAGTCACGGACAGATGCCAGCGAGGAGGAAAAGGAGTGGCTGTCGTGTTTTTATTAGTGCCTGAGTGACGCACGTGCTGGTCATGTTGTGGTTGGAGGTGCTGCAGCTGGTGCCAAACTGAGACCACCGAGGATCCCTGAGTGGGGTCCTCAGCTAAATTAAGGATAATATTGTTTCACTATATTACATTACCTGAATGTGGTTTGAGGAAAGAGGAGAGGAACGGGGAGAAGAGAAAACAGAACATTATCCTCCTCTTGTTCCCTCTCTTTTTTACATTTCACTTGCACAGTCATGTTGATTTTATATATTAAGATTACTGTCAGTTCACTTACAGAACAGAAGAAATTAACTGTAAACGTCAGAACTTACAGGTAAATAGGATTTTAAAAAATAATAGATATCACCATGAAACTTCCCCAGTTGATTACTTACATTTACATTCTTTTTCGTACTACAAGTTTTGATGGATTTAAGAGAAATCTATGTTACAAATTGACAAAGTTTAGTAAAACCAACACCTTAATTAGTATTTTGGATGTTATCTTTTTGCTAGACAGAAGGAAGATGTGTTATGGAAGTCGAATAACTCTTCTGTGCATTAAAAAAATTTCAAGTTATCTGAGAGCAACCGAGTGCAACAGGTTTTAGAAGTACATTTCTTTGTTGATGTTGGTAGTGAATGATTCCTTCCTTTTCTACAGTCTACAATAAGTCCTGGTAAATGAGAAATCTGTCCAAAATTATCTTTATGGGCGTTTATTATCCCATAAGTATGGGCGAGCATGGGCCTGCTCTACCTTCTAGTAGGTGCAGCAGGTTGTTATCAGCTCATGTATTGGACTGCTATATTAGGTTTTGTTGGCCCTTTAGCATCAGTAGTAAGTATGAGAGATATGAAGGCAGATGTGATGTTGCTGAGAGTGAAAGTAGAGGATAAAGTGAGAGAGTGTAGCATAAAACATGAAAAGTTGCTTTTAGGGAGGGCAGAAAGGGAAGTGAACGGGTCAAACAAACCAGGATTCTCACCCCGGAAACCTGCGTTTGTGTCCCACGTGAGACCAAAAGTAAATGATGTTAATTAAGGTAATGTCACTTAACTTCAGTGCATTATGTAGTTAAGTTAGTTACGTTGTCCTCATAATTAATTCACTTTTGAAATGCATTTATTTTACTTTTTAAACCATCTTTTATAACGCCTTACCAGGAATGTTTTTTCCCAGACTGTAGAAAAGTCGTTTTGTAGCCTAAATCTAATTAAAATGCAGCTTTTTTCTGTGTCTAATCCAAACAAAACTGAGAGTAAAAGGACATAAAAACAGCAATAAACCATTGAATGGGCTGATAACAACCTACTGGACCTACTAGATGGCGGAGGAGATAAGACAAGATACGACTAAATGGATTCAACTTGTTCTACTTCATTTAGAAACGACAACTCCACATCACTTTGATGTCAGGTTTTCATCACAAGATGATTGCAGACAAACTATGAATGATAACATCAAAATATCAGCCAGCCTGAGCTGAACAAAACATGTGCAGATGTCAGATGTCCATCATGATAGGATAACATCAAAATATCCCCCTGCCCAGCCTGCGCTGATCACTAAAACATGTGTAGACGTATTAAAGTATTTCAGTGTGGTAGCTTCCTCAGAGAGAGAAAACTTTGTAGAAACTCAAACTTAAGAAGGGTAAATTAAGGACATGCCAGACAGAAAGCATACCCAGACTGAAGCACAGGGACGGAGATAAAGAGTGAGTAAAAACCCTCTGGAGATCGCTTCACTCTCGTCCACGCGGGTTACACTGGATCTCATCAGCGGATGCCAGAGCCGCCACTGGTCAACTGTCTCACAGGAGCCCTGAGCACATTAAATCACCCACAGAAGGATACAAGCTGTTCCTCGGCGGTTATCATTCTTAGCAGTTAGTCATAGTCGGTTTCATTTTATTGAAAGTCGATTACTACTTTATCAACGTTTTGTTTTATTCATCATACACCTGGGAGCCATTTCTGCACAGCAGCTGGCACTGTACATGTGACACAATGATTGGTGGAGCAGGAGCTGTGAGGCAGAGAGGAAGACAGTCCTGGCAGCATGCCATGGCTTCACACAGCACCAAACACACACACACACAAAGTGTATACATGCTGCAAGGATCCAGACATCCAGTGATTTATTTATATTAAGTCCATGACGTAAAATAGCGTCCTAATTTCCATGCAAAACGTCCCCGAAACCTCTAATGGAAGGCTGTGAGGTGGGAGGGAGCGAAGCCACATAAAGGGAATCAACCAGCGTCACAACTTTGGTTCCATTTGGGTTATTTTCCATTTGAACCATATAGCGAAACATCTGGCGTTCAACACCCTCGTCCTCCTCGGCTGCCGCCTCCTTCTCCTCCAATTAGCCGCCTCCCCCTCCTCCCCACAGTGTCACTACCAGCATCACTTCCACGGCGGTGCATGAGGTTCTCGTTAGCCCTTTACTCCTCAGCGTGACCTGCTTACGGAGTTTCAGCAGTTGGAGGGAAGTCGTAACCCAGTTGTGCTCAAAGTAGGTTTCAATTAAAGTGGGTTCTTAAAAGGCTGTTGGTGCTTTTCAGACTGTAATGGATGAGATGCTGTGAAGAACTTCTGATTTATATCCAAATCTGAAAGATGTTGTACTGCCGTCTACTGTACGCTGGAAGGTTTAAGGTCAAGAAACGGCAAGGTTGCCCTTTAAATATGACCATTTTTTAATCGGTTTCCTGCTACAATTTAATCTGGCACGCTGAAATCAAACTAACTAAAGTCATTTTCATTACCTCCGCCAAGGCCAGTGTTTGTCTGTCTGTCTGTGTACAAATTACTCAAAAAGTTCTGCACGGATTTGGATGAAATCTTTGGACAATATGTGTATTGGAATAAGGAACAGGTGATTCGATTTTGGTGGTGATCGGTGATTCGGAACACCATCTGGACTTTATATTTTGAATTTTAAATTATTGCGTCAGTGACCCTATTGCCTTCACTAACTGCCGCCATCTAGTGGATGAAATATTTCAATGCCAGTGTGCTCCCAAAATACATGTTTTCAATATAATCCTTCAAGTGTGATATTTGGTGTTGTGTAACTGACCCTATTGCCTTGGTGGAGGTCTGCTCTCTCCGAGTGATTTTCTAGTTATCAATTAAATTGTTGATTTCTTGTTTCAGGTGAAAGTTTGGCCTCAAAATGTTTGACGTCTTTCAATTACTTGTTTTGTCCAACCAACAGTCCAAAACCCAATTTTTATTGATAGAAAACTGATCCTGGAACCAGGGAATGTTTTGGCAAATTCTGCTCAATTTTAATCTTGACCTCAGTGTATAAAATGAGCTGCTGTGACTTTAGAGATAATCACAGCCTCATGAAACTTTACAAACACAAACTAGAGACCTTGAGCATCCAGACTTTCCTACAAATACTGACAATAAAGGGGTTTCTCTGCAGTTTCTGAGACATCCAATCACTAAAAAAACAGAAATCTCCAAAATGTCAAAAGTTTTTGGAAATAAATCACAGCATAGATTGTTCTGTAGTTTTATAAATTCTTGAGTAAAAAAATGTTCAAGATTTAGGACTGAATCCTTTGCAACAAATGCATCACTCCCCAAAAACAACTTAAGCAACCTAATGTTTTCCATTCACTCTTTTCATAAAGTTCTAAACCCTAACAAACTTTACCAATTTTCTAAATTAATTAATGGATTAATATTACAGTTTATGACTAGAACATCTTGACATACAGTGCTGAGATGCAACTCAAAATAATCTTCACGTTCACAGCTTTCAGATGATGTTCACCACTTCCATGCTGCTGCTACAGTCGGTCTGCTATCTCCCCTAAAAATGTCCCTTTTCCAGTTCTCTTCAAAGCTAGCAGAATATAAAGGAGTAAACTCAAGGACTGTTTCCATACAGTTCTGCTGCCTGTTGACAAAGTTCAAGTCTGATCCTGAACTTTCCCTCATTATCTCATGTAAATGAAGAACCATTTTTAGACTTAAAACTGCGTCTCCTGCCAGCCGTGAGTTCGTCATCTTGTGTCAGCCTGAGTGGGTGAGCTGCTTACATAACCAACTATGGAAGACAAAGTGGCAATTCTTCCAAGGACCGGGGCCGTGGCCTCCGCGGAGGCCCAGGACGGGCATTCTTTCCCGGGCTGGCACCACTCAGCGCCTCCTGCCAGGAAAGCTTCACTCATGGATAACAAGGAGTATAAATAGATGTGCGGGTAATGAGGCATCAGGGGTCAGAGGCACTGAGGAGACAAGACAGGCACGACAAGAGGACACCAGGTGTCATGTGTACAGGAAATCTAAATAAAAGTCAGAAAAAGAACCAAATAAAGTGCACAGCCTTCTCTAAAGCACTTATTCCTCCATAAAAGCGAGGGCAGTGCTTTGCTTGGCCGCCACAGCAGCGCACGCAGCTCTGACGGACTTATTTGGTTGTTCTGGTACCAGCATTACCCGCCAACAAAAGCAACAAGCCAACACAAGGAGTTAACACCCCTGAAAACTGTTGCAGCCTGAGAGGCCGAATACAAATAAACTGCAGCAGCGAGAAAGACAAAGAGAGAAAGAGTGGACGCAAGCTTTCAGCGCACTACCTGTTGATTTAAAGGCAGCGCGGCAGCAGTGTTTGGGAGAGAGTGGGCTGCTGGGTAAACACACGACCATGTGGGACGACTCCCGGGGGTTAGAGGGACCACCAGCAGAGACTAGCACACACACACACACACACAAGCACACACAGATGAAAAACTGAAGAGTGGAAGGAGCGCAGAAGGAGTGATAATGCAAGATCTGAGCGTTTTTTTGAGGTGAGAGACTGAAATGTTGGACACAGTGAAGGTTAGAGGAAGAAGGCTGACGAATTGATATAGAACTGACTATAGAACTGATATAAAACATGAAAGAAGGAAAAGTTTAAATATAAGTTTACCATCAAACTGAGGACAGACGCACTGATACACGGCTGCAGCAAATTAGGGCAAAGTGGACGAGGAATTTGTCGATCAAACCATAAAAACAAGGTTTCTTTCTCACACTTATTAATAAAACACAAACCTAAATATATAAATATAACAGTCAGGATATGCATTTCTTTTATCAACATTTCAC
This sequence comes from Serranus cabrilla, assembly GCA_903364295.1. Taxonomy (NCBI): domain Eukaryota; kingdom Metazoa; phylum Chordata; class Actinopteri; order Perciformes; family Serranidae; genus Serranus; species Serranus cabrilla. The sequence goes on from CAFUXE010000488.1 coordinate 140,911, forward strand.
TTAGTGTATTTTAATTTTGGTGCTGCCATGTTGAGCACAGAGGGACATCAGGAGGGCGTTTTACACTAAATATGAGTTTTCAGCCGTCCCACGTTGAGATAAAAGGCAGAGATTTTATTAGAGACTGCAGCAGTTACACTCCCACACTGCACATCTGTGCACAGCCTCTGAGATACAAATGACTTTGAGTTTGAGCCGACAGAGCGACGGCTCCTCCGGTGTGACTGCAGAGCATCAAATGAGCCCTCAGCTGACTGGTGAACATGACCTGATGTTGGAGTATCTGGACACTTTATAAAGCTGTGTTAGTAGGTTTTTGTGGGGAGACGAACTCAAAAACAAGCTATAAAATAACCTACTTTTGGTATATTATCAACTGATAAAATTGTATTGGCGATAGTGATAGCAAACAGTTGTTTTCTTCTTACACGTCTTGCAGAGATGGAACAACATTTTCATTCATTTTTTCGTGACCACCTGTTGAATATAAGTCCAAAATTCACTCTCCTGTTATCTCTGTTTTGGTCTCCACCAACTACTACTATTCAGTATTGCTGCTGCTGCAGAAAACACACAAAATTAACAATAGAAGAAGTAAAACTACCAAAAAAAAGTGTGAAAAACTACCCTGAAAAAGAAAAATTAACAGAGACACAAATTTACCCCAAAGATGTAAAATTACAACAAAAAAGGACCCTGAAAAGAAAAAAATTACCCCCAAAAAAACAGAAGCCAGAGAGAAAATGACTTGATTTCATGTGAAAATCTTAGAAAACTAAGTTACACATCACATCTCATAAGATAGTTTGCAGTAGTAATGTGTCAAAATTCATAAAAATGTTCAGAGTTTTTGCCATTTTATTGAACGTTTAGCTTTACTGGCTGTGTTTTCGATGAGTTCAGAAGTTGTGCACGAATCAGATTTTGGTGGTTCGGCTCCACAGTGAAACAGAGAAACGTTCTTATCGGTCCTACAAGAAATGGTCGACCGAACGCAGCGTTATCAGCATAAACAGGGTGGAGATACCGCTAAGCCACTTACTGACAATTACAGGGATGGCTCCACACACACACGCACATTTACACACTCTCCCTCTGCACTTTAAAACCACCGTGAACTCCAGCAGACCTCAACCAGCCTTTGAACAAAACAGATTTTAAAGAGTTGAAGATGCAGTAAAAACTCCTTCAGAGAGACGTTTCCACCTGGACACACAGTCGCCTCAATCTCTTTATCGTTACCTTAAGCTTTTGGAAACCCAACTGCTCTCAGATTAATCACGAGGTCTACACTTCTAATCTTCACCCCGTCGGTTTGCTTACAGGGAATGAATTAGATTTGTTTCCCTGAATCGTTGTGCATAATTGAAGAGAAATTGCGTGGAAGACAAATTAGAAATTAAACATTAATTTACAACCGCAGCTCAGCAGGATGTGTCTTCCATAATCTGACATGTTTCAGGTTGTAATAGGATGATGGGGGAGGATGTGAGGCTGGGAGGGGCTGCACCGGAGACCAAAATACCCAAATTAAACACGACAGGCGAACAGTTCCTAGATGTTCATTTGTACACGATCGCAATGAGCAAATGTCCTCCTGCAACACTTTACAAACCTGTAGGAAGACGAGTAAAGTCCCGAATGTGACGCCAGGATATCAAAACAACGTGTTTGATTGGACTTTTGCAAAACCAGATTAAAGTGTCTCTGCTAAAGAAGCATCTGTTACATAAAAGTAAAGGGACTTTGCTACAAAAATGCAAAAGGAAGACATTTCTGGAAACAACTTCTCTGCAAAAACGTGATTTAGTCTCATATTTAGCCTTGAAATTTTCTAAAATCTGTTTTGAATTAACCAATAAAACACAAAATAACTTAGTAAACATAGCAGTTTTGCAGTATATAATGAAAGACATGAAAAAAAGATATCAAAGTTGGAGTCACTGTTCATTCACTTGACTCTTGAAAATCAGGGAGGTCAGAAAAGCAACAGGAATGGATTGCAGTGGCCTCCAGTGGTCAATTAAAACTGGTGCACATGTTTAACACAAAGTTCCACCTAAATGCAATCTTTAATAACTAATAAACAGATAAAGTCAGGATTTTACCTCCATAACTCTCCAATAAAAGTTGGACTTGGACGCAGGAAATAACCTAATAATGCTGCAGAATGAATAATGTATAGAAACATGTGAACTTAGTTTTGGAATCTCGATTTCTTCCAGAATCAGCAAAACCTAAACCCCGCTGTGTAAACACAGACTGTCATGGGAGAAAAAACCCCTTCAGGATCATGAATGGCGCTCTTCCTCTTTCTCTCCGTGTTTTACTTCTGCAGGTTTTATCCAACTCACAGTGGAGCCGGAGAGCTGCAGTCCAAAGCAAACCTCCCCCTGCAGACAGTCAATATTGAAGTCTGCTCCAAACACTGTCTATTGTGTGGAGGTCTGCAGCGCTGAAATATTAAAGCATGTCCTCACCTTCCAGCTCGAGCCATTCAAACAACCAGCAGCTTCTGAAGCAACAGTGTGAAAAGAGGGAGCTGTGTTTGTGAGTTCAGCCTCACATTTAAACATAAAGACGTCTCTGTGCAGCAGGAGACGTCAGCTTCATTTTCAGCGTAATAAATCACCTCTAATAGCTATTAACATACAGAATTAGTCATAAGTATGTGAAGGGAAATGTGCTGCAAATCATGACTGATGATCATCAACTTCTCCTAAAGTCAGCCAAGCAATACATTTCCCAGGATGCCTTACAAACATGTTAAAACGTCTCCAAAAACAACAGCTGAAGCACGCTTTCAAGTTCACAAAATGTATAAAAACGGGAGAGGAGAAAGCTGGCAGCGCCGCTCTGACTGACAGCTCTACATATTGATTTCAACCCCACAAAACACACCATCATGTTGCAGCAGATTTTGCCCAGGGTGCCACTTTAATTCAATTAACTCTTATCTCAGCAAGTCCACAATAATTTATGTTTCTATTCTTTGGAAGAGACCCTGAAATCTCCTAGTGAACCCCCTGACTGCATGAAAAACAGCCTTGGAGGGGGAGTGGAATAGAATTCCCTCATTTGCATAAATCTCCCCTTAATTAAGACATTAAATATGATCCTCTGCTATAGACACACATGCATGAGCTCGCAGCAGACGCACAGATTCAGATTTCCCCCCTGAGCATGGGCTCGTAACACGATTAAAGTCTGCCTGAAGACATCCCTGCATGGTGCAATTTCACACTCATTGTTTTTGCAGACAAAAAGGATTAACCACCGCCGAGTCGGGCTCGTCTCTGTCACATTCGGAGGAAATTCAACAGCTCAGAGCTGTGACGGGGACGCACATATCCACAATATATACTGACTTAACGGGAAAACACACCCAAACAATGTTAGATATCAATGTGTTGATGCCCTGCAGGAGTTACTCGCACACATCTGACCAAAACTTTATGTTTGTTTGGCCTCCTTCAGTTTTTACTTTCAGAAATGCTGCGCGATGCCTCCTGCATCTTAAGGCTGCATTAAAGGTTAAAGCCAGCCTGTGTTATATGTGAAGGGCATTTTTCCCTTCAAGCAGGCATATATAAAAAAAGAAAAACTCTCTTATTCAGAGCTGTTACACCGACTGGGTGCTTCAGACTCTCGCAGCCCAAGGCCACCCTGATATTTTATTGCTTTCTAACTGAACAAAGTCCACTGGCTTGATGAAGGGCACTGAGACAGAGGAAGATCATTCTCTTTAAAGTATCCAGATTACTCACACTGTAACGTCCAAACTACTTGTGCAACATTACTGCATTCTACGTATCAAACACCACAGAAGAAACGACAATTTTGCAAGACAGATCTGCACCAAAATCACTAAAACACACCATAACTACAAAGATCTACTACATGACGACCACATTAACCCTCTGGAGTCTCTGATCATGGCAGCGTGATCAAATCACATGACTTCTTAATGACGTCACAACATAAAAAATGAAGCAATGTGTTTCCTGCTGTCAGCTTCTGGCTTTAAACTCCATGACAGTCTTTGTTTGATGATGATAGGACAAGTAAAACTGGAGATAAGGTCAAATATATTTAGATAAAAAGTTATATTTGCAACATTTAAAATGCTTCATTGAGCATGATTTTGCTTTAAAGGTTTAAAAAAAATCCAAGTTAAACAGTTATTATTAGGTCATATAGTTGAGTTTGTGTTGAAGATCCATTTAGTCAATTTAAATGACTGAGAACTTTCACTGTTTCTCCAACAGTTGTTACGTCATGTCACAGGAAAGACAAATCCCTGCTTCTTTACATTTTAAACCAGAAGAACCTAAACTTTAGTTTTAAAATATATATATTTCACCTGAATCTATCTGTGCTGAGCCACAGCCACCACTAGGTGGGAGCAAATAGACTCCAAACTGACTGAACATCATCCTGACCAAAGCTTGGGCTGGAATTTTATGATGCATGGATGCTTGTTTTGGTAAATCTGACCATAAACAAACACATTCAGCACAATAAATGAGTGTATTTAACTGAGAGAACATCATAAAAAGGCAGTGAGGATGCTGTAAAAATGAGACTGATTGATGGACAGAAAGGAATGATGATGAATAGATGTTTTTTTCTGCACAGCATCACCAGGAGAAAAACGTCACATGGAGGAAAGGTTTGTAGTAAAAAGAGATAAATAATGTAACGAGCAGAAAGGGTCTCTAAACCCACACCCACTCCCAAGACATCCACATCTCTGCCTCGACAGCAGAGCAGAGCAGGCACTCCGAGCTGCACCACACACACACACACACACACAGACCCAGAACAGGGTGAAGTGTCCTTCTCTGTGTGGTGGAGTGGGGCGGTCACTCCACAAAACAGAAGATAACATAGCGCGATCCATTAGGAGGTCTGTGGGAAATACAACAAATGAAAAGGGCTTCCAGAGGAGGATTGTTCAAGCAGCCCATTACCTCATTCTAACACACACACACACACACATGCACACACATGAACACACACAACCCCTCCACTGCCCCCTCTGCCTCTCATGTCAGTGTTCACACACAGAAAGGTTTTCCTTCTGCAGGACAGAGCCAATTAAAGAGCCCCGGAGATGTTTTAGTAGCAGTATGTTCGGAGAAGCAAGAGACGGAGACATAGAGAGAGAGAGAGAGAGAGAGAGGGAGGGAGAGAGGGAGGAGAGGGGGAATCAAGGTAGTCTTGGAAACCTGAAGGGAGGGCAGAGGGGTTTGTGGGAGCTTGAACCCTCGAGTGACTTTCTATGCAGCCTTGTTAGCCTCCTTTTTACGATGGTTATGTGGGGGCTCTGCTGCAGGGCCACAGAGAGCCTGTGTGTGTGTGTGTGTGTGTGAAGTGTCCTTTAAGGTAAAATCCTCCTGGTTGATTTGGCATCAGCAGTGATTACTGCTGGTAATGATGAGTGAATTACTAAAGCATGTGCATCGACTGCTGGGGGCAGGAAACACACTCACTGCACCACTAATCCTTCAAAACAAAAGCAGGAGAAGAAGAGAAACTTACGTAGCGTGTGTCAGTCTCTTTAAAAGTCTCACTGGATCCGTGCAGGTTAAGCTAAGAGATACACTTTCTTTTAACTGTGCATTGTCATCCTGCAGCCGTTTGAAGTGTCGGTTGTGCACGTCTTCAAAAAATAACGTTATCTGTCAATAAGATGCGACGTGCACATGAACAGTCAGAGGCCAAACATATCATCTGTGATGATCTATGACACTTTTTCTGCCGTGATCTCAGAATGAACAATGTAGTAACCTGCCTGAGTGTCACCATGTTTATGTTTAATCATGCAAATCTAATATTTCCATATAGTCTGAGGTCTCTGGTGTGCATGTGTGGTATCATCCTGTATAATATGTTATACACAGGCAGGTAAGGGAACATCATGCAGCCTTAAGGTTTGGGGAAGATAAAGCAGACAAACTCTAGTTTAGGTTAAGTTATAGGCAATAAAACACTTGGTTAAGGTTTGGAAAAGATTGAAATTATGTTTTTAAAAAAGCCAACATTAGTCGCAGGACTGTGACAGGAAACAAAGTCTCCTGCATGAAACTTGCTTGTGCTTCATGCCCACAGATCACCACGACCTTAACTTTCTGCCTCGCTATATGATTACTTCCTGCACTGATAATGTTAGTTTTGGACAAAAACTATAATAAGAAGCATGAAATCCTCCATAATGGACTTGATTTTAGAGATTCTAGTAAACTATACAGAACAAATACAAAGTGCAAACACAGCACACTGCTGCAAAAATGTTGTCCAAGGATTATATAATAAATTAGGTTTGACATAAAAGAAAACATATATTATAACCCTGAGGACTGTGACCTGTTGTCTGTCTGTGTGGACCGTCACAGGGTTAATGTGGGCTCAGTTCAGGCTGCAGTGCAGCAGGTTAACTGACCGCTGCTGTCGTACCTCTAGGAATAAAAAGGCACATGAGGTCTGGTCTAATGAGACCATTACGGGCCTCGGGGTGCCTCAGGCGAGCAGAGCGACACGAGTACACAGGCACATACACCAGGATAATTAAGTTTTATTGCACCTCAGAAGCAGGGACCAAACTGTTGGATAAGGAGTGGCTAAATTATTGTTTAATGATTAAAGATTTTACTGCCTTTTTCTCTGCTAGCTGCTGCCTCTTTCACCCTCCACCTTCTGTGCTCTTCTTCCTTTCTTTATATTTTTCCTCCTCTTTTCCCTTGTCTTCTCTTTATCTCTTTCATTTCTCTCCTGCAGGGTTTTCCTTCTTCCTTACTTTCTCTTTTACATCTATCTTGTCATCTTCCCTTATTTTCTCATTTCCTCTTCTCTCCCATAAGGATTTATCATGTGCTTGAGTATAAATGTGTGTTTTATTTTGCACATTTTGCAGTCTTAAATAAAGTGACTTGTGTGCGATTATCCGCTGCTTTCTCACATTCACTGTCTATCTTTTCTAGCTGAAAATCCATCTGCACTGCACCAACATTAACACATAGTAATAAAGGCACGACTCTGTCAGAAAGATGCTCTGAGAGAGCAGCGATTAGCCAG
>CAFUXE010000488.1:158677-169913 GCA_903364295.1 Serranus cabrilla
TGATTGTACTGCCCTCAAACAAGCTTCATTTAATCCATCTTCCTGCGGCGAGGCCAGCTCCAAATAAAGCTAAACAAAGCTCCATGAACATCTTCAAACAACATCCGTCCACGATGAATAAACGTCAGACATGTTCCAGAAGAAAAGAGAGAAAAACAACGACTGAACATCAGGTTTGAACTGTGAACAGCAGCCGGTTATTTTCAGCAGCTGATGAAGAAATCACATGATGGTAACTGTGCTAATTTGTGCAAATATTCCACTAAAGTGATACACAGCTTTAAGGCTTTCACTGCAGCATCTCCGGGGACTTTTGACAGGTTTCTCACATCATCAGTGTGAGTGTGTGTGTGTGTGTGTGTGCACTGTGTTTTAATTAAACTGCAGACACGTACTTATTTCAGGCAGGAATGTGTTAGTCGAGGTGAAAATGAAAGCTGGGGGAAGATAAATTAGAAGAGAAGAGGGGGAACAACACGGCGACGTATCCACTAAACTGAGTTCTTTGTGTTTATTTACTGTAAACTGGACATTTAATTTGCATTTTAGCTCGTTTGGCAACACAGTGACGCAGGATTTTGCAGCTAAAAATAAGCGTTATTAAAAATATTCCAAAGTTGCACCGCTTGAAATGAGAAGATTTGACTTTGATATCTAGCAAAATGTGCCATCAAGGAATGAAAAGAGACGTGGAGCTTAAAATATCTGCTGGTTATTGATCTCAGATTCGTGGATTAAATTTGTCTGTCTGACTATTTTTGGTGATTCTCAAAGAGCGTGTCAGCTTATTTATATCAGTGATGTGAAACTAGAAGTTTTTTCTGTCCTTTCTGCATAGAAACAGAAGATCACATGCAGGTGATATCTATGTGCAGCTGTATGTCCAATAGCAGGAGCTCCTTTAATTGATGTAGTTAAAATAAATCCCAGTCAGGGACTTACTGTAAAATGATTTATCCAGCTCCTGATTTGACAGCATGCACAGTTTGCACTGTGTCGGAGAGGCAATAAAACTTTATTATCCCTGTGTGTGTTTGTGAGTCTTGGTATATGTGCATATGTGCGTGTGTACTACTGTGTGTGTGTTCTCATTGTACATACTAATTACTTTAAATTAAACTGCAGGCTCGGCCTCATCAGAACTTATTGGCTCTTTATTACTTCAGCACCTCCTCTGAGTTACAGCGCGGAGCAGCAGAGGAACTGTGACTTTACACACTTTTCACTGTAAACTGAATGGTTGAACATCTGTAGCCAGGCAACAAACTTAAACAAAAAAACAAACAGTCTCTGTAGCTGCTTTGTTTCAGACAAATTTTTATCCAACTTTAAATTCAGAAACAACTCCGCATATTTAGATTTAGATACTTTTTTGATCCCACAACGGGGAAATTCACTTGTCACAGCAGCAAAAAACAGAAATAAAAGGTGTAAATATGAATTACAGAAAGAAATTAGGCAGACCTCCGCCAAGGCAATAGGGTCACTTACAAAATACCAAATATCACACCTGAAGGATTATATTGAAAGCATGTATTTTGGGACACTGGCATTGAAATATTTCATCCACTAGATGGCATCAGTTAGTAAAGGCAATAGGGTCACTAACGCAATAATATAAATTCACAATATAAAGTCCAGATGTTGTTCCGGATCACCGATCACCACCAAAATCTAATCACATGTTCCTCGTCCCAATACACACGTTGTCCGAAAATTTCATCCAAATCCGTGCAGAACTTTTTGAGTTACTTTGTACACAAACAAACAAACAAACTGGGACTTCTGTTTCATAATTGTATAGCGACTTATTATGTCAGTTATCTTGATAATTGCTTTGTATGCTAAACACAAAACCAATTATATTTGACCTTGTAAATGATAATAAAATGCATTATAAAGTGTAATGATTACTGCTATAGAGCATTAAACATATCTATCGAGTTCTTATGAATGTAATGTACTTTTATACACAAGCTGCAAACTCCACTAAATACGGTTGGTGTCTGGCCTTGGTGTGGACATTTTCTCTTTACTGTCAGATTCAAAGAAAGGTGCGGAAACCAAACAATGCATTGTGCTGCAGCTCAGGGTCAAAGACTGGTGGATCACACAGCACCGTTCACCCACGTCAGACTCATGTCACTAACATGTTCACAGACGTAGATCACAACACATTCAGCACCGCAGACTAACAGGCATCAAAGTCTGATTCACTCTGAGGCAACATGAATGCAGAAGCAGCTTAACAGTTCCTGACTCACAACAATAAAAAGGCTAAGCTGATTGTGTGATCTGTTTCCCCACCTCTGCTCATGCAGGGTGGCTTAGAGGGAGAGAATCCCAATTTCACACTTTTATGATGAGGCATGCTGTGGCACGCAAACGCCGCCGCCGCCGCACACACGGCTTCAGATCGCTGCGGGTTAAAAATACCACACGCAAACTGCAATCAGACATTATGCTCCTCCATACTGCCAGAAAACATGAAGCCACGATAACTTCTCATTCTGACGCCTTGCAACAGAGAAAACAATCAAAGTAGCACAACGTTTTGTTAAAAGTATTCAGTTATTTATGCATTTTCTGTCTCACTTCCATGCAGATGACTGTATTCTGTCACATTAATAGTGATAGTTATTGTCATATTTATCTAATTTGCAAGGACTTCATTGCCACACAAACTTTAATAATGTATTTGAGTTAAATAAGCTAGAGTCTCCATGTGAATTGTTTTGCACATAACAGGGATATACTCTATGTACGGATACTTTAAGTCTAGTTTAATATGCAATATGCATGTTCAAAGAAAAACATAAAAACACAATAACTTCTAATTCAGCGTTGCCACAGTGGAAATAATAAAAAACTAGTAAGATTGCACAACATTTTGTTGCGGTGTTTGATTATTTATTCATTTCCTGACTCATTTATATGCAGATGACTCTATTCTGTCAAAGAGTACTGTGAAAAATAAAACAGTTTTCCTTATATTCATCTTATTTGCAAGGATTCATGTTTGGCGGATTTGAGTCCAGTTCTGTGTAAATGATTATATGCTATAAATTGCTGTGTAAAAAGCCTCAAAAACAGACACAAGCCTATCAAGGAAATGCACACAGAAGACAAAGCGCAGTTTCACCACACACACAAATACCCAAGCCTCAGTTTCCATAGAGACAGGGCACTCTGGACATATTGAGGATTTATTAAAAAAGCCTCCCTGGCAGCATTATTCCCTCTGCACCCTGAGAGCAGAGACACAGACTGTCACCACGCTGCTGCAGCACAACACGCCGTCTAACTACTGCGAGAGGAATAAAACTCAACTGCCCTCTCCGGCTACACACACACACACGTGCCATGATGCTAATGATCGACTTGACGCAAACCGCTGAGCATCCATGGCAGCGGTATCATTACAGGGTTACAGCAGCTGGCAGTGGAACTGGCCACAGCACTGACGGGGAGTTTCCTTGGACTCCTGTAGGAGAGTCTGAGCTCACAGAGAGGCAGACATGTCTCCGTCCTGTAATTGGTCGCTACAGTCGGTAAACACAGAGCCCGCCGACTGTAAACAGCTGCTGCAGGGCGGCCAGAGTCAACAGACGCCACGGGGGGCCTGACAGGAAGTGACACTAGGTTACTTTTTTTCCCTTCGTCCAAGTTCTGCTTCAGAGTTCATTCCTATTGGTTTAATGCACAGGCCTCAACGTTCAGTGAAGCTTTACAAGTCAAAGGGCATGATGAACACAAAATAAACCAATTATCCAGGATCTTCCAACAAGTTCTCCAACCTAAACAACGGAATTAACCGTTTGTCAATATCACAAAAATGGCACACACGTCATTATACAAACACGTACGGTTGCAGTTTCGGTGATGTTCTGCAACTAAACCACTAGCCTAGATTTAGGGCTATGAACTTCCTGGTTAGATGTTATAAAAGACAGTAAATAAATGTATGTAAATGCTGGAAGTGAAGCAGTTACGAGGGTGACGTGACTATCGGAAGTTACGCAAAAATGCAACTTGCATAAAAAAACGTGATTCTCAAACCGTGAGCTGCAGAAGTTACGTAAAAAAAGATTTACTTTTGACACGGGACACAAACTTTGTTCTCCTGAGGGAAAGTTTGATGTTTGTTTGCCTTGTTGTGAAGTTTAACAAATGACTTTGTTTTAATGAAACCACTTATTACTTACACTGCAGATTGCACGATACAGTAACTCGCCTTTGTCCTGATTTTTAACATATTTTGCACGATCTTTAAGAAGCAGATGAACTGTTGGTGATTTTCTTTTTCTCTTGAAGGTTGAAGGATTGTCTCAGTCCACTCTGCCTCTGATTGGCTCATCCTTTCCCTCTCCTGATGCTAAAACCTAACCAACCCAAACCAATAAAGGCAAACAGCCAAACAGAGGCGGGGTAGGGCCGGTCATGCCTTAACCTCTTTCCAAGGAAACAATTTAGGGACAACAAATTGTGGGAAGATTCTTTCTTTCTTTTGCCATGAATAAAATCTATGAGGAGAACTGCATTACTTCCTGTACGACTGCCAACACGCCCGATAATAAAAATGCTTCATTTATTTAATGTAACATTAGAGATACTTGAGTTTTGCTGACTTTGAATGTTTAAGAAACTTGTTGGAGTGACACACAGCCTGCAGGCAACTGCTGCCTGAGAAGGATTTTAAGGTTTGTTAAAAGATTTTCATGACTTTATTTGGCTTTGGCTCATAAAACGACTGCAACAATAAATGAATCTTATGCAAAAAACTGCAGTGTTGCTGAGGTTGTTGAGTATCTTTCCAGTTTTTTGCTGAAATTTGCATTCATTCTTGCAAGACCCCAAAATCCTGGAAGAACAAAGAGAGGTTGATCCAACTCATTTGTAGGAGAAAACAACGATGACGTACATGAGGTGAAACCCTCTGACTCCAGGAGAGCAAAGAAAGCCCCAGAGATGAGAGGAGAAAGAAAGATAAAAGCAGGAGTGATGGATGCTGGGGTGGATGGTGGGAGCAGCAGTGTCAGGACTCCTCATTCCAGGAAGTGAAATCAGTTTCCTCCTGGTTTCCCTGAGGCTGTTCCACATGAGAGCTCCCCGCCGCCTGCATCCACGGAGCGGAGGACGGCCGAGCCCGTGACATTTGACTGGAAGAGCGTGAGAGAGGGAGAGAGGGAGCGCGTAGAGACAGCAGAAAAACTGCCCATTATTTCATCTGCAGCACAAAGAACGTCCCCATCTCAGCAAGAGGAGAAGTTGGGGTTACACGGGGATGCACAAGGATGACTGAATGTCAGGACGAGCGTGGCACAAGGAAAGAAATGGGAAGTGGGAACAGGGGGAGATAAAAGACTGTCATTCCCTTTACTGAGAAGATCAAATATGACTTATAGAGGACGAGAGAGAGATGATGAAATAGGACGACGAAGAGACACACAGACAAAAGGAAAGCAGACAGGATTAATGTGACTGCCGGTACCCATTTGTAAAGTCTTTAACTCACCTGAGAATTTCCCTGCGACCCCCACCCCGCCTGTCCTCACATACACTCATCATGTCGCACACTTTCACCTTTGAAGTTGCCTTGCATGCTGAATCTTTTTATAAGCACTGCCATGGGGTCCCAGCCAGGCAACCAGAACGTGGAGAAAGGGACAGGAAAGAGGAGGGAGGGAGGGGCTGATTTATATTCAAGATCACACAGACACAGACGCTGCACCTCAAGCAAAGCTAAAATTGAAGAGAGAAATCCCCACAAAAACCAATCAAGAGGACTGGCAGAGTCGGCACAGCCTGCTGATTTTGGCCAATGTGGGACAACTTGGAGACGTTTGTGCCGGCGTGTGCAGAAATGCAGAAATCAAACACAAACACTCACCCTGCAGCCGGAGTGGGTGGGATGTGTAGGTGTGGGACACAGGGGTGAGACTGAACCCCTTCCAGGCAAAGGTAGCTCTCTGATCAAATTAGCTTTGGTGGTTAATCAGCTTTGTCTGCAGAAATAAGATCACAGAGGTGCCGAATTCCCCTGACGACTGTGGGGGCAGAAATGCTCAAAAGGTCTGAGAATATTCAGGGTGAATCTGGAGGTCCAGGGGACAATCAGATCTGTTTTAATGTGTTTTCTGTAGCTGCATGGACAAATACAATGCAAGAATCTGGAAGACATGTTTCTTGAGTTTGTAGTTTTGTCAGAGTTCAGAGGCTGTCATGCATTTTTTAGATAAACTTCTTATCAGAGGCAAGGTCAGTTTCCTTTTTCGGATTTGATTTATCAGCATGCAGTGCAAGTTTTTCTGTGAGTTTTCAGTCTGAAGTTGATCAAATCTTCAAACTGCTGAAGGGAAATCATGATTGGCCTTTAAATAAGGTTTAGCAGAGATCTGCATGGTCATGAAGCGTTTTCTGCATAAGAAACATCACTGAAAGCAGGACTGCATGGCCACAGGTTGTAACCACATCTTATTTAGTCAAACAAAAAAACACGTGCTTGTTTCAGCTTGTCACATGTGAGGATTTGATGCTTTTCTTTGTCATATATTGTAACTTCATGTGACTTAAAAGGAGTAAAACATGCAAGTTAAGTATCTTACAACCCTGAATCAAAAAAGTTAGGACACTAACTGTAATAAAATGTAATAAAAACAGAATACGATTATTTGCAAATCCTTTGAAACCTTGAAACAAAGACAAGATAACTAATGCTCAAACTGTGAAAACTTTGTTATTTTACAAATATATACAAGTATTTATGTTTATTTATGTGTATGCACGCAGCTTCCCAACTTTTTGGCATTTCCTAGACAAAAAAAGTCAATCGATTATTCCAGAAAACAATCAGAACATGAACTATGATGCACTTCTTTCACTCACTATCATTTATCGAAAATGTTGGTTGGCTTCACTGTTATTTCAGTACTAAACTCTGTGCGACAACACACTGAGAAAAGGATATTCTTTCCATAATTTGAGATCAGAATTTAAACTTTCCTTCTGATCTTAAAGAGACATAAGCAGCCGAGATATGATTGTGGAAAATCTTATCTACAATCATCATGAAAGGCAGTAAAAAAAATATATATATAAAAAGATAAGGAAAGGAGTTGATATGCCAAAACGCTTCTCCTCGTCTCTAAATCTCCCTTTTTCTCTTCCTCGTCTGTGTTTGAGTTAACTTGAAATGAAACGAGCTTTATAAATAAATGCCTCTCTCGCTCGCTCTTTATTGGCTGTGACAGCGCAGTGAAGGCATCAGCGTCACATTAAAAGGTAGCGAGGTGCGGAGATCAAGGTGATCTCTCTACCTTCTTCCTTTCTTTCTTCTTCTCTGAATTATGCATGTATTCAACTCCTTCATATCCTCTCCTCTTTTCTCCCTCTGCAGCCGTGGGGGGAGAAATCATCTCTTAACAACGCCCACATGATGTCCAGACACGACCATTAAGGGTGAACACAAAGAAATTAGCTTTCTCTTTCGCTCTCACTCAGCCCGAGTCTCTCTGTGCCGTTTGAAAAGAAACACGAAGACAAAGCCTTCAAAGACTGTCCATCGCTTTAGCTTCTCACTTGCTCTTTTCACATGACAGTGACCCTCCCACCCTTGGGATTTCCTCTTTTTCCCACGGGTGATAGTGCTTCCCCGGGACACATAATTAAATCTGTGTGGGGCAGAAAGCAGCACATCCAGCGGAGCAACGCCACTCACTCGATACAGTCAAAACACACACACACACATACAGTACGCGCTGCATAAGAGCGCCAAATTAGCTGTTGTTAAGTAACACAGAGGTGTCCAAATTCTTAAATCCCATCAGAGAGACAGAAGCTGTCACTTATACTCAGGGAAGAAAAGCGTCCCCGGAGTGAGACGAATCCCTTTCAGCTCGTACAGTAACTTCAAACCCACACAGCGGCCCCCGATGTGACAGAGAAGCAGCTCAGATTAGGAACAGAAAGCGCTAAAAAAGAATGCTGCTTACCAAACTTCAGTCTTTGTGGGTGTAAATGTAGTGCGGAGATTAGAGGCTTAATCCCTGCAGCGGCTTGCTGGTATAATAAGTGACCTCGCTGCTCAGATTCAAAACTTTACAACCGACCAATCAGCAGCAGCCGCTGATTTGAACTTGGACCTTGAATCTAGATTTCTGCGCCGCCGTTTCCTGTTCAGCTGTCAGTTAGTCGTGTGACAGGAGTCGAATATTAACAGGGATGATGACATCCTGATGACATCATGCAATAAAAACCAACTGTACAACGGCAGCAGAAGGAAAACAAAGTAAAAGCAAAGGACGGACTGCTGCCTCTGTCCTTGAATCACCTCGAGCAGATCACCTGCAGAAATACAACTCTCTTCAATTTCACTTTTCTTTGTAGCAAAAATATGAACAAAGCTTGAAGAAGTTTCAAGTTTTTAATGAAGACTGATGCTTTCCCCTGCTGCTGTGTTTTTAATGTCACAGAAACCACTAAGAGTTGATGTTTTTTGGGGATTTTATTCTCATAACTTTTTTGTTATCTCAGTTGGTTTTATCTCGTATGTGAAGTTAAAATAAAATAAATGTTAAATGTGTCACTTGGTCAAACTGGACATCATGAGGATAATGAGGGCCACAGGCACAAACACATTAGTCTAACTATAAAATTGTTCTTTGTGTGCTGGAGTTTCTCCTCTTCAGACTCTGTGCACCTTGAAAGTAGCTGAAGTTGTGCTGGAAAACCTTCTGCTTCTACAAATTGAATTGATGATGAGATGAGAACAGGTTGGAGTGCCGTTTAAAGTGAAAATCCATGCCTATCTTTGAGACTCTCCCCTAGCTTTAAGTCTAGATTAGTGTTTCTATATGAATATTGATCAAAAAAGTTGTAAATGTAGTTCTAAATCCCATCATACACCACGGTTTTGACTTGCTGCAGCTTGCATCCAGCTCAGGACTCAGGTCCTGAAAGAAACTGCTCCTTCCTACCTCCAAGCAAAGATCAAACTTTCGCTCTGAAACGACTGCTGTGACCCGAGTTACCCTCTGTTTCTGTCCCTCTGAGGACCCTCCACTCCATCATCTGGATTAAAGCTCTTTTCTGTTCTGCAGAGTCACTCCAAGACCTCGAGGGGAAACAACTCTAAATACTTGTACTGCAGCATTGAACACACTTTTTTATAGGTACTTATTGTCCACGGCTTCAGAAAAATGTGTCTGCCACATGAATGTATTGTTATTATTTATGTTTCCATTTGTTTGTGTTTATGAGCATTTAAACAACTTCAGAGAAAGGCCTCGCAGCCAAAGAAGGAATCAGTTTACGACTCATATTTACATTTCAGACTATATCCTCTGCTACCATTTTGCTGACATAGTAGTAATGATTGATGGCGATGCCGAGTTTAAATGGTGATGTCACACTCTGGGTCAAACAAATGGCGGACTTTCACCCGGGAGAACGGGTGTCTCGTGTGAAAACAAACATAAATTACTTTTTACGTAACTTCCATTGAACTTATGTAACTTTTGTGGTTAACAGTTTGGAAATCACACATTTTTTACGTAACTTTGGTGGCTCACGTCACCCTCGTACCTAATTTACTTCCAGCATTTACGTACATTTATTTTCTGTTTAAACTGTCTTTCATAACGCCTAACCAGGAAGCTTTTTTCCCTAAACTTAAGTCAGTGGTTTTGTAGCACAAATTTACAGAAACTGCAAGTTGTTTTTACAACCATGAACCGTGTATAAGGCGTGTGTGCTATTTTTAAAACGCTCCACTGTACCATGACCCGCAAAATGCTCATATGGGTCATTTCAACATGAGATGTAATGACAAAAGGCTCTATTCAGTCGTTTAGGTTTGAGATCTTGTTGGACTTAAATGCAGTTGCAGATTCATGCTTGTTTTTAAGTGCTTTTACTGAGTTTTCACTTCAAAAAGTCACACTTTGTTGTCATTTCCTGCTTCTGCTCTTTAGAAAAGTGGATTCTGAGTCGACCTTAATCACGAGTACAGTCACAGCTCCTGCTCCCCTCTGAGCCTCTTCCACCACTTCAACAAGTTTCCCTTTGATGTTCACTTTTCAAAGAAACAAATTCATGCCGCTAAACTCCATCACGATTCAAATGGGAATACACAAGCCATGTTGTTTTACCCACACTTTGCCGAGACACTGTAAACTGCCGGCAGCTGTTTATCCTGTGTTTGTGTTTAAGTGTTGGATTAAAGCTTCAAAACAAAACTAAGTAACTCTGATGATGCATCGGGGGACAAAATCATCACCGACTTCACTGGGAGACTAAGTAGTTCATGAGGAGGACTGGACTGAAGAAGACGAGCTGCTAACCTGAGGTGCATTATGCAGCAGATAATTAAAGACACGCTCCGTCTTATTTAATATTGATGTCTGATAATTAAGGGATCACAGGCTTAACAGGACACTGTCTATCTACCTCTTTCTCCACATGCATGCACACCTGAACACACACACACATAAAGAGGGCTGGTTAATGAGGACTCTGGTGCATTCACTGCTGTAATATGGTATTTTGGTGGGGGGTGTGTGGCACAAAAGAGCTCACTTGAGACTTCATTAACAGCTAATTGATTTCATTTGCGGTATTGTGAGACTGATGGCGTACAAATTTCCTCCAAATAAGCTCAGACTGAACCGTTTATATCCGTCTGCAGATTACTGGTGGGGAATAAATGGCACATTTTACAGCAGGGGTGGGAGTAATAGATACGGATATAGCTCAAGATATGATGATGTTTAACAAAAGGAAGAGGGACTCCCTGCTCCTTCTCCTCCCTCCTTTAATTCTCCGTCTTTCCTCTGTTCCCTCTGAATTCCAGGCTAATTGAATTAGAGCTGCGTGATTAGAGTCTGTATGGTACCGCGACAGTGTCTCGGCTTTATCATCTGTGCTGCTGCTGTGAGGCCTTAAAGGAAGAGGTGGGGGAGGATGAGGCTGCAGCACAGTGCAGGGTGCACTGGAAAAGTTGTTTTCAGGAAATATACTGGAATATTTTACTGGGTTTTTCTTGTTTTCAAGTGACATTATAGAAAATTTAATTGCGTTTACTACAAATATTAGCCATAAAATAGAAGTTGATATCTGTAAATTAATATAATATATAAAATAGTATTTACCTTTATTTTTTTTATTTTTTTGCTCAATGGTCCTGAATGTTAAATTACAGGGAAGTTTTTAAAAAATGTATAAAGAAATCTTTTTTTTT
>CAFUXE010000488.1:188480-199470 GCA_903364295.1 Serranus cabrilla
CACACACACACACACGGTGCTGCTGAGAGTGTTTCTGCTGGGATGTGTGTGAGCAGCAGATCCAGTTTCCAACATGGGGAGCGACTGCTGCAGCAGCTTCACTGTTTGAACTGAGGGGCTTGAAAGGACTTTTGCCAAAAGTGGCTGAGTGCGTGTGTCATAAAAACAGGCAGTAAAAAGAAACTTCAAATCAATGCTGCGACTCTGTGCGTTCTTCCACAGCGGTGATAAGGCCAACACTGACGCCGGCCTCCGCGTTTTAATATTTTATTAGTCTCATCCGCTATCTCTACCAATCCGTCGATATCCTGACAGAGAGAGCAGAGACTGTGACAGCAGCCGGGCGTCAATCATCTTTACAGTCTGGGTCAGGAAAGAGTAAAGCCAACAGATGCTGAGCTCACGGGAGCTCCGGCAGCACTCGAGAAGTGAGCTCTGCCTCTCAGGTGTGAGAGTGAGAAGAGAGGAGAGGAAGGAATAAAAATGTCCCCCGAAGTCACAGTGTGGAGCGTCAGAGAGAGAGAGAGATCCCTCCACCTGCAGGATCAACAGCTCTCAGAGAAGACTGTGTGGACAACAAAAAGAGGCTCTTTTCTATTGAACAGCTGTATAGAAATCAGACTAAGAACCATCAGCTTCCACGAGTATTTAGTAGTGTGTGGTTTTGTGCAGTTTTCCCCAATTCTTCTGAGTTCAAATCCAAGGACATTTGTTAAATATATCCATCTCTGACTGAGGTTTGGAGATCTACTTGCAGTTTAATCATGCAGTCACGTACACAACCGGCACAGAATTGTTTAAATATTTTCCTGTGTATGACACCTTACTGGAGTAAGTTTCAGATTTGCAGGATGTAAATAACAAACATGGCAACACTCCTGCAGGTTACTAGACTAGGATTTGTAAGCCTCTTAAATCAAGCATGTTGTGAATATCGTGAGTACTGCTCTTACACTGTTGCTACCGTTTATTTCTATAATGCATCTTGCAGACATGTATCGTTATTTTCTGGAGTGGTGCACAACCACGAGAGGCAGCAAAACATGTAGTTAACAGCAGGTTTATCTCTGGCTTTAGTCTCAGATGTGTTCGAGCAGCAAATTCACGATGTTCCACGAGCTTTCTGAGCTTATTTGTCGAATAAATGAACCCATAAAATGCCAAGAAAGGACGTTTTTGCACGTTTATTTTCCTTATTTAACAAAAGCTCACTGAAACCATCCAAATCAAAACATCCTCTTTTGTAACTATTCCAACTTTCCAAATTAGATGTGAAAATCTTCAGCCCCTACACGCTGTTTTCGTTGAGTAGTCTCACATTGCATATAACCTCTCCACACTTAGTGCCAGCTGCCCACTGAGCATCTGCTTTCGGAAGAAGGCGGAACATTAAATTTGCAAAACAAAATGACAAAAATCTCCCTAAGACTTTCCACCTCTAAAACAATAACAACACGTAAACACAAAGCAGTGACTTCATGGTAAGACTTGCAACTTTTCCACACAGAAATCCCAAATAAGCATCACCAGATATAAAGCTAACAAGCGTACAGACTAAAACTTCCTCCACTGAGCAACAGAAACGAGATCAGGTTGACACACAGATAAATCAAATAAGAAAACACCCTAATTATCGTAAAGATGCACACACGCATCACAGGAGACGAAAATGTGTTGCAGTCGCACAGACGGAAGCGTGCAGCCGCTAACACAACAGTCGGGTCGCGGCTCGTGAATTTCAATATGTGGAAATTTTCCAGTTATTAGATAAACCTGTTCAGCTCCAGGCATCTGGCACACGAGCGAGGCTGAGCGGAGGAGTGGGAGGACGGGAAGCAAAACACTCGCAGGTGAGAGGAGGGCGAGCAAGGAACACAGACAAAGGGAGACGGAGAGAGAGAGAGAGAGGGAGAGAGAGAGGGAGAGAGAGAGAGAGGACAGGATTCAAACTAGATCCTCTTGCTGACACTGAACTGTGGCCTGTGATATTTCTGCAGAGAAGCAGGTTGTAATTTAAGGGGAAAGTAAAATATTAAAAAGCATTGTGTTTGTTCCACTACGATGAATGCATGAAAATCTAAAGTAAATCTTCTGTGTGCCTCAGTTTACCCATAATCATTGGGGTTTCACAGACATGTCGATTTTTCCAATAAATGGGGCAATTTGTGGACTTCACACCTTGATACTAAATTCTGGGCAAACACACGACCGCTAGAGAGATTTAAAGCAGCAATGAATTATTTGTGTGTATTCATAATGATTTGGTATTATTTTTCTGTAAATCCATAGAGGCAGAGCACAGAGTTAAGCCCCGCCTCCACCTGAGAGGAAAACAATCCATCTCTGTTGGCTGTGAATGAAGGAGCGTCCTTGTGCTTTAAGAGGAAAAAAGTGGAAACAGACGTGAGATATCAGCAGTTATATTCCTGAAACTTAACGTTAATGAATGTATGCAGGGGATTCTGTCACTGAGTCAGTTTTAAGCTCTCTGCATGCATGTAAGTTAAGATAAATCATGATAAATAACTTTTTAGTAGAATGTGGAAACCTTAACTTGCTAACAGACAACTTGTTCTTTTTGGGAGACAGAGAGTGCTAAAATATTTATATGCTTAAATCTAAAACGTTTAGCTAGAAACAGGCATTTTGTTTGCGTTTCAGCCCGTTTTTGCATGTTGTGGCACCGATATTTTTTACCGCCAGTGGGTCTGTAATCTGTAACTTAATGTATTATCTAACCATGTTTTAAAGTCCATTATAAGAGCGTACAGTCGCTTTGATTAAAGGTGATTTCTGTGCAGCATCACCACTGTTATAAAGAGAAAAAACAAAGGTCCTAAATGAGCAGCTAAAGGGAGGATAATAACAAAACAGGAGGCAGAAGGGAGTGTTTGCATGCAGAGCAGGAGAGGAAGATTTCATTTTGTTCTCTCCGTCTCTCACCACAGATTGCACGGATGCCGTCTGCAGCAGCCGTCCGTGTGCAGAGTATTGATTGTATTTACCCGAACTCCCCCTGTCTCATTACCTGAGTGTGCAGGGATGTAGAAGTCAGTTTAATATTTGGAGTGTGTGCGCCGGCCGGTCTTGTTATCCCTGCGGTGCGGGGTAGATTGCGTGGTAAACAGCACGTCTCGAGCTCAGCGATCAATAGACGTTAACGAGAGAAAACCTTTGTGGATCCAGCACAGGAAGAGGAAACATGGAGACACGGGAAGCAGCAGCAAATAAGAATAATAAGATGAAAATGAAAACAAACACTGTGGGAAACTTTCTCCTCTTTCTCTCCTAACTTGTTAAATTATTACGTGTTCATCATGAAACTAGAAGCTCTTCATAAACTGCGAGGCTTCCGCGACTTCTCAGTGACTTTCATCCATTTCCTTGGCCCGAGCGTGTCCTTCCTGTTTGGTTCGTTTTGTTTTTCTAACGGGGTAAACAGTCTGTTTTCCACTAAGGGAAGCAGAAGGCTAAAAAACAATCCAGCAGCTCTTAAATCTCTCAGATTTCTAGTTTTGTTTCATAACTGACTCATGAAACAAAGTCAGGGGTTCATGAACAAGAAAAAAGGCAACTTTTCCATAATTTGTGCACATTTATAACAACCTTGTAAACAACATATTATGATAAAATTGATATTCAAGCCTGATGTAATAATGGCAGAATGCTACTTTTGACAGTTTCCTTTTCTCTTCACTACCTTAGCGGTGATTGATAACCCGTTCTAGTGTCTCTTTAGGAGAATATTCAACTTATATGTATATTTTTCCCAAAATACAGAAGTGAAAGTAGTCGGAGGCATTACTGGTGTTACACAGTGTTCAGGCAGAAACCATTATTAAACATTATTGCCCATTTCCCCCACAGTCATCTGGCTTTTTTTATGTTCATTTTGACATTTTGAGTCTCAGCTCCCACGTAAACAAAAGTTGTTATCAGCGTGGTCAGCATCCCCGGGTATCCCAGCATGCTTTGTGCAGTGAATTAGTCACTTCTAACACACAATGAAAGTGCATTTTTTATTTATTTTGCAGTCTGCATGCACTGTAAAAAAAGAAAAACACAGGAGGAGGGAGCTGCTGCCAACCCGGAGCTGCAGCCCATAAAACAAAAACTTTAGCAAGTTTATTAAAAAGAAAAGCAGACGCTGCAGCAGAAGATCTAAAGCTGTAATATCAAAGAGCAAAGTTGGCGCTCTGCAGATATTGAGAGCCATCAGACGAAGCTTTTCTCTTGTAAAATACTGGTGTTGTTAGGAGTTTATTAACCGGTGGGGAAACTTCCTTATTGTGGCATTTCTGCTGGACAAGCACTACAAGTTATGGAAGCTCCTGAGAGACGAAATTCAGGACAAGAATCTGCACGAAAAAATTACTTATGAACATAACTTTTTATAATGTGCATCAACTCGAAAAGATGATGAGAAACCACATCTTTATATGAGAAAACAGATCAAATTCCCTTCAATCTGTACAGGTTAGGTCTGTAAGCAGGAGCAGTGGCTTTACTGTCTTATTGAGCATGAAAAGAATAAAAAATAACAGATAACAAATGCAATTTCGAGACACGCTGGTCCGAATGCGGTGCACGTACGCTCACGTGTGCTCAGTCTATTTAGTCATTTCTCCAACCAACACTATCACCATCCGGATCTGCCTTCAGCTCCGTCTCCCTGCCACATTCCCACCTCACCGGCGCTCTGGAGACTCAGACCGAGGTGGCATTAAGAGTGCGTTGATATTCTGCAGAGGTTGCAGTGTCTGGGTCGCCACAATTACCCAGGGGGGGAGGAAAGACGACATAAAGAGACGAGAAGAAAGGAGAGGAGAGGAGGAGAAGTGGGGTGGAAGAGGGAGATGTGTGCCTGGAGTTTACACAGCGAGTCCATTGTGTATTCAGGAGTGTGACTGTTTCATTTTCTCAGCTCTCTGGTGTATTTTCTGAGTCAGAACAAAGGCGAGCGCGGCTCTGCACAAAGGAGACGAAGGTCCTCCACTTTATCTAGTCAGCCAGTGCTGAGCATGAATGGAGACGTTTGAAGGACTCCTCTCAGGTGTGCAGACAATCACGGAGGTTCTGTCCACTGTGGCCTCCTGTCCTTCTCCACACGGACACACACAGCCGCAGACACACTCCACAGAAAAACACACCACTTGGTAATGAAGGAGAGTGCACACAAACTTCAACAGAGGGAGAAAACGTAAATGGGATCTGCACAAAGCACAATCCACAAAGACTGTCGCCAGGTCAGGTACACAAACTGACCCTTCATATGCACTCACCACACAGGTTCAACCATTTTTAAATCATGTAAAAAACTGAAAAACCTATTTATCAGCTCAATGTATTCTCATGAACTGGTTCGTAAGATATCTTGTGAAAAATTATGCACAATGCTCTATATAATTAATGAGAAATTACATTGTTTTAGTGTGAAACAGCCACTTGGTTGCTGTTTTAAACATGTTGCTACCACGGTGACACAAATCTATTTGGTTAAGTTTTAGGAAATAAAAGTAATTGGTTATAGTTCAGAAGAAAAAAGGGTTTGGGTTAAAATAACTACTTCTGTGTGTAACTATTAGATGCAGTTGCTTAGGTCATTTACCTTCACGTATGTACGGAAGTTTGTTTACGAGTTCAGTTTCAGGACACAAACGGCACTCTCCTGGGTCAAAATCCTGTGTTTGTTGGCCCATCCACCAATCCTAAAAGGACTTTTTTAGTCTTTCTTAATTCCCAGTTGTCGTGCCACTTTGCACCCTCACGCCTCTGATGCTGAGAACATCCTTGTGTTGCAGATTTCCATTTAAAATGAGTGAAATCCTGCCGTTTCTTTTCTATTTGTAGCCGCATGTGAGATCACACCATAAGGTGAAATGTCCTCACAAACATAGTAAAGAAATCTCAGCTTGTGTGTGTGTGTGTGTGTTGATGCGTGTGCAGCCCCGTGCTGTGTTTCAGAGGAGCCTGGGCTCGGCTGGTTCATCACGATGTTAATTCCTCAGCCAGGTGTCCGGCTGCTCTCCTGCCAGCACACGGCGAGCATCGAGCCAAAACAAGAGGGAGGGCTGCGCGTTTGTGTGTGCCAGCGTGTGTAAAAAAAAGGGGGGTGCGGTTGAGAAACACTGTGCTATTACAACCTGAGTAAATCAGCGCAGTGGGGTGAGGGGCCTGGAGTGTCTCGCTCGCAGCGGGGGCTCGCAGGAAATCAATGCGAGAGGGAAACCCCTTCAGGAACCTGAATGGCCTCCGGCGAAACGACAGAGCAACGACAGAGGAGGGAGACATGAAAGAATAACATGTAAGAGGGAGAATGAGCAGAAAGGGGAAGATGGTGGAAGAGGGATGGAGAGATGAAGGTGAAGGTAGATATCTTCTCCACTGGGAGGACAGTAAGAGACATGATGGATGGGCAAGAAAACACACAGATAATAATAATCTGAGCCAAATATAAACACTCAGGTACAGAAACCTGCAGCTGACCACACCAGTGACCCAGATGATTCGTCCCCAGAGGAAAACTGTAAAGGTGGAGTCAGCGATTCTGGAGAAAGGTGGATGCAAATAAAAACACTTTGCATGTGCCAGATTTAAAGCCTTTACCGGTTTCTCACTCTCACACTCGTCTCCAGGTATCCCTGCATACAATAAACCAGCTGATTACAATACATAATGGATGGGAGTGAATCTTTGCAGCGTGCATGAACCATTTCTCCTTTTATATCCATGGCTCAGTGTGAGCCACTTTGTCTGATTCCCATTCACAGATTCAGGGCTATGTATGCACACCTGATTTCTTCTTTCAGCGCACACAGAATGGACAGAGACGGAGGAGATATTCACTGGATTTACTAAAAGTGTATTGGACTAAAAAATGGCCGATTCCACCTTTAACCACAGCAGAACAAATGTGAATGCACTATTAAATACGAGTTATCTTCCATCCGAATAACCACATTTTATTCACACTGAACTGTCACAGTAACTACATGAAAATCACTGCGGTAATTCATATTTCTGTCATTTCAACACACTAATTCACTGATAGAATGAAAATAAAATAACATATATAAAACTAGAAAAGCACTCGGAGAGCGCAGACCTCCGCCAAGGCAACAGGGTCACTTTCCCAACACCAAACTGCACAATTGAAGGATTATAGTGAAAGCATGTATTTTGGGACACTGGCATTGAAATATTTCATCCACTAGATGGCGGCAGTTAGTGAAGGCAATAGGGTCACTGACGCAATAATACAAATTTGCAATATAAATTCCAGATCGTGTTCCGGATCACCGATCATCACCAAAATCTAACCACCTGTTCCTCGTCTCAATACACACGTTGTCCGAAGATTTCATCCAAATCCGTGCAGAACTTTTTGAGTTATTTTGTACACAGACAAACAAACGCTGGCGATCACATAACCTCCTCAAGGCAATAATGCAAGTTTCAGAAATGACAGCAAAACGTGAACCATGTGCTAAAGTCCTATTATGGTCTGAAAAACACTATTGTTTCAATGGCAGCATGTTGGCTAAAATGTTGTACACAAAGGATATTGGACAATATTATGGACATGACCTTGGTCACTTTTGCTCAGCTCGATAAGTTGATGTTGTTATTATGGTGGAAGGCCGAGTTTTACAGAACTGAAACACTTTAAAAGGCACTGAAATGTTCAATAAAAAAGATTCTCCATAGCAAAAAAAAAAACACGACTTATCTGCAAGTATTCTTCTAAAACTGTTTCAGGGAAAAAAAATAGTAACAACCTTTAAAATGAGCATTTCCAACACGGAGGATGCCAATTTCCCCATTCCAGTTCATATCAGCTCTAATCAATTGGCTTTAATTGTGAATATTATCCACCTGTGTTTCCATTTCCTGCCACTTATCTGGGTCTAGCCCTGACATCCTTCTCCCCAGCCACGTCCTCCAGCTCTTCCTGGGGGACCCCGAGGTGTTCCCAGTCCAGATGTGTGTTCTGGGTTCGCCCCGGGGTCTCCTCCCAGTTGGAAATATGCAAAACACCTCAGCGGGAAGACTCCAGTGGATATCTGAGCTGCTCATTCAGTAAAACATGCTCTTTTAAACGCAAAGATGCCACAACAGTAATCTGGCTCAGGTGGGGGAATGAAGAAAACACACTTGAGTGCTATGGACAATTTACATATGTATACATGCTTCACTTCCACACATGTAGGTTCTCATTAAGGGTCCATGTTTGAGAAATGTAATCAAAGTCAGACGTTCAGCTTTGTTTCTGCTGGTAGCATCCAGTCATGCAGAACAGATAAAAAACAAGGTGAAAAGATTGAAAACACCGGAGACACAGATGTGCTCTGAGCTGCTTTATTAACAGCCAGATATCGAGCATCTCTCTTAGCACTGCAGCACACACACACGTACACACACACACACACCACGGAGCATTTCCATTCATTAGCATGTATTCACTCTCTAACTGGCTTGGAGTGAACGTGGAGGAAAAGAGAGACGGGGGAGCGAGGAGAATGCTACGAGCTACATCAAAAGCACACACCTTGTCAGTCAGCTGCACGGTGTTCACCTGCTGCAGGATGCTGCTCCTCAACATCACACACACACATCCACTAACCCCCAATTACCAGAAGGCAGCGCAGTGAGAGGTCTGCAGCAACACACCTGCCTGCCCACAGTGGGACACCAGAAAATATTCTCCATAAGAAAGAAAGAAAAGTGGAAGAATCAACAACGGATGTTTGTTGATGCTGCACAGAGCTTCAACTTTCTGTTTCTTACATTTGGTTTCGTGGCCGTGAAAACATCTCTCTAAAGAACTTGCAATTCTCTTCCTCTGTTTAGTTAAAAAGCATCTTCTAACAGTGGAAATCCCACATTTCTGATAAGCACCAAAGCTTAATCTTGTGCTCCTTGGCGCGGTCTTATCCATCGTGGCTAGTCCTCATTAAGGTTTTAAAATATCCTGCTGATAAAATTAAATTCATTTACTTGCAGGGATGAAAACAAAAACCTGCATGCCAGCTGTGAAAAAACAAGAATATAACCTCTCAGGAAGTTTACTGGAAGCAAACAAAAGACTAACAACAACATTCCTCATTGTGAGGGAAATGGTGCATAGTTTTTAAATGAAGTTTAACTCCCTTAATGACAACTTTTAGGGGAACAAACGGCAGACTTTCACCCAGGAAAACGGGGTTTGTGTCCCGTATGAAAACAAAACAAAACAATTTTTTTACGTAACGTTGTAAAACATGTTTTTATCTAACTTACAGTAGTCACATCACTTTTATAACTACTTCACTTCCGGCATTTACGTACATTATTCACTGTTTAAACTGTCTGTTATAACGCCTAACTAGGACGTTTTTGCCCTAAACCTATAGGTCAGTGGTTTTGTAGCCTAAATTCACCAAAACTGCAGCTTTCTTAAAAACGCTCATAATGTTAGGTTGGAAATCTTGTTGCAAAACACAGCAAAGACTCTCACAACTGTGCTGCAACATGTGTCCTTCAGTTTATTAAATGCATTTATTTTTTAAGGATTCTGATATTCTGCAGAATATATATATAAAAGAAAATCCAACTCCCAAAATTGTAAAATTAATACTTATCTAAAATGTCTCAAATGGTGCACATCTGCATCAAGTATGAAAGATGTCAGGACAATATCAGGACCACCTGTTCTCACATAAAACCTCCTGAGCAGCTGGATGGAAGTTCAACATGTAAGTTATGATTCTTTATTGAATTCGTCTGCAGCGGTTTCTTCAATCATAAAACGAGGTTGAAAATGGGGAAAATCAAAGAGGAGATGGATATCAAAGACGGGAGAAAGACATGAATAATCATCTGAAATGGAGCTGACACACAGAAAAGGTGTGTTACAGTTAGTGGGACACATTGAAATATTATTCTCATACATTTGTCTTTTATCAGCTCCATCAGTGTGAAATATGAAAACCAAACATGGGTAAAAACGCACAACTTGCTTTCAATGTTGAACACTTTTACTGATGCGTTCAAGTGATGCAAAAAGGCAGAATTGCTTTAAAGGTGTTAGAATTAATATCAACTGTGTAGGTCATTTTGTGGCACATAACTGTTCAGATGTATATGAAGAAGAAAGTCTGAGAGTGAGCAAAAAAATGCATCTGAAATCCTGAAAAGTATTTTCTTTTCTTTAAAAGAAATTGCCATAAGTACAGCGTTTACCTCAGAAAAACTTTAAAAACAGGCAACGGTCCTTCAAAGCATCATTAGTTACGAGCATTTCCATTAAAAGAGTAACCAAACCAGAGCTTAAAATTGTGACATTTCTTCAAAAACTACTTTATTCTACACGTCTCATTTAAAACGTTGCCAAAAATAATTAGTTTGTAATAACCAGATCCTGTAAAAAACATTAAATTCTGCTCCTCAGAGACTCTGTGAAGCCATGATTGATTCTGCTGAGACGAACGATCACGTGACAAATATTCACTGAAAATCTGTTTACACAGAGCTGAGAGGAGAGGACAGGAGAGGCTGTAACCATGCAAATAGTGAAATATTTAGAATATGTGGAGACACTTTCATTCCAATATTCATGACACTTGTGGGCACTTGGAAAAGTGGTTTATATAACAATTCAATCTTATTCAATTTTTTTAAAATTAATCATAGAAATTCAAGCATTTTTTTCCTTTTTTTTATGGTTTATGTCATAATAACTTTGTAATTCTGCTCAAAAGATATTTTGAGTTGTTTCTACACAGAGCTGCAACACTTATAGATTTTATACACATATTATATAGTGTATGGCAGTGAAATACAAAGACACAGTGAGTAAAATATAAAAAGAAACAGCTCTGGGTTCAGAGGGTAAAGTAATCTTTGTGCAGTGATTGAAACGTATTGCCGAGGTTCGGATCGCTACCTTCAGTCCACCAAATAGTAATCAGTCATTGTATTTACATGTTGACGCATGCATAACCAACAGGAA
>CAFUXE010000488.1:199723-212172 GCA_903364295.1 Serranus cabrilla
AATTGCTGAAAAGGGAATTATGACTCCTTTATGCATATATGTTCCCATACAGGTAGTATTATGTGTGTAAATGCATGCAGGAAGCCGACCTGAGAGTCGAAGGCTCCACTGATTACCACTATTCCACTTATTTCCCTGATGAGCTCCTTCTCACAGGCTCAAGTAAAATCAGCTGCTTTTGTGTTTGCTTGGAAAGGAACCCATCAGACTCTCAATCCTCCATTACTGATCTAACTACTGACAAGAAAACCTGTTTTATTGCATCATTTGGACAGACACACACATCCAGACACGGAGATGATAGTTTCGTGCACCTGCGCAGTTTTGTTGCACACCTTCACTAAAGGGAATTGTGTTTCTCGACAACATTTTTTCGTGCCAAAGCCAACTTGGCGAATGTGCAGACTTTGAGGCAACACAGCGTGTAGCGTTGTGTGTGTGTCGTGCTGCAGTTTGTGCAGGAAAGAAAACACAACTGAGTTTGTGAGAGACGGATTAAAAAGAGCTTCGACTGAGAGTTTGTAGCTTTGCTGATCAGTGCAAAGAAAGACGAGTTGTCACAACAGGAAGGTTTTATCTCATTTTCAGAATCTAGACAGAAAATATATTTCTTTTAGACACTCACATCCTTCATATCTCATTACATACTGGCCACAAAATACATAAACAATAACAAGTATTGTTTATTAATCACAGTTTATTGGCCAAGATGGGAAAATCCAAGTTCAAAGCTGATATTTCTATGTTCAAGGGATATAAAAAAAAAACAGTAAAAGCATTGTTCCTGTTGATGCCATGGAACAAACATGATCATGAGAAGTGGAAAAGATTGACAAGTTCAACAAGTTCATCTTCCTCTCTGAGGCTGTGATGCTTGAGCCCAAAACTGCAGTCGAGGTATAGAGATAAATGTGTTATTTATTCTCAGTTTAGCACTAGTGAGGCACAAAAAATAAAGGTTTTGCCAGAGGAAAGGTCATATTATCTTAAAGAACAACTGGTTTATCCTCTGTACTTTATGCTTAGAGGGCGGCAATAACACCGTTAGGCTAACATGCTGGTTTTTACATATTAGCTCGCCATTTTTGGATTAGTGCTTCATTGTTGTTGCTTGCAGAAATACATTTTAGGGTCTTAAAGAAATGTAAAGCTTAACCTGTCGGTGGAGCGAGATAAAAAGTCAGAGCAACATCCGGATCATCGTCTAATTCATTAGTTTTCTAATTATTTCACTCAGAAATCGAAGCATAAAATAAGGACATATAAAGACTGTAGGTTATCGTCATTGCTACTGCTGCAGAAGTGATGCAACAGGATACTTTATCTGCATGCAGAAGAGCTCTTCAAGGAGTTTAAGGACCTCATGTCACTGCTTATAATATACAACTTCTACCTACAGAGACTCTGGGACACTCAGACAGCATCCGTCTCTAATGTTTAATGTGCTTCAGGAGTTATTCTGAAGTGTGTAAGTGCTGTAATTAACTTGTTTGGTCCTTTACTCCCTCTTATCTACTTCAGTTTCTTCACTTCTCAAAAAGCATATGTTGCATTCATTATGGGCATGCATGAAAAAAGCCTCTTACAGAGAGCAGAAGTGTTAATGACAGCAAACAAACAGCGAGAGGAAGGCTTTTAGTCATCTGACCCGATTTAAATTTAAAGACCCACCTGCCTACTTTAATCCATTTCACACAGATTAACGTTACACTTGAAACTCTCCACACACTCAGAAACATCTATGGAAATCCTGCAGGTTAGGATGAAGTCACAGCAGCAACAAGCAGTTTCTGTTTCAAAGTCTGACTTGTGCTTTAACTTTATCTTTACTGGGTTCAAAGTCTCCCAGTGTTGTTTGACTCAGACAATGATTCAAGGTCTTTGGGGTTGAAATGAGGTTTTCTTGCTGCTGCTTAGCCTCTGATTGCATCATCGAGGGAGAAGATTTGTAGCGAGCGCAGACAGCCGTGATTCCCACGATTAGTGACAAGAGTAATGAAGCACACTCAGGGCTTTTCATGCTCCGAAAGATAACGGATACACAGTTAGAAGTTGGCGAAGTGGCGAGGAAGACGAGGGTTATGTGTTGATGAGCAACAAGTCTGCTGACCTCCAGCCTCAGGGGGAAAACATACATGACATAACAGGACTGATCTTTCACACAGGACGGTACGGAGCCGTCACATTCCTGGACTCACAAATTTGAGGGATTCTTTCCCAAACTTCCAGGAAGTATTCAGTCAGGGGAAGGTTTTTGCAAAAAGAAACGAATACAAAATGAGGAAATAAAGTGACAATATATGACTGAAGAGCTCCAGCTTCCTGAACTGCTTTCGCCTTTGATAATGACATTAAATAATAGAATGCATCATCTCATTTCTATCGTCATATTCCCACAATTAAAAGCCAGGACTCTACTAATTAATGGAGCTGTGCAATTCCCTGCAATTTCCACAATACAGTGCTTCATATGTTAATAACTGAAGGGATTCTGCCCACAGAAATGCTACTAGGCTTTTATTTTAGAACGGAAATAGGACATTTTGTGACATATTGTACAGATGCAGCTGGTATAAATGTGAGTGACTACATTATGAAACATCATTTCACTGTCTGTTTTTGCTGAGAAAAAAAAAGGCAAAGTCCAGGATCTGTAATCTGCAGCCGAGACAAACTTTCCTCCTTATTCCAATAAACTCTAACATGTTAATTTTACCGCTCAGGAACTCATTTGTCCGATTATTCCAATACCACCTGAATGCAGCACAAATGCCTTCTTGCAATGTTTACAAAAGTGAAAATGAATTCCTGTATCTGCCCGTTAATTACGATCTATTACAAAATTTTATGGGATCTTCCTCGGCCCATGCTACACCCTTCCACACAGTTTCATGAAAATCAGGCCAGTAGTTTTTCTGTTAAACTGCTGACAGAGAAACAGACAAACCAACCTGAAACCATCAGGAAAAAAACCCTCCAGTAACGTCTCAAACCTACATTAAACCCAACCCAACATTATGTATCTCATAACGCTGGTGATGCAATGCACACAAACATTTAGTAATCTCACAAACTGTGACTCAAGCTGGATTTATATTTGCTGATACAGTGGGCAAATAATCCCCGAGCTCCTGATGAAGGAGGAGGAGGAAAAGAAGAAGCAGGATCAATAAACATGCAGAAAGAAAGCACAGTGAGGAGCTGCTGTGATGTGTGGAGGAGAGGGTGATGGATCCTCACTTGGGGAGGTGACAGAGAGAGAGAGGGAGAGAGAGAGAGAGAGAGGGAGGTGTCTCAGACGGAGGAGTAATCTTCCCGCTCGTGATGAACGCCTCTCCTCACCTCATACATCATCAGCAGGCGGCAGCGCCTCTGGACTCCAGTCGATATCATCTGAGTTAGATGGCCGTTTTTCTCTCTTCAAGTATCTCACACATACGTTACAAAACTGACCCAATGAAAGGCTGCAGATGTGACAACACAGCAGAGGCACTGGGCTGTTTGTCTCTCATGCAAACCAACATCAAACACAGCAGGATGGAAGAACTCAGTGTGAATACATGGACATTAATCCAGTCTGCTGGTAGTTTTCTCCTAAAAGACAAATAACCATGGAGCGCAAAACCAGGACTACCAAAAATAAAACAAATAGACCAGAGAGTCTGGCGTTCCCCGTCTCATTTTTAATGCCTGTAAAGCCTTCATCTTGGAAAATGAGGCCATATTTCAGTGAGGAAACTGGAGTTAGCTCTGCTGACACACTTTCACAACAAGTCAACACACAGACGTCCTTGAGAAGTTGCTTCCTGTGACCGACACCTTTATCCTGACTTGCAGCATCTTGGCGGGTTGATAAGATAAGAGATGCAATGCTCCAGTAAACCTCGGTCAAAGCCCACAAACCAACAGTCATTAATCATGTCAGAGCACACCTGAGATAAAGCTTTAATGTGCACGCGGTCAAAACAAACCAAGCCCAGTCACTGTAAAGTAAGACAGGAGGATTTATCTTCATGTTACGCTTTCAGAGCGTGAAGAACTCCTGATTATCCGCCACACATACACATAAATCTCTGGATTTTTATGTTGTTTCAAGTCTTTCTATATATCCCACAATCACAACAACCTGTATAACATAAAACATCCTTTATCAGCGGACCATAGATTCACATAAGCGGAGAAAACATAAAAAAAAAAGAGCAGCGGAGGGATATAGAGACATGCAACAGAGCTGTGAAGTGAGACCAGATGCTGGTTTTAGGAGGATTTCTCACCACTTTCAGTGATGATATCCTCAATATCCCTAAACACAGAAATAGGGATGTAATTATACTTTATAAGAAGGTTATCCGCAGTAAAAAATATGATTCAAAGCTGTATTAAGGCTGAAAAACGGAAGCCACATCCTATTTAAAATTGGATTTATGGCAGCAAGTTAAAGTGTAGAAATGATGATATTCCTTCATTAAAACATGCAAACATGTAAAAAGGACGCATGCATTGTATTACATAGATTTTACCCTATGACAGAAATTTAAAAAAGGATTATTTAATTTGATAAAAGATAGAAGAAAGTGTACTTTGTTCATAACATTTATTCATGTTATGACCCCAGTATTGTATCGAACTGATATGATTACATCCCTATTCAGAAATAATAACTGCACTTTTCTATTAAATGTATATTTGCACACTTTGCACAGATAGTTTCACACAGTAGCTCATCATTTTAACTGAAGAATCAATCAGGAGAGTTTCATGTCCATGCAAAGCTGAGAAGTGCTCAAACTCTCATTATCCATGCAGAAAATTAACTTCTCATACGCTGAACGCCTCAAATAACTTGTCTCACTTGAAATGTACAGAGTTGACAGTGACAGGAAGGTGTAGAAGAAGAGAAATCCAGCTTTTTAACAACATATGCTACAAAGAAAACAAGTGGTGGAAGACTAATATTATAGCGTCAGTGTTTCCTCTATCTGGTTCCAGATAGTGTCTGCACACTGTATCAAAGCTGCGCTGCAGGAGGACTCAGTTAAAGCGTTTTTAAAACACAGAGTGCCCTCGCAGTGAACTATGGAGCTAAACTGTAATCTGTATTCTGCTCACAGAGGCAGCGGAGCCGCTACTGAACACCTCCGCAGCCTCACTTTAACAAATCGTCTCAGCGGCTCAGTCTTTGTCCCGTTAGAGAACAGTGGGGACCAAAAGGTAAGACTTGTATTCACACATCATCCCGTTCCCGTCGCTCTACATGTATTTCACACTGCATTTCAATGGGCTGTTTTCCATCCTCCACTATAGGCCTGTTATCACCCATCGGCCAACAGTGAGATATGGTTCAGGCTTTATTGCATTTCCATGGAGCTGAGTGTTTCCCGGCCCCGCCGTGGTGTTATCTAAGGCAGCTTATGGTGATCCTTCACTAGGACTTACTCCTCTCATCAATTCTGCCCGTCGCTCCGCCGAACCTGGCGCCTCTGATTGGCCGGCAGCTGGGGCCGCCTCATTGGAAGCGCGCTCTGATTGGCTCGCCTGCGTTCTTCATTAGAGGAGACTTGGACGGCAGGCTGACCCCGGGAAGGTTCCAGAGCATGTTGTGATAAATGAGCTTTTTCTTCTCTGTCACACCAGCCGCTCATATATACACAAACACACACATATATGCATGCACGCAAACATACACACATGCACACACATCATCTGCCTGCAGGCTCGGCTCCCAAATCTGAGTTAACCTTTAGTCAAAAGTGCTTACTGTAGTCTAAATTAAGATATGCAAACACCCAAACAGCCTCATTTGCATTCTGGATGAGGCAAAGTCTTCAAATTTTGGCAGGTGCTGCAGAGCCCGAGCTGACCTTGATGCAGCGATCCAAACTCCCCTATAATAACTCTCTGCAGCACAAAGATTCATCTTGTAACTGCAGTTGGGATGGAGAAAAATACACTTTCCTATTGTGGTTTTACACAGCACACCTGCTGTGTGGAGAATAAGCTCAGTCTGATTGGCAGAATTACAAATGATCCGCACCTGCACAGCCAGAAATGCCATTTTCAGAGCTGTGATGATCGAGCATTACCCCCACTGAGAGAGCAATTTAACACAATGAAATAATGTAATCTGGCCTGGGAACATACTGAATAATAACCACTTAAAAGGTGGGTTTCAATTATGGAACAATTTGTCATTTCTAAAGCTGTAATAGAGCCACACTTGCATGGTTCGGTGATGAATTTTGGGGTTTTCATATGAAAAAAAACCTGTGATATCGTTGTTGCATCTTGCTCACGAGAACTAAAATAGGTCCAAAACTTACAGTCACAACAAAGCATTTCTGGCCGAAAACAACAACCTGTGCCAACTGGAAAAACAACTTTCAGCCACCAACTGCAGAATCTCAGCGTGAGCGGTGAAACCGTCCACTTCACGCTGAAATCTTTCAGACAAGAGGGAGATTCGGGGGTTTTAGAGGAGTTAGCAGCAGGATTCACAGCAGTTATAGGGGAACAGAAACAGATATATCACATCTATTACACTGCAGAGACTGAAATTTATACAAATTACTCTCATGAGCTGTGCTTTAACAATTATTTGCTTCCTGTTTCGGTCTGAAATATCACTGACTGTAACTGCGTTTGAAGGGGATATATCATGAAAAAACTCACTTTTTCAGTGCTTGTGCATAAGGTACAGGTGCTAAAAAAGGTGATTTTCAGACTGAGTGTGAATACAGGTACATTCACACAGACAGTATTAGAAAAATAATTTGTTTTTTGAATATTAAAGTATGTAAACATGTTCAAAGTTCACAGAAACAGTAATACAAGAACACATGTTGATACAGAGTTCAGCTACTGGACAGAATGACTAAAAACTAGAGCCAGACTCATATTAGGGACAATATTCATGTTTATATACCCATTCAATTATACTTTTACACTCCGATTTATGCGATAACGTACAGGCAGAATGTGCTAAGTGGTTTGTTAAGTTTTCTGTTTTATGCTTGAAATGCTACTTTTTGTTAATGTTTGAGATGTTTCTCTTCAGGACATGGAGGCTTATGTTTGTACTTTGTATTTTGTGCAAGTTATTTCTTTGTTGAATGGTATTATAGGGTCTTTAAATCACTAAAAGCAGAAATTCTGTGCTGCTTTCCACTGGATTGTAAGTTGGAGCATGCTCTGCTGGAGAAACTAAGTGAAATAACCTAAGCAACTTTTTCTGCATTGCATAAAAAATGGAAAAAAACATTTGTCATGTAAGCAGATATCAAACAACATCTACAAGGATACTGATCAAGCTCCACTGAAAATGTAATAAACACATTGTGTTGCATATATGTAACCATATAATAAAACCGAGAATTACAACTTTAACTTAATTAAATAGTCTAACATATATATAAACATATATACCAGCTATAAAAAGTTTATATGCTGCAATGTTTCCAAAATCTGCCAACATACACACTGATGACGATTCACTTCCATCAATAATGAAGCGCAGCAATTAACAGTTGGGCTCTCACAATGATGCTTTTATAACATTTGGTTCATTAAGATCGAGGAAATTCATTTTTTTTCCCAGTAAGAGTGGGAGGGCTGACAAAGAAAACACAGTGATGGGAAAAAAAGCCGAAAATGTAATTTAAATAAGCTGCTGGATGATGATTTTTCTGTTCGGTGGAATGCCGTCAGAGCCAGAGGTTTGAACACACACACACACACACACACACACAGAACTCACACTGCGTTTGTACACAATCCAAGTGTGTATGTTCTGCACTGCTGCTGCCGTACGACTCAGCCACTTCAAACACACACACATCTCCAAACATGCTGCTTTTATGTGTCAGAGTGTGTGCGTCTTATCTCCTGCTCGACACTGCATCAAGGTAGCGGCTCCTCTGCCTCCGAGTCACTCACTATCATTCTGTTATCACTGCAGCTTCCTTTTAGCGTAAAAAAAAACCCTCACTTTCTCGCCCCGCTTCAGCCAACTGGCACCACCTCCTGCTCTCCTGCAGCACCTCCTCCCCTCGCCGCTCACTTGTGCCAGCTCCACAGTTCAGCGAGCCAGGAGGAGGGCTGATGTAAGAGCGCCGAGAGCCGCCCGCCAGCAGCTGAAACAGCTGGAAGGAGAAGCTCAATGGGAGAGAAAACACAGGGAATTAACCCCCTGAACCGGGCAACTCAAACAGCACTGAACCTGCTGGAGGTGGTGGAGGAGCGGGGCGGGAAAACACAGATAAACATTCAGCATTAACTCAATCAGGAGAGCCGAGCATCCCTGTAATCACCTCGTCCTCCTCAGGTTTTGGAGTAATCCTCTTTCCCCCCAGCGACGCACACAAGCGAGATACTGTAGGGAGACAAGGCTCCCAACAGCCAATAAATTAACATGTTTTTACATGCTGTTATCATGTGTGTGTTTTGGACTGATCTTGTTTGAGGAGGAGCTGCTAATGTGTTCGTCTCCGCCTCACAAAGCAGCGCTGTGGATGAGAGTACGGCAGAGCAGCGGAGCTTCTCACAGGGAGGAGATTAAACTAATTAGACTTAAAGGTGAAGATGTGCTCATCAGGTCGATATGTGACTGAGCTGGTACCTGGTAAATAAAGTCATATAGAAACAGCAGGACGAGAAGATGAAGCTG
The DNA here is from genome assembly GCA_903364295.1 of Serranus cabrilla. Lineage (NCBI taxonomy): Eukaryota > Metazoa > Chordata > Actinopteri > Perciformes > Serranidae > Serranus > Serranus cabrilla. Next base: position 208,386 of record CAFUXE010000488.1, read on the forward strand.
CATAAAGTGAAACAATAACAACAACCAGAAAGTTTGCAAACGTTAACTTTACCTTTAAATACTAATAAAAGGGCAAAACGGCTTTATGGACGTATTGAATTTACAGGATTTAGGAACTACTGTATGTGATGGTATGATATTTATACATTTATTTACTATTTTATTCTTAATTCTGTTGTTTGACATTGTTATTATTTATTTATTTAATCATTTTTGGGCCCAATCAGATGATTCTGTCCTGTTTTCTTTGTATTTTGTGTCTAAATTTGTTCATGTAAAGCGACTTTGAGTACCTTTAGAAGCGCTATATAAATCTGATTTATTATTATTATTAATATTATTATCCTCCCAGCAGCTGTGAGGTTTGGAAAGTCCCAAAAATGAGGCTTCAAAGAGCTCCATATCTGAACTTCTGAAAGGTCTGAGCTCATTCCCATTCAGACAGAACTGAAAAGGGAAAGACGGGAAAGAAAGAGACGGTTGTTGCAAACTAAACATGTTTAAAGAGAAAACAGTCACTGGTTGCCTGCTGTGGTTTGGCAGATAATCCAGGGTTCATCTCCTGAAAAGATTTATACTTTAAACACAGCCGAGTCACAGAGCCGCCCCACCTCGGCGCTCCGAGGCTCGGGCTCTGATCAAAGATGGAGTCCGAAAGCTTTTCTCCTGAGCGAAGCGTCTCTGTGTCAACAGGCACTCAGAGCCCTGAGGTCGACTCCTATTACAGAGACAGACACAAGACGGAGAGGCAGACGTGTGCAGACACACCGGGAAAGGAAAGCTACCAGCAGGCGGACAGACAGGGAGTCTATTCTCCTCTCTCTTCCTGGATAAATATTTGATCAGCGGAACTCTGATGGGTATTGATTAGAGCGCTTATCCGCTCTTTATCGATCCCCACTGACTGTGATCACTGTTTAGATGGACACACACATACACACTCCTGCAACCTCTGAATGTCAAATCTGAAAGAAAGGTTAAAAGCGTAAAGCAGAAGTGTTTTCTAATGAGATGATTGTGAGGGTGTCCAAAGATCGGCGCTGTAGAGCATCACGGATAAAGGAAAAGATGCGTTTCTGTGTGTGTTTGTGCGCTCTGTGGTGGATGTAAGTAGCCATCATCAGGTTACAGTGCTTCCCCACTCTCAGGCGATCACAATCCCCCTCAGAGTCCTATTAACAGCTAAGATTACATTATTGCGACGTCCTTGAGCCCCGTGTTGGCTGACCCCTGCTGTGGTGCTTACACAAGCACCTCTGCCTTCACACACTATGGGAACCACCACAACATGTGTGTGTGTGTGTGTGGATGGAAAAGATTGAGTGTTGTTTGCCACTTTAATCTCATCATAGCACTATAGTTACACTGTGATGTGAGGTGAAACACATAATCCGACCTGACACAACTGTCAAAATCAAATAAAGCCAGAAACAGCAGCAAACAGGGGAGACTCCTGGGAATAAAGGCCCCATTTAGACAGAAAATAGAACAGAGTTTAAAAAGGGTTGGGCAATAACATGGTTTCAACAAGACACCAACCTAAACGACAGAATATCTGTTTGTCAATTCAACCCATAATGACACATATGAGCTTTTCAAATAGCATTAAAAATAGCACAAATGTAGGATTGGCAGCTGTAAAAAAAAGTGCAGCAGGTTCTGCGATTTATGCTACTAAACCACTGATCTAGGTTTAGGGCAAAAAACTTTCCAGTTAGGTGTTATAGAAGACAGTTTAAACAGTAAATACATGTACGTAGATGCCGTAGTGTTGAGGGTGATGAGAGCCACAGAAGTTGGTTAAAAAACATAAGTTATGCAAATAAAACAAGCTCCACAACTGGTAGCCATGGACGTTACATAAAAAAAAGGTACATTACGTAAAAAAAAAGACATGATTCACAAACTAGGAGCCACGGAAGTTACAGAAACAAGCGGAAGTTACGTAAAAAGGTGTTTACTTTTGTTTTCACATGGGACACAATCCTCATTCTCCAAGGTTTGTTCAACCCATCCATCTCCATCTCCCTCCCATCCAGATTTGGCAACACCGTTTCCTTTGGTTCTGCAGTATCTATTCCTGTCTGATCTCATCATTCTTGCGTAGTTTCTGGATACTCACGATCCTGCGGTCTTGGGATCCCAATCCAGTCTTGTGATCTCATGAATCCAGTAGCCAGATTATCGTTCTTGGGAACCTCAAAGCTTCCAGTTTGAGAGGATTTTAGTTTTACTGTTGTGAATCTGTTGTTTTAATCTAAAAGTTTGGTCCTAACTGTGAAATTAACTTGTTTGTATTGTGAATATTCACCCATCCCTGCAGGTACCAGTGGACTGAATATCCATCATCATATCCATTTATGAGTTCAAGTGTTTATGAGATGCCAGACAAGATTTTTACAACTCTGTGAAGATCAACAAATCAGTGAAATGTCTTGAGCCCAACTGAGAGGTAAACATAAAAACTACATGAATCATAACAAGTATTGCAACGTGCATGAATTTAAACAGCCAGTTTGGTGTGTTGAGTCAATTCCAAAACAGCTCATTTTTTTTCTATCATGGTCCCTGAAACAAATGAGTTGGCTGCTTGTTTAGATGCAGTTCAAGTGTTGGTACGAAGCAGCCAAGTGCCCCGTCAGCTGCAACTAAAAAATTGGGTTTTTACCAAGAACAAGGCAGCAAAGATTATAAATAAATAAATAAATAAACACGGTATAGTCAGAAGTGAGAAATCCTGAAACACCAAGAAGCCACTGACACAAAACAAGCTGTACTTTCTCAGAGTGACTAATGATCTCACTGAATGACATAACAAATATCTCTGCTTATTCCGAAAAGAAGCATTTCTTTTGACTGGAGTTTTTAGGATTCATCCTTGAATTAATGTGTTTGCTTTTGGTGAGAATAATCTTTATTCTAAGGCAACTAATCACCCTCAAACTGATTCTGTTTCCTCATGATTCATTTAAGAAAGAAGTCGTGAAGGGGCAGATAAGCAGGAAGTGCTGATGTAGGGATTGAACTCCAGTCTGATGTATTCTTCCCAGCGACACCTCCAACCCCAGTCTCTACAACATGAATCCAGTTCCCATTAATCCCCACCAAAACCCCTACAAGCCTGAGTCATTATCACTAATCCTGGTGTCATTTCTGATCTGTCAAAAGCACGAGGCGCCGACAAAACCGCATCACCTCGGGTCACCTGAACAAATGAATGTCAATACCACGTCTGAAATAGTGCAAACGTACAGTTCTTGCAGGTTATTGCAACAATTTAATTACGCCGAGCCAGCCAGCAAATCCATGCAGGGATCAGTCCGGGGAAAACACATCATATTTGATTTCATTTGATTTCACTGATTGGCTCTGACAGAGGGTAATATGTCCAAGTGGGGAAGGTAAAATTAAGGATAATTGAATTCCCAGGATGCAGTTACGGTCTGCTGTCATTATGGGCCATGCTGCCTTCAGATGCTCCAGGCAATATTCACTCCTACCACCAAGCTATACAAGAGCCCTCAGGCTGCCATCAATCATTGGGGGAGAAGCAATCACGTCTACAGTTTGATTTCTTCAGACCAAACCTCATTAGAAAAGTTTACTTTGCAGCATTTTTGCATTTCATGTTGGTGCCCTAAATACAAAATCTGGGTTTGTAGCTCTCAGAAAACCCAGAAGGTGTCAAATACAAATGCACAATGAGGCAATTATCTTTCTTAAGTTCAACTCCAATGGTCCGTTTCCCAGAAAGACATTTATGTGTCTTTGCAGGGCTCTAATTTCA
>CAFUXE010000488.1:219508-236246 GCA_903364295.1 Serranus cabrilla
GTTTATCACCAGTCTTTGACAGCGCGGTGGAAAATTAATGCAGGCTTAAGGCAAAAACGCTGCCTTAAACAAAAAAATAAAACTGCTCATGCAATTAAAATGAGGGAGAACAGGCAGCTTTAATGTGTACACTTGCATTTCAATTGGTTATCCCATCTTTTATTTTGTTAGATGAAATCAGATGAGGCGATAACACTAAGTTTATCTTTTATTTTGTTAAATTGATGTCTTAGCTCAACCGCTGTGTTTCAAGTGCGTTCTCACTTTGAGAGGATTGGGCTTTTTTTCCCCAAGAAAAACGTGTTTCGGGTTTTAAGTAGCACAATATGTCTCAATCAGACTATAAAAATGCATATTCGTAGACATAAATGACAGGAATTATCTTTGCAGGACAAATTTGTGAATGATCAAATGAACATTGAAGGCAAAAGGTTTCTTTCCAGGGTCATGAAGAATGTCCCTCCTCATATGAAGCTGAGCAGGCGTTTGGTATGTGAGGGGTCCGTGTTTTAGGGGGCCCAGCTAACCAATCACAGTACTCCATATCCAAAGTCCAGGCCATCCCACCAGCCTCTGCCACCTGTCCTTCACCCTCCCTCAGGGCGCGGGGGAGAGGGTGATGGCCAGATGGCTCTTGAGGGCCAAGCAGCATCCTGAGTGCAGCATCCTCCCCACCCCCAACCTCAGAGCGACATGCCTGGTCCCACCTCCACCCTCTGAACCCCCCTCCTCTTACCCAATCCAAACCCCTGAGCCCCAGCGCTCGTCAGTGCTGCATGACTGGGCAAACACAGTCCTTCACCAAAATAAATCCCTCGTCTCTCCTCTGCAGCTGCCTGGTTTGCAAGAAAAAGCTTAGCTGGTGCCCAAAAGAGCTTCATCTCAGAATTTCACCATCAGAAAGTGCCAGAGCCTGCTCCTCGTGCCGATTCTTTTTTGGTTTACTGGAAATCTTCAGCTACACCTGAGCTAAATCAGATCACGAAAGCGAGCCACTGTGATCACTAAAGATGGTAATCACTTATCTGAGGGAAAGTAGCAACTGTTAAAGAGGCATAATGTCTACAATAGGTTCTAAATAATCTCACACGGCTGCTCATTTGTCATCACGCTATCCTATCTCTCTGATATTACATCCAATTAGTTTCAGAAACCGGCAGTGCAGGGCGGCTGGCACACGCAATCAATCAAACTCTGTCAATGACAGATTGTCACCCCTCTAGTCACTCTTCTCATATTGGCCACAGGCCAATGTAATAGTGGAGAGATGATTTGGTGCGGCGATCGCCAGGTCTTCTCGCTGAGAGTAAAGAAATGTGCCATTTTCCACATCTGTTCAGCAACAAATGACCAACACAACTGGCTGAAAAGATACTGCAGACAGCGTCGACACTGTTTGCTAGCTAGTTTAAAGAGAATAATGTAAGAGGGCACTGAAAGCAGCAATCTGAGTGCTGGTTAGCACAGATGTTGGCGTCCTAATGAACAGGATGGCAGCTCTGGGAGGGTACGCACACATTGACCTTGCCCATATGTCTGGCTAAATGTCCACTACTGCAGGACGGACTGCAGAGAAAGCAGCATATAAAATGTCCTTTTTCTGTTGCCTTGACGTTTGATACAACTAAAACCAACACAAACACCTGAACTGTTTCAGCACAAAGAGAAGAAAACCTGAAAAAGAAGTCGTCTGATAATATTTCCATTTCTTCAGATTAAAAATCGCCTTGGAGAAATATGTTTAATTCAAAGATGCACTAACCTGAATGTGGTAAAGATAACAAAATGTTTCAGTGTAGTAGCATGTCAAACATCATGCAGGTTATTTAAAAAAAATCTATATAAAGCAGGTAATTAAAGCAACTGCATTCTTTGAAACAGGACGTATGGTCTTAGACTGTTTGCTGATTTCATACTTCCAGTGAGTGAGTCAAAAACTGTGGATACAAGAAATGGAAAAGAACTTCATTTGCAGGCTGTCTGGGCTCGGTCTCATCCACACGGTGAAGAGCTCCGACAACCAGGAGGAGATAAGAGCAGAGACACTGTGGCTTCACCAGTTGAGATGGTTTAGCATCTTATCAGGAAGCCTTCTTGACAGCTCCCTGTTGGGGTATTCCAGGCTCATCCAACAGAGGGGACACCTCAGGGCAAACAGGGAATCTGTTGGAGGGATTACATATCCAATCTGCCAGTGGTACGCGCAGGAAAAGATACAGGAAGTAGCAAGGAAAAGGGGTCACTGGGGGACCAAGGTGCCTGCTGCCAACAAGAGATGGATGGATGGATGGATGGATGGATGGATGGATGGACGGACGGACGGACGGACGGATGGATGGACGGATGGATGGACGGATGGACGGAAATTCTGATTTTGAATCACACTGTGGCTGACTTTAGTTGCATAAAATCATGCTTTTGTGTCTCTCTTTTTGTTTGTGCAATGCATGAGTCTACGGCTTCAATAAACAATTAAAACGAAACAAACAAAACTCTTTGTCGGTTTAAGTATTGACAAGCCCGTGTCTCACTGGACCGTTCCAAAGCTGGAAGAAGTCACTCGAGCCTGGCAGCCATGTGAAGAAACCCCAAAGCTCACTAACTGGGCCTCTCCCACTGAGGATGAACCGTATTCTGGGGTTCAGGATTAAGTCCATCCTGCGAAGGAAAAACCAACAAAGCCATGTAGGCTTTTCCACTCATCTGTGTCTCTTAGCTAATTATGAGGCTGTGAGAGAATAACTGCAGCAGAGCATTCAGAGGTGCACGTATCCACTGTAAACACCTCATTATCCTACAGAACCCCACCCAACCGTATCGAACACCTCTTAATGAGCAGTCAGAAATGACTAGAGAAAATAAATACATACTTTCCAATGGTTCTGATTGAGCAATTAGTGTCAAAATCCCTTTCATCCTCAATGGGCTGAATCAATAATGGATTCAATTACAGAATGCTCTTTTCACCTTGTGAACACCCTTCATCATCTCTGGAGAACTGCTGTCAAACTCATTGTTTATTGTAAAAGCATGATATAAATGCATGTTTGAACTGAAATCTTACTAGTTTAAGACTACACTAAGAGAAACACAGTGTTCTGTCAACATAAGTGCTGTAAATCTGCATTGAATCCACAATAACTCTGTGATGTGAGGATATAAATCAAACGGCAGTTCAATAATACAGAATTCAGAGTTTCATTAGCGCTCCCTCAGAGATCCAGGCTGTATGGGAGGCAGGGATATGCCAACTGTCCAACAATATGCTGTCAAGACACAGTTAATCAAACATCAGCTCACAGTAGCTCCTTGTCTTTGACTGTGCTCCAATAAATTAAGCATGCCTGCCTGGACCTGGAGTTCACAGGCATTTAAATCTCTCCAATGTAATTTCATGCAGGCGCACACAAATCTGTGATACAGAGGACATGCAATGCATTATGAATATATAATATATGGTGCTGTTGTCAGACGATAATTAACTTTTTAGCAATTAAATAAGGCAAAAGGTTCTTTTTTTCCCCAGATTTACGACATTAGATTCCTGAAGTTATCCTATAACTGGACTGGTTCTTCTCACATCTTCCTGACATCATGATATAATGACTTGAACTACCCATTATGAAGTGTTTCTCAGTTGATGTCACAAGAAGAAAAAGTAATTTCCAGTCAGTATAACTTGCTCAGCTGAATGACTTTTGTTCAAACTAAAAAATGTCTAATGCTGTTGCTTCACAGACACACAGTAGCATATACATACCTGTACCCCTCTCATCTCTTAATGGTTTTCTCAGTGTTCCTGTAGGTTTCTAACAGGGTCTGAAAAGGTTAAGTCCCATGTGATTCTTAACTCCAATTTGAGCTAAAAGAAAGACACATACTCTACATCCTTAATCCTTTCTCGTCTCCAGCTGGACAATTCCTAACACTAAAGGATCCAATCTCATGGAATCCTAGTTCAATGAATACCAGATGATTACAAATGGGCAGGTTTCTGATCGAAGCAAAGTCTGCAGTTCTGCTCCATCGGACACTGAGCCTGCATTCACCACAATACAATACATCCCTGATTCTCCTCTGACGCGCTCTGCTTTCCCACGTAGGTCCATGATTGCTCCTCAATGAGCATTAATATAAAGAGCTGGGGACATGTGAGAGAGTAAATCTACAAAGGGAACAAAATCCAATTACCTCCTGCTGCGGCGACTATCACATATAGGATCTTGAACTCGTGCGGTCTAGGTAACTGTCGGGGGACACTGAACCATGATGCATGAATGCCTGAAGTAATTCTCCAACAATGGGGGCCCGTGTGTCCACGTTACTACCTCAGTGCTTTCAATTTATTTAAGTCGGCTGATGTCCATTAAGAGGGAAGGTGAGTATTGGCTCAGTCTGGCACAACCTCTGTCTCTTCCCTGGAGAGAGCGCCGAGCGTCTGGCCTCGTCTGGTCTCCGATTGATGATGCCGCCACCTTTTTGCAGCTGCAGCCGAGGCTTCACATGAAATCTAGACGTGTCGCTGCTGCATATTCATTGTGCATGCAAAGGGCAGCAACTCACTTTATGAATGGAAGCAGGGTTGGCTACAGGGTTTCATAAATATTGAGCTTCATGATGAATCCAAATACTAGAAAACCGGGATGCTGCTCAGAGATTCTGCATTCTGGGAAATTGGAAAACAGCAGCTGGGACTTTGGTCACATCAATTAATATTCATGTTCTACATAATCCCAAGTGACTAATTTAACACACCTGATCAAATCAATAATTTACAGGGGGGAGGACAGGAAAGCAACCAGAAAAAGGAATAAACCTAAATCTGATCCCTGGCACTCCGACAGTATAGCAGAGGGAGTAATGTTGAACAAAATCTCACAGCTTTTGGAACAGGACCAGGTTTAGAAGTGACCGTACTCCAACGTGCATGCCGTGACCTTGTAAGCCTCAACAGCTGTCCAATCTACAGCGGCCCTCGAGCCCTGACCCCGTGACCCCAGGTGAGGTCACCCACCAGTAGGATCCCCATTATACTGCTGCTTTGCCTTTAAACACACTGTAAACAGAGCATTTAATGCAGCATGGAGGCTAAAAGTCACTTGAATCAGCATTCTGTGCAAGCAGGCAGAAGAATTTCAGTCCGCCTCCACATGAAAATGAAGACTAATGTGCTCTGAATCAGCACAGACATTTATTTAGCCTGTACACGGCTGTCGCCTGGTGCCTCCGTCCCAGTCGATCACGACTGCACAACATCACAGCCGAGTGAAAACCTTGTATCTCCAAAAAATGTCAGCACATTCAGAGCTACTGTAAGAAGAGAAGCCAGCTTTCTGAAAGTATCTAAAGCACCCAAGGAGCTGTCGTTTTTTTCCCAATACGCAATCCTTCATCCGCAGTCAAACGAAGGAAAAAAGAATGAGGGAAACTAGAGCCATGAGGTTTGCATACAACAGGAGCACTACATCAACATCATGTGGAAAAATGCAGAGCGAAGCTGAAACAGGGAAAATGAGTCACGGCATCAAGTGCCCCATCAATCTTAACGTGAACCGCTGAAGTAATTCTACACAACCGCAAAGCATCAAAGAAGACTTCACAGACGCCTCGGTGCTTTCACTGACTCTTTGGCTTGGAATCAATCCGGTTATGCGTCCTTTGACACCTGAGCTGGTTCTCCTGATGAAGGTCAGACTAGGTCACGATACAGTAGTGCCATGCAAGTTTAAATCTCCTCTATGACAAAGTAAAGGCTTTTTGTTGTCGCAATGAGACAAACTGTTTTGGATCTTTTCAGAGAAACCACCTTAAAACTGGTTTATATGCAGCAGAACATCCACTGAGAGCAGAAAAACCCTTATGTACTGTTTTATCAGGTTAATCAGCAGCTGTTTTGTTTTGCTTGTTGACCTCTCATGCATCAACATATCCAGACTGTCAGCATTCAAACATTGCTCGTTTCAGTCTTGTGCTGTTCAGCCCTCATGCACCACAGAGCAGACAGGTAGATCTGATAAATAAAGACACGTACTCACCCTTTTCTGGTCCTCCAAGCCGTGCAGCACAGGTTTCCTCCTCGGGTGCTGTGGTGGACTCGCCTCTGCTCCTGCCTCCATCTTCCCATAAGTGAGTGAGTACTCCTGCTCTCCCCACAGTCAAATATCCAGCCTTAACAACAGCCGTCTTTCAGGGGAATGAAGGGAAATACCTCCTCAAAGTATTTAAGTCCCCTTCCCACTTGGTTTCCAGTTGTGGTGCATGAATGTCAATCCCAAAAAGATAGGAAAAAAAAGTCCATCAACTTTGCTTCATGATAAAGATGACACCCAATCTCTGGGAGGATGCAACCTCGGGCACACGTCTCGTCTCAGTCATATCGCTCCTTGATGGTTTCTCTTCCTTGGTCCTGAGGGGCCGGCCCGGAGCGAGCATCAGGGCAGAGAACGGGAACCTGAGATAACCGGGGCGGTCCTCTCTCCCAAGATCCTCACCACTGCCATGGAGATGTGATCTTAAAGGAGGATGTGATCATCGTGATCCTCCCCACTGCCCCAAAATCCAATCTGTCTCCTCTGAGAGCAGAAAAACAGGCAGGTTTTGATGTCAGTGCAGCAAAAGTAGCTCCAGCAGGAGCATCCAGTAATATAAAGAAAAGAGAAGCAGAAAAATGTGGGCTGGTGTCCCTCACAGGTCAAAGGTCACGGCTGGTATCCTGACAGTGAACAGGTGCTTGAGTTGAGAAAGAAAACAGAATACATTTTTTAGATATAAAATAAGAATATACATGATTTAAGAAATAAGAGACATTCCTTCATTAGTCCCACAACTGGGAAACTTCCAGCGTTACTAAAAAATGGTAGTACATATATAAAAACATATAAGAAAGCAGTTCAATGACAGTCAATAATAAAGATTTCTAAGATTAAAGTTTAAAATATATAACTTTTACAGAGGGACCTACTTTTTTAGTCAGGCTAAAAGCTTGGGTAAACAGTTTTTCGTCTGATTTTAAAAGAAGGGGCAAAGACTATGGCGTCAAAATACACATTGAGTATCATACAGATATCCAAACATATAGAAAAACTGCATCTGATGAGACATATTTTAATTATTTCTAACTTCACATTGGTTTTAAATGTTTTAAAGATACTATTTGTCGCATCAAAGAAATAGTTTTTTCATGATAACAAATGCAGAAAAAAGCAGACTGTCTTAACAATCAGCCTGCTAATTGCTGCAGGTGTGAGCTTCTCCTCACTCGCTGCATGAAAAACACAACTAGCGAACTTTTTGTTGGATAAAAACTTGCTATCTTGCTTACACGCGTCATGCAAGTTGCAGTAAACAAGCTCCTCGGCGCGCACGACACGACAGACAAACATTCACTCAAGAGTTACACGCTGGAACAAATTGCTTGCTGCGGGTTTGAGCTACTGCAGCATCCCTACCGGAGGATCTGCGAGGCTGGCTGACAGACCGGCTGCTGCTGCTCCCTGCAAACTGTTCTGCTTCAATTAAAGAAGAATAAATAAAGTACGCGGAGAAAGAGGCGTTAGAGGGCAGGATATGTGGTCAGAGATGGTGCTCACCCGACACTTCTCCGGCTCTTACCTTCCCGGTGGAGATGGTCCCTGCCTCGTGCACTGACTGCGCTGTCCGTTCCTCTGGCTGCGAGCGGAGCAGCCAGCTGATGCGTTCACGTACTCTCGGAAATATCGAGTTGTCGCTTCACGCTCGTTGCAGCAAACGATTTTCGCTTTGCAAATCTTCAAGAGAGTTGTGTGTTTGTTTTTTGACAGACATCTAGACCCCCTGCTTAATGTGTCTTCTCCCAAGACATCATTTTGACCGTCAAGCACTTAATTTACGGCACTTTGGTGTTTTTATGAACCAATATGCCCTTTTCTGCATCCATTTATGGTGGAAGTGTCATGGCACTTCCTGCTTAGATCGTTCATAGTTGTTTTGTTTTCTTTTTGTATTGCAGCCATTGCTCTTGAGGTTGCATACGAATAAAAATCTACACCTATGATCTGATAATTATGCTTTTAACTAACTTTTATTAGGGGTTTTTTCTCTTTAAGTGAGGCTGTTTAAGTGCTTTTGAGCACACTTTATCAATTTAAGCATTTTTACCAACGTGCATAAACAAAGTTTGTTGTCATTCTCATTAAAGGGGTGAGAAGGAAAACATGTCTGTTTTTCACTGAAAAACACATGCTGGGTCTGACATTTCTCCAGCAGAGCGTACAAAGCATGTGGACAAAAACTCCTTCAATCATATTTAATTTTCTAGCTTGAAACACTTTTATGAATCACTGCACTTACCAAGTCGAAGTGGATGTTCTAATTTACGAGTTGCCCCTGAAGGCAGCATCAGGGTCCCACTCGCTCTCTCTCGCAGCCGTAACATTACGTCACTGGGTGCTTCAGCTCCGCTCCTCTCCAACATCCTTGAAGGCGCCCGTCGGTTTCCATGGTGACTCCGGATGCGGAGGGCTCTACCGCTGCCTAGCGGCGAAACACAGACACGACAGTGTGTGAGGGCATGGACAAGAAATATCATATAAAGCGGGGCTTAAATTGGTAGTAAAATGATTATTCACTTTTTATTTTTTTATTAATAATATTACACATATACTTCACAGACTTCATACTTAACAGCACACTTTTTATGTTTACATATTTGCTGCACAGCATACCTTATATATACATATCTTCTGTAAATGTCAATTCATTAATCATATTGCTACATATAATAACCTATTTTATAGGCTATATCCATTTTTCTTTTCCGTGCAACATCTGTGCAATACAAAATATTCAGGAAAATAAATAAAACAAAAAACCCTATGTGCAATATTAATAATAAATGCCAAATAAATATTTAAATAATTTAAATATTGTATGTATATAAGGTGTACATAATGTATATATAAAATGTATGTATATGTATCTGTTTTTATATATTTGTAAACGACTACATTTCCTCATTGTGGGATAAATAATTATCTCTCTAAAAATACAGGCAAACATTAAACTTTTTAAAGTAAATCAAATAGCCTATTTATCCAATTTTTCAAGTAAATTTGCCATATATGGGCTGGTTCCAGCTTCACCCATATGGTAAAATGTCTTTTCTTCTTATATATGATAATAAACTAAATATATTTGAGTTTTGCACTGTTGGTGAGATAAAAGAAGATATTTAAATAGGACACTTTGTAATCTTGGATTCATTGGAGTAATTGAGAAGATTAGCAGAACAACAGATCATCACAGTACACACAGATAATTTATGGCAGCTTTATTATTTGTCCAGAGATCCTGAAAACAAACAGCCTCCTGTGCTGGAATAACAGGGTCCAAACAAAAATTTTGCACAACTGTATTACTTAATATTGTACTTGTAATAAAAATGTCAACCAAAATTGCAGTTTATAACTACTGCGACCCAGAAACATTCAGTTAACCTAGAATATTTGGGGAAGTTGAGGTTCTGGGGCAGTTGATCTTTCTTTCTGTGCTGTGGCTGAAATGTTTCCTGTTTGCAGCTCATCATCCTCAGAGAAATTACCCAATGCTCAAAGCATGTAAACCTGACTTTACTGCCAAACAAAAGCAAGACAAAATCAGGGTGAAAAGAAGACAAAGATGGAAAAAATATTGCGACAGAAATTTATTATACCACAACAAAAGTGTATATGTATCAACCAAACATAGATGACCTGTTGTGAAACTAATAATTTGATTAAAATATACACTATGCTTTTGTTGAGGGTCCCTGCATCAAAATCTAGTTTATGACCTTTATTATTTTGGTAGCCTTTGGAGCTCACATGGCATATTTTCCTAAATAAAGTGTATGAAAAATGTGTGGTAAGTTTTTATGAAGCTGCCATTTGTTGCTTCATAGAAAATCTGTACTTGCATATACATTCCCAGCATGCTGCTTGTTCAGTAGAAACAAGGAGGGGTGTGTTCAGGGACTCAAACTTAAATTCCTATTATCTAAAACTCTTAAATGGCAGGTACTGGAAACCTAATATTTTAAAGTGTTGGTGGAGAGAAAACAGAGCGTTTTCCATTTGCATTCAGCCACCATAATCCATGTAAAATATGATCTTATTAGCTGTGTTGTTTACAATGCTGTTAGTACACATGATGTGTTGTTTACAGGCTGCAGAGAGCTGCTGATAAGGTTTTGGAAAACCCCCAATGGGAACTTGGGGTTGGTCAATGGCCAACTGCCAATATTTGCACTGCTGAGGTCCTAAAAGATTAATCCAGCCAGGCTCCCTGCAGGAATATCATGTAAAGGACAAATGCATACAATGTGATTTGCATATTTTTCGTTTCACCTTAAAATAATGCATCACAATGCCACAGTACCCCGGAGCTGCATCAAATACAGTATCTGATCGGATCAGGGCCCGCCTCTTTCTGCAGGGTCCGACGGGAGCGCGCATGCTCGCGCGGGGCGGGCCTAATAATGCTGCTGCTGGTGGTCACACACACACAGACACGACTGGGCAAACTTTTCACATCTGTAGTAAAGTTGACCAAGAGGCCACTCCTTACAAGCAAGAGGGGGAAAAAAGAAAAACTAGAGCCGAGCACATTTTCTTCGGCTATTCAGCTTTTGGCGTTTTTAATGGTTATTTTGCGTGGAAACGTGTGGACTCGTCTGTTAAAATCCACATTTCAAGGCTCGGATTTATCTTTTGGAAAGCTTGGATCCACAGGATGGGGAGTTTCCTTTAAGCAAGGCTTGTTTCGCTGATTTCGGTAAGGATTTATGTGTTTTATGTGCTTAAAGTGTGGACATTTTTTATCTTTAAATGATCTAGATGTTGTATTTAAGTAAAGCTTTGGTTACGGTCTCGCTTGGTTACCGCATCCTCTTTAGAAAAGCTTTACATTCAAGCCATTGTAACGGTAATACACGTAGCTGTTGTTTCTTTTAAAACAAAGCAAATTATGTGTAAAATATCTGGATAATCCGGTTTTGTTGCTAAGATTTGTCAGCCGGCGGGCGCTCGGACACAAACATTGGATCTACGGGGGAAGTTTAATGCTTTGCAGATACGTCAACTTATGAATACAAGCCTCTTCTTGTGGTAACGATTCATATTTTGACAAAAACGTATTAAAGTGTAAAGTAAGCCGCCGCTGTTTCCATACGAGACGTTCCGCGCCAAGGATTTCAAAAACAGTTTACCTGCGCGGGACGGGCTTTCCACTTCCGCTCCGCCGCTACGTCCGGCGCTCCTATTGGCTGCTCCGGACAGAAAAGGGCGGGACCCCGGCGTCCGTTGGGCCCGGCGATTCGATGGAACGCACGTCAGTTACCGCCAATATCAGTCTGGTGTTTTGATTAGATTAAAACTGATTTTTGTGACAAATATTATCAAGAAAGACTTGGATTACTCTAAATACATTTAAGTAACTTAGTTCAGCTTATTGCCGACACGCTGTTTTCAACTGAAAGAACAGTAAGTAAATTATGTAATAACTGAAGTAGCAGAAATGCTAAAATTAATATACAGCTTTATTATGTAGGTTAGCTAGAAACCATAAAATACATGAATGTTCATTAATACGGCGGACAAACTGCAATAATAAAGTAGGAATCATGTTGTTGGGCAGGTTTAAAGTTTTTTAAATGGGACACATAAGTAAGTATAAGTTAGTTCTTCCTCTTTTTTAAGCTATAAAGACAACAGCATGATAGTTTTTAAAAGGGACTGTTAACATTGTTTCATACCATGTTTTTCTAAATTTGTGGAAGACTTTGGTTCACCCACATTTTATGTTTTACAGTTGAAAATATGCAATTTCACTTTGGACCAACTTTGTTTCAATATCTTTGTCTAAGATTGTTTTTTAAAGGTTTTCAAAGTTGTTTTATAGCATCCATAAAATACTTGGGTTCACCCTCATATTTATAAGAAATATGCAATTTAACATAATTTTGGACCAAACCTATTACCATATCTATGTACAAGAATTTGGCATACCCAGTGTAATTTTGTGATAAACAAACAACCCCATAAAAGTTTAAGTCAAAACCTGCTAAAGAAGTCCACCAGGGACCAACTACAAACAAATCTGAAAAATAAATATAGTTTTGATGCTTTCCACGTTGTTTTTACATTCATTTGGCTGAGGTGGAGCCTTAAACAGCTTGACTGCTGCATCTAAGCATTATAATGTATCACTATATTAATGCATAACTAACTTAAGCTAATATAATCATTATTAAATTCTTATATTAGGGTGGAAATGTCAGCGCTTGAGTCTGAAAACTTGACCCCCAACTCTCATTTACAGGTCAGTACATACAAAAGAGTCTAAATGCTTCTCAGATATTTGTTACAATACACTTCAGTGGGAATGAATGGGCTTTTATCTTAATCCTTACGTGTGTTTTTCTCCTTTTTGCTAACTAGGATGATGGTTTTGTAGCGCCGCCGGTTCCTGTAAATACTCCAAAGAAGTCATCAGGTCAGTGTGCAGCATCAGCGGAGAGCCAGCCGACCATGGGTCCCCTCTCCACACCCAAAAAGGGAAGGGAAGCGGGTTCTGTCGACCCCTGGACGCCGACTTCCAACCTCAAAATGCTCATCAGTGCTGCGAGTCCCGACATCAGGAACCGAGAGAAGGAGCTGTGCATGGACAACGACGGGCGGGACGGCCTCGACCCCTCACAGGTACATAAAAACCACAGCATTAACACATGATGGATACTTTCTGATGAGTCAAGGTGTTTAAAGAAACATCTTATTTGTTGTCTTCCTGTAGGAAACTGAAAATGGAGACGAGTCGGAGAAAATGATCAGCAGGAAAGATAAAAGTCTGGGTTTGCTCTGTCATAAATTCCTCGCCCGCTACCCAGATTACCCGGACCCCGCCCTCAACAACGACATCTGCCTGGACGATGTGGCCACCGAGCTCAGTACGTCTTCTGTTCTAACTATTCTTCATATCTGTTAATTAGTTCAACTTTGTCACAATTTCATTCATAGTAACAGTTTAGATGTGATAACAGCTGTGAAACTGGAATATTCTGGTTTGGGTTCTTCAAAAATGCTAAAATTTTTCTCTTAAATTCAATTAAAAGAGCATCCACACAAGTTTATATATTATGTTGATTTAAAAAAATATTTCATACATCATAAACAGCATTTTTCCTAAATTTGTGGTAGCACTTATCTGCAATTCACATAATTTTGGACCACAACAATATTCTCAGTCTACAAGAATCTGGAGAAGATAGAATATAATCTAGTTTTTTAAAAAGAAAGATTCTCACAAATTGTTTCATACCTAAATTAACAGCATTCTTCCTTAATGTGTGGTAGACTTGCACCCACATATTTTACGTTTTTACGATAAAAAAAATACGCAGTTTCACATAATTTTGGACCACAACTAATACAATATTATCCGTCTACAAGAGTTCGGAGAAGATCGAATATAATATCATTTTTAAAAAAGTTGTTTCATACCTTAATGAACAGCATTCGTCCTTCATTTGTGGTAGACTTGCACCCATGTATTTTACATTTTTACGATAAAAAAATATGCAGTTTCACATTATTCTAGACCAAAATAAATCCCATATCTGTGTATAATATTTTGGAAAAAGCTCGAGCAGATAGTAAATGAGACCTAAAAGCTAAAGACGTCCACAGGGGACCAACTACAAACATTAAATCTGGGAAACTCATTTAGTTTTAACATCCTCCCACACACACTTAAATCATGTTTACCTTCCCCAAGGACAGAACAGATACAGCAGCTAATGGTTTGCTTTCATTACTCTGAATTAGAAAATTGCTATAATGTGCATTAGAATGAAATTATTGTTTATGTAGTCGATGGCAAATTAGTGATAAAGCTTTTAATGTATGTTTTGTTTGATGATAAGCATCAGCGTGATTATAAAACCATAATAATAACGGCATTAAGTTTTTACAAATGATGGATTTATTATATGTTTGTATTCATTTTTAAGGTGATTTTCAAATATTTTCCACAGTCAGTTTGTAGCAAATTTACACATTATGCAACTTATTGATTGATTTTTGTGTCAAACAGTTTGAATTTCTTCACTGTGGTCAGTTTATTTTACAATTTGAGACACTGCTCCAGTTATTAACTTGTTTCTTTTGCTTCATTTTTTCTCTTTTTGTCTCCACAGACGTCGAGCGGCGGCGGATCTACGACATCATGAACGTGTTGGAGAGTCTGCACATGGTGAGCCGCTCCGCCAAGAACCGCTACGCGTGGCACGGCCGCACCAAGCTGGCCCAGACGCTCGCCATCCTGAAGCAGGTGGGCGAGGAGCACAAGTACGGCCAGCAGATGCTGCACATCCGGCAGCGCCTGCTGGACAAGGAGTTCGACTTCGACGGCGAGGAGAAGGAGAACGAGGAGGTGGTGGAGCTGGAGGGCGGCGAGCACGGGCAGAAGGAGCTCTTCTTCGTGGAGCTTCCTGGAGTGGAGTTCAAAGCAGGTGAGAGACGTGGACGCCAGGTCTATTTTTTTAGAAAATCTAAATAAAAGTTCCAGAAATTCATTAATTTCTTAGTTTCGTGGCGCAGTAATCTGACATTTTCCTCTCCGTTTTTCCTCTCCAGCGTCTGTTAACAGTCGGAAGGACAAATCTCTGAGGGTGATGAGCCAGAAGTTCGTCATGCTCTTCCTCGTCTCCAACCCTCGCGTGGTCAGTTTGGACGTGGCCGCCAAGATCCTGATCGGAGAGGACCAGGGCGCCGACCAGGACAAGAACAAGTTCAAGAGTGAGTTCAGGGGCTGCCAGGGACAGTTTGTGGATTACAACAATGCTAGAATATGATTTAGGATTTCATCCTGGAGAACAATCTGCTTTGGGATATTTCTCTCAGTACTTGTTCAAAATTAAAATAGTTAAAACTGATATTTTAAGACCTTAAAACATTTGTAGACACAGTCTTTCCTAATGTTAGTAAAGCGGTTGAAATCTTTTATAAAGGTCAATATAAAATACATTTATTACCAGATAAACAGGTTGGATTACTACACATACATGCACAATTGCTGCACTTGTGCGATTTGAAAAAGCTGCACTGATGCCGTGAAAAGAAACACTCCAACACTGTAGGTGTTTGTGGGATTTTGTCAGGATACGTTCTTAGTTTCTTTTGGCTGTAGATAATCCTGGTGTTTCATGTGTTTGCAGCCAAAGTGCGCCGGCTGTACGATATAGCGAACGTGCTGCGGAGCCTGAAGCTCATCGAGAAAGTGCACGTGACAGAAGAGAGGGGGAAGAAACCGGCGTTCGAATGGGTCGGCCCGGAAGAATTCCCACAAGTCAAAGGTAAACGTGGACTTCTTTTCCTTCATTTACGTATTTAGAGGGAATTTGGAGCCGAGCATCACATTCATCTCCCTGGGTTTTACGTGAAAACTACTGTACAGGTTCACATATTTCAGGACTCTCAGACTAAACATTCAAGTCTTTTCTCAGATTTGGAGAACTCCTCATCCGAACTCTCGTCCAAGAAGAAAAGTGTCCTGGAGTCTCGTCCGTCTGTGGACAACTGTGCCAAAAACCTCTTTTCCTCCCCGGGGACGAAGCGCGGCTTCACCCGACACCCCTCGCTCATAAAGCTCGCCAAGAGCATTCAGGACGACCGCCGCAAGATCAACTCGGCCCCCAGCAGCCCGGTGAAGAGCGTCCTGAGTGAGTACAGAAAGGATCCTTCAGGAAGGCTGCTGTCATGATGCATTAGTGTGAATGTGGAAATGACTCTTTCTTTTCCTCTTTTCTCTTCAGGTGATTCATCAAACATCGACTTCCCGAACAAAATGGCCCAACTCGCTGCTATTTGTAAGATCGAGCTTGACCAGGAGTCAGGGTGAGTCTCTCCTGTCCTCTCCTCTCAGCTCTGTGCAAACAGATCTGCAGTGAATATTTGTCACGTGGCCGTTCGATCAATCGTGGCTTCACACTGTCTCTGAGGAGCAGAATTTAATGTTTTTAACAGGATCTAGTTAGTGCAAAAGGATTATTTTTGGAAATGTGTAGAATAAAGTGACTTTTGAAGAAAAAAACAATTTAAAGCTTCTTTTTGGTTACTTTTTCTTACACTTTTGTAACCTATTATCATATTGGACTGTCGGAAACTTGGGAAAATTCCACAAGACTCCCATAATAAAAAAAATTATTTTTGAGAAAGAAAAACATACTTTTCAGAGGGTTAATCTTTAAAGGATGAATTCAACAATTTGTCAACATTTGACACATTTTAAATAAATGTAGAATAAAGTAATTTTTGAAGCAATATCACAATTTTACGCGTCTTTTTGGTTACTTTTTCTAACAAACTTTTGTAACCTATGATCCCTTTAGGGACTGTCGGAAAGTAAAAACTCCCCACAATAAAAAAAACAAAAACATACTTTTTAGAGGGTTAATCTTAAACGGCGAATTCAGAAAATGTAACTTTTTTTTGCACACATTTTAAATACATTTAGAATAAAGTAAAATTTTTGAAACAATATCACAATTTTAAGGTTCTTTTCCAAACACAGCACTGAGTGTGCAGGGTTACTGGTCACTAAAATGATCTGAATAATGAGTCTTTGTTATAAGGTAGTGATAACTACCGTAGTTCATCTCCCCGTTTTAAATGTAAGACTCTATAAAGATAAATGTTTAAGTTCTTTGGTTAAACGAGTCCTGTTTGTG
>CAFUXE010000488.1:236614-248201 GCA_903364295.1 Serranus cabrilla
CTGCTTCACTGACCCCGACCCAGGAGTGCCGAGTCAACACTACAGTCCACCTCACCCCGCACACGCCGCTCTCCGCCCTGCCCGCCGGCTCCGTCACCTACATCCCCGCCCAGTGCTCGCCGCTCATCCCCGTCCTGCTGCCCCAGCAGCGGGGCGGCGGGTCCTACGCCGTGTACCTGCAGCCCTCGTCCTCCTCCAGGCCGAACCCTCTGCTCAGGCCGCAGCCGACCAGCCTCGCCGTGCGCTCCATGACCTTCGAGGAGAAGGCGGGGCAGAGCCCGACGGGCCAGTACGCCGCCAAGTGCGTCCCGGCCTTCAGGCCGGCGGACATCAGCCCCCTGACGCTCAAGCGGCTGCGGACAGATGCAGCGTTAGAGAGCAGCCCCTCCAAAGCCAAGAGGAACGACCCAAACATTAAGGTACAAAATCAACACTTTCTGACCATTTTCATCTCCGTGATGCATTTCTACAACGTTCTTATTGATTAAAGGCTTGTCTTTTGCAAGTTTCTACACAAAGCCATCAAAAGATGTGGTTTTTAAAATGCAAAATCACTTTAAAATGTTTCTTATGCTGTTATTTATCTCTAACCTTGAGTATTCCCGTCCCCTGCAGGACGCCTCTCCCAAGCTGTGTGAGATCCTGCAGGCTCGTCTGAAAGCCGTCCGGGGCCGTCGGCTCTCCAGCCGGCCCTCGCCACGCGCCCTCCACCTGGACCCGGAGTTCGTCAACACGCCCGGCGGCGCTGCAGCCAGTCAGACGCTGGAGCAGAGCCTGGAGACCTTTCTGGAAAAAGAGGAGAAGACAGCGAACTCTGACAGCGAGGCGGGACTAACGCCCGTCAGAGTCGTTCCCCTCACGCCGGGGCAGCTGCACGGCGAGGTGAGAGCCGCTTCTGTTCAGAGCAGAAAGGATTTGATAATGTTGTTGTTTGGTGATTTAACAGCCGTGTGTACGACATTTATTTTTCAGACTTTAGTGCCAGCAGGATACCTGATCCCAATCTCCCAGCAAACCCTCATCAGCGACAAGGAAGCTCAAGGTTCAGGGAGGGAAAACAACAAAGCCTCGACTCCCACTTACAACATCTACCAAACACCAACTGCAGGTACACAAACACTGAATGTTTTCCTTATTTTCAGATTAGCACTGCAGTTATTTCATTTCACTCTCAGTTCATATGTAGATTAACTGTTTGGTTAATCAATCAATTAAGCTGTCTGATAAACAACCCAAAAATATTAAATTTACAGTGATATGAAATACAGAAAAATAGCAAATCCTCACATTTGATTACCTGGAAACAGAGATTTTTTTGTTTTGTTTTCTTGGTAATTGACTTAAACAATTTGTTAACTGTTGTTAATTTATTTTCTATATGAAAAGATATAAGAAGATATTCCTTTATTTGTCCAACAGGGACATTTTTACTAAATTGTACATCAAAAATAGAAAGAAGCATCAATAAAATAACAATAAATAGTTAAGCAATATTAACAAGAAGAAATATGGAAAAAATAAGGAACAATATCTACAATATGGATCGACTCAGAAGTTGAAACTGCCCCGTTACACGCTGATTTAATCCTTATTCAAATCTAAACTTTTCCTTAAATTGGTCAGTTTTTCAGGTATAAATAAACTTGCCGATAAATAAATGTAATATTAAGGGTTGATGTGCATCTGTGAATGTTCTTACCAGGCTCCCGGCCGGCCCTCGCCCAGGAGATCACACCCACCAGCCTCCACCTCCACAGACCTGCTGCTGCTGCTGCGGCCGAGCAGGCGCACCGCCTGCACAGCCCGAGTCCCGCCATCCTCAACTTCACCCTGCAGAACCTGGGTCTGATCTCCAGCTCCGGCCCGGGGAACGCCTTCGCCGCCCCGCAGACTCCTGACGGCGCCAACACGCTGCCCAGCCCGCTGGCCCTGCAGCAGAGAGGGATGGTCTTCATCAAACCCGTGTCCCCGGTGCCCCTGCAGCAGTCTGTGGCGGGGCAGCAGATGGCTCTGTTCAGTGTGCAACAGGTGAGAAAACACACGTTTAATATGTTCTGTGGCTCTGTAATGAGACTAAAATCTCAGCCTCTTCCTCTCTTTTTGTGCAGTTTAATTTAGCATAACTTGATATTTTTAACTTGTTGTCAAACTGAAAAACACAGAGAGGACGTCCTGAAATTTCTCTCCACAAATCAGACTGACGGGTGAATTTCCAGCTGCTAAAGCTGCACAAATGAGACAAAATAAACTGATTCTGAAAGCGTCTGCAGGGTGAAACTCACACTGTGCTGCTTAGCAAACAGTGTCCCTGTGCTCCTGTGTTGTTTGCACATATTTAAATGTGATAACATGCAAACATATGGTGCAAAATCAGGCATTATTGTCATAAATTGAACCTTTTGACAGTCCTTGACTGGATCAAGTCTGGTTACTAAAGTTTCTCTTAGAAAAAGTAACCAAATAAAGCTTAAAATTGTGATATTTCTCATTTAAATATTCTCCAAAAATAAACAGTTTGCACCAACTAAATACCGTTAAAAACAATAAATTCTGCTCCTCAGAGACTCTGTGAAGCCAGGATTGAATCTGCTGAGACCAACGATCACGTGACAAATATTCACTAAAAATCTGTTTACACAGAGCCGAGAGGAGAGGACAGGAGAGGTTTTAAGCTGAGCAAATAGCTCAATATGTTAAATATGTGGAGACACATTTTTTTTTTCAATATTCATGATGGTTGTGGGAAGATATCAGCGCACTATTACAGTCCACCCTGGCTGTTTACACTAATATTTAGTATTTAACAGCTAATTTTGGCTTTTTATGTACTTATATTGCTTATATTTTCTTTATATTTTGCCCTTGTTTCTATCTTGTACCTATTATTTATTAAGCTTTCTTCTTTTAAAATAACCCGAGTATTCATTTCGAAAGTGTTGTATACATGAATTCTATTTTATTTAAACTTTTTAAAGAAAATAAATCAGCTTGTGCTCCGTGTGTCCCGCAGCCTCTGATGACGACCCCGAAAGGCGCGGCGCTCCCGCAGCACAGCTTCTTCCACACCCCGGTCCCCCTCTCCCCCCTGGCTGCCATGGTAACCACCGGTGGACACCTGGCCACCAAGACTGTTTACATCCCTCAGAGGAAGCTGGACGTGGCCACGGACGAGTCCTGAAGGGAACCTCAGTGTACATAATGTGTGTGTTTGGGTGATTGTGTCGTGGGTGGGTGTCTCTTTACTTTCTGTCTGGTTAGCATTTTACAGTATTCAGCTCATTCCCTCTGAACATTTCACGGCGACTCACTGACTTCATCCTCGCTCAGCAGAAACTCATGAACACTATTTCAAAGCTCATTATGATGCAGGGCTAAATTGGCAGAATTTAATAGAGGATTTAACTTTCTTGTAGTAAAAAATCAGAGCGACGAGTGTTTCTGACTGAGCTGGATTGGAAACGTTGCTGGTGGATCATTTTGTCTCCGAGTTAAACGCGACGGGACGACTTTTGCACATATGTACATGTTAACCTGTTTAAAAAAAAGGATGTGTTGAGAATATGTGAATATTTGTGATTCTAAGACTAATCAGACACGTTTAATTTATAAGGGAATGACCTTTTGTTTTTGATGTCCTGATGTTAAATGTAAAATTGAATTTAAATACATTTTTCTGGCGGTTGCCAACAAATGCAGATGAATAAATAAAGACAAATGTGTTTATTACTTTTATTATGAATTATTTAGTCTTTAGAATAAGAAAATAGTGAGTATTTAGTCTTTAAAATAATTATTTTGTCAAATTAACAGCCAGAAACTCAATTTAGAGAACTCAAAACAAATATTTTCTTCATTCACTAATGTTACATTCACATATGTGTGGCTGCAGACTAAAGGCGTCCTGAGGACTTTTCTTGTAAACAAACAAAAGTTTTGTGCATCCTTGACAAAAGTGTTCAAGGTGTTTCCTGCTTCATAAAACACTTTGAATCCATTTTTAACGTACTTTAAATCCTGCATAGTTTACATCTATGTTTATAGGCTCCAGCGAGCGATGCATTGCATGTAAATGTAGTTAAAAATACGTATACAACAGGATAATCGTATGATTTAAACAGCTGTCTTATGCAGACTATTCACTTCAAATGACGAAAGAGAGTCAGTGAGGATTGCATGACAGAACGTATACGCGCCGCTCACGTCTCTGACCCAGTTTTCCCAGTAAATAAGTTAAATATTGTGTAATTATTTGCAGGAGTGTATCAAGTCACCTACATGCATGAGATGAACAAAACGGGGCCTCATGGAAGAAACGCTACTAATAACGCTGCAAAATTATATTTTTTAGCGAGGAAAAGGGGGCGTGGTGATTTTCAAAGTGGTCCTCTGATTTTAATGAAGTTAAATGAACAAAATTTGGCTCTATGGGTTCCCACAAGTCTCTTTACATACACGCCTTGTTTATTATGATGCCATGCAGTTAAAGGCCAAAAAACATGCATTTAAAATGTGTCATTTCTGTACTGGACTGTATTTGAATATTTCTGAGTCCCAAAACAGTCTGAGTTGCAGAAATTGGGAATCACTGGAAAGCTGAATCTCCTTGAGAGCATTTCTTGAACTTTGACCTCACTGTATAAAATGAGCTGCTGTGACCTCTAAGATAATCACAGCCTCATGAAACTTTACAAACACAAACTAGAGATCTGGAGCGTTCAGAGGATGGACGGCTTTCCTACATATATTGACAAAAAGTGGGCTTTTGCAGCAGTTTAGAGAAAAACCGAAGTGCTCGTCATCCAATCGCCAAAAATACAGAAATCTCCAAACGTTTTTCAAACCGATTCAAAGCATTGATTTTTATATTTTGTTCCCCAAGGTCTCGATGTCTTAAACAAAGTCTGACAAGCTGACAGATGCCACACTCAGGTTATATTAGATACTTTATATTATCTCTTGATGACTCAGCAGCTGATTGAAGACAATGGCAGCTCACCTCATTCACTGAACTCAGCGATGATTCAGACGTCTGGTACCAGGACGTTCTGTCCTCTTAACTTCTGTTTAAGGTTATTTTAATGTTGCATGACACATCTTTAAATGAATCATTAACCCTCCTGTTATGTTGTGGGTCAAATTGACCCATTTCCAGTTTAAAAAGAGTGAAATCTAAAATAAAATAGTATTTTTTGTGGCGTGAAACTTGGCAATAAAAGACATTATCAGTCCATAAAAAGAAAACAGTTCAAAATGTAAAATAAAAATTGTCGTCATGTAAAACTGGTATTTTATATGTAGGTTTTTATCAATGTACGTTTAAAAAACATGCATTATTTAAGAAAAATGAGCTAATTATCCTCATTGAAGAGTTAAAGAAGCTTGAATTGAAATGGTTTGTTATGGAGTTAGATAGAAATAATGTTTATTACACTTTTGGATAATTAAACATGAATATTATTACCTGCTACACTATGGAAATGAAAGCAGTTTTCTGCTGTGTTTTGAGCATCACTGTCACCAGCGTGTGTGATCCATTCACTTCCATATTTTGAGTTCCTATCATTTATGTCTATAATCCTGTAACGGACCACGTGGCCGGCTGGCTGCTCGCAGCTGTCAGTCAGAGTTTTGTTTGGAGTTTCCGGCGTCTGCCTGCGAGTCCAGAACAAATGTTGGACTGGCTGATGTTCAGGCCTCTTTCAGTCCGGGGGACGAAGGGTCAGAGGGCTCTGCTCTGTCACAAGTTATTTTAGGAGGGTAGATTCAGTGAGGCGTCAGCGGGGGACCGCGGGGATGGAGAGATGGAGGGTATTTAATCTGCCCGGGGAGCGTTAGGACTGAAGCAACACAGCCTGGACTCAAGGTAAGATCATTTCTGTTTGTAAAGGGGGATATTACAATATATGTGGCTCATTTATGATGGCTTTTTTTAGTTTTTATAGGTAATTACACTTATTTTATCAGAATTTTTCTGAGTTAGCTCCATGTAAGATTTTTTCCTCTAGACAATCAGATATTTCCCGCCCTGTTTGATGGAGACGCGGCTCAGTTTGTCTGTGTGATGTCCTCAGTAAAGCCACTGTTCCTAGAATATCACATACCAGTGGTGTGAGGTGATGGGCAGCCTCAGGCAGCAGGCCGGGCGGCTCCAGGAGGAAGTTAGAGTCACATCTGAGGAGTGAAAATCACACAGAAACTGTCAGAACTGATAGAGAAATACAAGGAACACTGTGTAAGAGTTTAGAGGTTTTTAAAAATCATACTGCGTGTTAAAAACAAGGTCAACACGTCACAGTTAAGGTCACACATTTAGGAGTTGAGTTTACTTTTACTTCACTTCTGTGTTGGCTATGCTGAAAAAAGTTGTTTTTCAAATTAAAATAAGTTCTTAGATGTTAACCTGAAGTCCAAGCCCAAACTTATCTTCATTTATTATAACTAGAAATGAATATTTGAACTATTTTGGGATGTTACACTGGACTTTTTATAATCAAATCATCTTTTCTACAATGCTACAATGTTATTTAGCTTTTATCCAAAGCTACGTACATTTGAGAGTTAATACAACATTTAAAGGCCCCAGAGAGTAAAAACTGAGATTTCCATGTCTTTTCTTTTTTTATTACAAAGCAGATCTAAGTGTTATATAAATACTGTGACAGTATCAAACTCGTAACCAGCAGAGAAATGCACACAATGTCACAGCTATACTATATATTGGTAAAAAAAAAAAAAAGTGCTGATACTTTCCCATTATAGTAAAATCCCCGGCTGCAATGATGGTGCAGACACAGACAAATGCAGAAAACAGAAACAGAAACACTGATCACAGATCAGCTTTTTGTTTTTTTCTTCTAAAATGTGCGTTATTGTGTTTTACTTTACCTGTAAAGTGTTTTTAGTACTCTGAAAAGCACTCTACAAATAAAATGTATTATTATTATTTCAGAAAGGTCAAAAGGTCTGTTTAAATGGACATAATTAGAAAAATAATGCGTCTTTTCATCATTAAAGCATGTAAACATGTTCTCGTTTGAAACCCCAAATTAGCACGATAGATAAACTTTAAATGTTTCAGGCAAGTATCGCAAACATTCTCTGCTCCAACAATGTGTTTTATATCATTCCTAACCTTTTATTCTTTATTTATTTTTTTGGTCTGTTGCATTCTGGGAAATTATGACATGATATATGACATATAAACAATATTAAATTATTAAGTAACTGACAGCAAGATCTGCAGAGTAATCGTTAATGAAAATCAACATATAAGTTAGAAATTAAATCAGTAATTTGTTGCAGATCTTAAGTTTTTTTGTTGTTTCCATCAGATGCCGAACTTTGGCGGAGGAGTGAAGTGTGCCGCCTGTGTGAAGACGGTTTATCACGCAGAGGAGATCCAGTGTAACGGGAGGAGCTTCCATAAGACCTGCTTCCTCTGCAGTGAGCACGCGGATCAGCAGAATATTCAGATCTGTTAAACATCGTCTCTGCATGTCTCCGTGTCTCCTTCACTCTCATCAGCCGCCTGGTTGGCACCTCTGGGTGCTGATCTGAACCGACAGAAGGTCACAGGAGCATCAAACTCCTTTCGTCTATTCATGCTTTTCTTTCCTTACTTTCTGTCTTTTTGTCCTTTCTTTCCATCTCCCCATTTTCTATTTTCATCCTATTTTTTTTCCTGGCCTCTTTATACTTTTCTCTCTCTTTGATCTTAGTTTTTTTCTTTGTAATCTGTTTTATTATCTTCTCCTTTATTTGCTTGTTTCCTTCTTTTATTGCCTCCTTAGTCTCTTTTTTCCTTCTCTCTCCGATGCCATCTTCCTTCATTCTTCACCTCTTCTTCCGCTCTAATCCTTATGTTACTTTCTTTCCCCTTTCTGTCTCTTTTCCTTATTTCCTCTCCATCTTCCACTCTTCCTACTCATCATGTTTGGCTGCTCTCCTCCTGTTTGTCCGTCCTGACCTGAATGTGTCCCGCTGCGATAAAGCCAAAGTTCACCACCAGCCGCGGCGTCTAATCCAGGGACACCTCTCATAGTTTTCCTGCTCTGTGTACAAACACAAACACTCTCCAGCTGGCTGGACGGAGTGTGTGTGTGTGTGTGTCTGCCTGATTGTTCCAGTGGGAGCTCTGAAAGGCCTCTGTGATGAGCTCAACCATCTGCTAAGTGTTCATCCCTTCTCCAACATTAACCTCACACTACAAATAGAAACACAAGACATCGGACTGTGTGTAATGCCTCTGTTGACTGATAAAACCAGCTAGCTGGGAGCTTTATTTAACCTCCATTACTCCGCCGTGACACTCCCCAGTCCGGATTAACTGAATCCATTACATGCCGCCTCCTGTTCAGACAAACGCTGGTTTAAATGTGTAAAATATTGTATGTTTCTGTCTCACAGTGACCTGCAGAAAGGGGCTGGACAGCACCACGGTTGCAGCACACGAGTCGGAGATTTACTGCAAGTCGTGTTATGGCAAGAAATACGGACCGAAAGGCTACGGATACGGGCAGGGAGCGGGAGCTCTGAGCTCAGACCCGCCTCGCTTCGGCCTTCAGCCTCATGAGTACGAGTTCAGACTTCATTAAAGGGTCACTCCACCCAAATCACAACTATAGTAGCAACATACCTGCTCTTCTATAGTGGTAATGAGCCGTAATAGCAGTTTTAGGTGTGGGGATCTTTAATAAATCTACTTTTTTTTGGAATTTTTGCGTTCACCCCTTCATCATCTCTCTTTATTTTTTGGTGATTTCAGTGAACTGAACCTCAAACAAGTTAATTTCTCCAATATAAGAAAGGTTTATTTTGAAACACAGCTGCAGAAACACATCTAAAACTTAAAAAAATATTGTTTTCCTTTACATTTTAACCCCCTGGCAACCTATTTTTTGCAGTTTTAGGCTTAGCAGGCTAATTTTTAAGGCTCAGCAGCCCTCTGACCTCAAGATATCTGAATGAAAACAATGGAAACAGGCTCTGTGTGTAGCCAGTCTCCTCTTTACATCAGTTTATGCCTGGTTTAAGGCACTTAAGGTAAAAAAAATAACAAGGCACAGATTGTAAATATACAGTAGTTTTACTGTTTCTGCTCTTACAGAGATATTTCCACTCTGATGCCAGTAAAATACTGGGAGGAAACTAACTTGTGACTTACAGAAGTGATTTTTAAAAGATAATAAATACAATAAAGTTTATCAGCTGTTAGATTTAAAATAAGTGTCTATCTTAGGTAAGAAAATCAAACACCAGTGACCTGATTTGTCTTTGTTCCAGCACTAAACGACCTGCTTCTCCTGCTCCTAAAGCCTCCACTGAGCACAAATCTTCCCCTAAGTTTGGCTGCTCAGACCGCTGCCCTCGCTGCTCCAAAGCCGTCTACGCAGCAGAGAAGGTGATGAGCGCGGGAAAGGTGAGGAACACTGTCATGTGTATTGTTTCTATTTATTTTCCATCATTCTTTAATGTATAAAATGTTGCTTTTGTGTTGCAGACTAACTGAATTCAGAACTTTTAGCTCTAAAGTATCTTCTCAAGCAGGGTGGTTTTGTGGTTTTAGTGTTGTACTTACAGGGGTTCTTAGTCAGGATGAAGAAAAGTGGCAGACAAGCAGGACCAAAGTGCAGCAAAACAGTGAACTCCATGTCAAACAGTCAAAGAGAGGCTGAGTGAGAGGAGGTCTGATAAACGAGCTGATTGCAGGCAGCTGCAGAGACTCTGATCCAGGGAGGCAGGTGGGGACTTCTGGTGGATTTAGAAAAGGGGATCAGGGAATAATAACAGCCAGCATGAGCAAAATATCCACCAATGTGACAAGAGGTCGTATGCAATTTAATACTGTGTTCATTAGTAAATATAACTGATACATTCTGACCACAAAACTTCACATAAAAAACAAGAATACCTGAGAAACAATCAACCTGTCAGACCAGCTGTTCACTGTGAAACAGACCAAGAAATCTCCATAATTTAGGTCAGATTACCATGAAATCAATGTGGACATTTAATAATATTAATAACTTTATATAGCACCTTAAAAAACAAGGTTTACAAAGTGATTTGAAGGACAGAATCAAGAGCCGAGAAGAAACAACAAAAGGCTAACAAAGAACAAAAGCAAGACAACATCAGAGTAAAATATTTCTTTTTCTTTTCGATAATTCTGTTTGTGTGTGTGCATGTGTGTGTGTAGCCCTGGCATAAAACCTGTTTCCGCTGCGTCCTGTGTGGTAAAAGTCTGGAGTCGACCAACGTGACAGACAAGGATGGAGAGCTGTACTGTAAAGGTACACACACACACACACACACACACACTGCATACAGGCTCCAACGTGACAGGATCCTTCTGTGGAAAACATATTTTGGTCATAAATATGGAAACACAGCAGGACAGTACAAAATCTAGCCTAGAACACACAGATCTTATTTTAAAAAATAAACAAATAATTGTTGTATATCTTTAACTC
The DNA here is from genome assembly GCA_903364295.1 of Serranus cabrilla. Classification (NCBI taxonomy): domain Eukaryota; kingdom Metazoa; phylum Chordata; class Actinopteri; order Perciformes; family Serranidae; genus Serranus; species Serranus cabrilla. Next base: position 247,087 of record CAFUXE010000488.1, read on the forward strand.
AGCATTGTTTTTTGTTTTTTCTCTTCAGTTTGCTACGCCAAAAACTTCGGCCCAAAGGGATTTGGACTGGGGAACGAAGCCATGTTGACCTAACAACTGTTTTAAACTCTTTCAGCTCCTTCAGCTTTGACCTTTTCTCTGGATAATGTTTCTAATACATGACAGAAGCTTAAAAACAGCAGCCATGCAATATTTCATGATCATTTTTATCTTAAAAATTGGGCAAAATGTTGCATAATCCTTATGATGGTTCATTGTGAGTGCAAAATAAACTGTTTTGTTACCTTTAAATGCTTAAAATAGCTTTTACTCCCATGCAGAACTCATTATACCTGTAGAATAAATCACTGATTTTACATAATGCTTTTGTTTTTTATGACTAATTATAGTTTTGGTGATAACCTGCTCATGAGTCTCTGGATGTATCTGAAACCTCCTGCTGTGGAAAAGAACGAGCAGTGCCTCCTCTTGTTAAAGTTAATTAATAATAGAACCTTATTTGCATTCATAAATAATTTTGTGCAATAATTAATTTGAACAATCAAGGCAACAAGTGAAGAACAAATGAAACGTGTTCTTTCTCCTCCAAACAATTACGTGTGAGCAGCCGTGCAGAGTGGGACGGGATTAGATGATATTGTCAAACTAAAATTAGAGCCGTTATCTCACACAGTTAAATTAGAAAAGATGGGAACACAAAGCAGAATATTCACAGGGTAGAAACAGTCACTCTGTTCTCATAACTCTGCAGTGTTTGAGGCTGAAGCACCAGCAAATCCTGCAGCTTCTCTCCGTCCTCTTTGTCTTTATTAAAAGTTATTTTAAGTGCAGAGTTGTGCATTAGTGGTGCTGCAAACATTTAGATTTTAATGTGGTAAAACAGTCAAAAAGGATGTTTGCTTAAAGTTGCAATAGGTGATATTTCTCATTCCCAGGTCGTCAAATAGGGACGCTTTGGGACAGAAAATGTTAGTGTTTGAAGACCTGGGAATGAGACGTTTAAAGGCATACTGTGCAGGAATGGTTGCTTATTGTTTGTAAACAATTAAACTTAAGCTCAAATGACACAACAAATTCCCAATTTCCTCATATTTGAACTGTCCCTTTTCTTTTAA
>CAFUXE010000488.1:256430-272423 GCA_903364295.1 Serranus cabrilla
TGTTACTCACAGCAGACTGAAACCTAATCTTTAACACGTACGTTGATGTTCTCTGCGTCCACGCTGGCCCCGGCCTCCAGCAGGATGTGGGCTGCGTCTACGTTTCCTGCCAGCACGGCGCAGTGCAGCGGCGTGTTCCTGTTCACTTTGTCCACGGCGCTCACTGAAGCGTTATTTTTGATTAGGAAGTTTGTGGGTTCAGGCCTAGGACAGAAAAACAACATGTGCTGTTTATTTTTGACAGCTTAGATTTCTAGTTTATAGTGTGAAGAGATGATGAATGAACTTAAAGTTTGTAATACAGCCATGACTCAATCTACAGACTGTTCAAAAGTTTGTGTTTTTACATCTGAAGTGCTGTTTCTGACATTTAGCTCCACAAAAACATTAAAGAAGCTGTGATATAAGCAGCTTTTTTCACACATTATGAATATATTTTCTTATTTGGATGTGCAGGATACTGTTAGATTGCAAATTTAAAAATAATAACAGACTCTCACTGTGTCACTAGTCGATAATATGCAGGTATTCACATATTTAATTGAAACCTGTAAAGTATGAGCATACGTACCCAATGATCTTCTGGGCTGCTAACATCAGCGGTGTCTGTCCGTTGCAGTCAGGCCCGTCGACCTCCTGGAGGCAAACGGGAGGATTACCAAACAGAGACATAAAAATAAACTTGCAACAAGTGAAGAAGAGCTGAGACCACGTCAGAACCTGACCTCTCCCTTGGCCATGAGATACGCGGCGATGGCCATGTGCTGGAAGAGGATGGCGAGGTGGAGAGCGCGGTAACCTTCTCCATCCGCGACAGCGGGATCTGCTCCGTATCTCATCAGCTGGATCACCATGGGGAGGTGGCCCTGCCTCATCACGGACAAAACACACCGACAGCTTTAGGGAGGAAGAAGTGAACTGAACTGACTAACAACATGTCAGCCTGCAGGAAGCACTTCAGCCAGGAGAGAAACAGAATGCATCATTAAACCTGGTGCACAGAACATAATATCCATGAGCTCTGTCAAAACGTGACCTTTGGCAAAAAACCGAGAGCTGCATGCACCCACAGGGGCAATCAATAGGTTTGGGTATCAGAGCCAGTTCTGAATTAAAACCTAATTAAAATTCATGAGAACTTGGAATCAATTACAGGTGAGCTTTTAGAATCAGAGGATTAAAACAATGTTGGGATCTGTGTTTCTTCTATATGACTATTAGAGTATTTACAATAAAATGAATACTTATTTATCTTTAATTTACATTTTAACTAAGCATAATGAGAATATACTAACTTATTAAAGACAAATGTTTTAAATGGCTTAAAATAAAGATATTTTTTTATTTAAAAATTGAATAAAATCTGAGACAGAAAAGCCAAACCGGAGCAGTTCATGTCTTTCAGTCACCTTATGGCCCAGTGAAGAGGAGTAGAGTTCAGGTCCCCTCCGAGCTGGTCCACTATCGACCCTTTAGAAATATAATACCTGCCGCACAGAGAGAGAGAGAGAGGAGAAACAGAGCAAATCAGCGTGAAACTAAAATCTGTGTCGACAGTTCAGGACATTTTGTGTTGCAGCTTGTTTTATTTCAGTTCAGTTGTCTCTGGTTTCTTTTGTGAAGCTGCTGTTTAAAGCCTCGTGCTTCATGTCACACGTTTCAATGAGAAATAAAACACATGGAGTCCCTGAGGAAGGACTGACTGCACCGAGTCTGTTTGTTGTTAATATGGTGTTGAACTGACGCCAGCTTTACTTTGTGACTGAACTCATTTGAATGCAAATGTATTTATGCTTAGTCACAAAAAACAACGGATGATATTAACTCATTACTTTTAACATCTTAATTGAATGACCCTGTGTGTCTAAATAAATACTGTTAACAGTACAATGTTTTCCCTTAATTCGATCACACTAAACCGCCTGTGTTTGGAGAAACACGATGAGTCACCCTCAGTGGAATCTTAATATGTTTACATTAACAGACTCCTCGTGTCTCTGTGGTGAGTCAGACAGGAAGGATATGTGCACGTCTTACTTGACCAGCTCTGAGCGGTTGTTGATGGCCGCCCAGTGCAGCAGGGTGACGTTCTCTTTGTCCGGCTGCCTGACATCGTATCCGGCTTCCACCAGCTCCTTACAGCGCTCCAGTATACCGAACCTGAGAGGGTCACACAGAGAAAGACGCTTTATGCTGCACAATTAATAAAACAACAAATAAATAAAAATCAGAACTAAAGGCCACTTGACATACAGTAAAGGTTCAACTGTGATTTAAAGAAGAACTGTTAGTTGATTTAATCATAGCTTCAGGCTGTGTGAAAGAAATCTGCAGCATGTGTACACGTGAGATGAATAGACCGACAGGAGCGGCTCTGCAGATTCTTTTCTTTTATTCTCTCATCTTACAAGCGGAGTGACCTTCGTTCTGCTGCACCCCAGCTCACTGATCAGTTGGCAAAATCAGCTCTTCAGTCTGCTGCCAGTGTTTGCTGCTGTGTGCTAATCTCGACCACAGCACACTGACAGGTTTGTCCAGCCTCTACTTGAACTCTTATCTTTTAAAGAGCTTTCAAACTGGACCCAAAAAAAATGAATCATCGCCTCTTGATTGCTAATCAAACACAGAGATCTGACAGTCATTGTGTATTCTTTGAGTTATGTTGTGCAACTCCTGTTCAAATACACTGAAGTCAGTCAGTGGCAGATATTCACAGTAAAGAAACAAGGTGTGTTGTAGCTTCTGCACCCCATAGTTTCAATACATTTGATTCTTATAACTTCCTAAAAACATAGGCAAAGTGTACAAAACCCTAGGTCTAATTTTTAGGAGAATTTTTTCAGGATTCTGACCAACTTCAGAGTTCTGATTCTGCTGTTTTTAATTCACTGATTGGTTGAAGAGCTGCAGCACAAAACACCAACACAAATAAAAGGTTGGTGACATATTTTACTGTGTGGCAGTCGTAGTAAAACCTTCAAGACAAAGATTTAGTATGCTACATCTAAATTATACCTTACTATTTTTAGGGTAATATTGCTAAAACTAAATGTTTGAAGCCATATAAACTACATGATCCTGAACACTGACAGAAAATATCATCAGCATGTTTCTCTGGTGCATCTGCAACTGTAGAAAAAGAGGAAGTGAGTGTTTATCAAGACATCAGTCTGGTTGCACAATATATAATGATACATTTGCATACTAGGAATAAGCCCTTCTATATAGTTATTCAATCTGTCAAACATTAAAGGAAATTCTCATTTATTTGACCTTTGAACACGGCGACATCTCTAGAAAGAAGTTAGATGGGTCAAGAAATGAAAGCAATCAGAAGATGAAAACAATAGTTTAGCCAAACTTATTTTAAATGTATTGCTTATTCACCTTTTTTGACATTTGTGGCATTTGCATGAATTTGAACCACACATTAAAATGTCCAGAGGTTGACAAAGAGCTAATAATCCAGCACTTACTGTGTTGCCTTCACGATGTCCCAGCTGCCGCTGTCGTCCATGTGTGACCGTCTCTTGGGCTGCTGGCTGATGTCCATCGTCTGATCTGCGCTTCTGCCGAACTGTCCTTGGAAAGGTGTCATGAAGGGGTGCGCCGCTCTCGGCCCGTGACTGTGAGATTGTCCTGCATGTCCGTGGTGACAGCCGTCATGCATGTGGCCGTGACCCTGCAACACATTCGCAAAGGAAGACACGCAGATTTGGTCCAAACTGGTTCATGTGGAAACATTAAATTGGCAGAGAACAAAAGCTTTACTGATTTAAGCCAGTTACACAATCTGACTCCGGGGCCTCGGAAGGATGAAAGCTGCAGCCAACCAACTGCTCTCAGATATTAAGTATTTTCTGTTGGTAAGGTGTAACTGTGTAAACAAGTAGAGAACATGTGGAGCTACAGCAAACAGCTACAAAACATTTGGATTTTAGTGCATGAGCTGTAGGGTTAGGAAATAGTACTTATATATTTCATGAGGTGAAACATTTGTCAACTGTCATAGTTTCTACTGGGTGTATGAGACAAGAGGCAACATATATTTCACTTTTTGTGAACAGTCAGATTAATCTGTAACAAAAACAATCATCAGCTGCAGTCCTATGCAAATATGTGATGGTCGGAGGAGGCTTATATCAGACTACTGCTGTGTTTGGTGTTGCCACAAATTTCATTTAAGTTCATTTTTGCAGTTATGTGTTTATTTTTAGAATCATATATATCATATAATTTTATACAAATTAGTGCTTACACAATTAGTGGACTAATAGAAAACCAATCTGCAAATATTGTGATTATTGATTACACATTTAGGTGGATTGTCAAGCAAGAATGCCATATATTCTGTGGTAAAATGGTCATTTACCACCATCACTTTAATAATCATTGAACATCGATGGAACCTGGGATATTGTGAGGGAGATTTTTCACTTTTTTTCTTACATTTTAGAGACTGAACATTTCAGTCAGATTGATCCATATGAAAATAATCATCAGCTGTCCTAACAAATTTAAACATACAACTAGACGACTGTGTCATCCAATTGTTTTTTCTTTAGATGCAAATATATAAATCACAACAGCAAATCTGAGATGGTCAGAGGAGGCTTATATGGGACTATAATGGGCGTGTTGCTGTATTTGGTGTCTCTACAATACTTGTAATGCCATGAATGTGAGTTAATGTCCCTTTTTTGCATTATGGCTTAAAGTACTCCTTTACCAAAACAGCACCTAGCTGCTGGGATGGATCTGCTGGAAGCTATCCTGAATGCTGATGCTGATGGTTGCACTGTGATCATGATAGTCTGCTGCTATAATCCAGACAGATGGCTAACTCAACATATGGCAGCAGCTAACCGCTGTCTGGCTCTAAGAAGTACAAACACATGTGGATTTGGATCAACACATTGCAGCTGACGAAAACCAGAAAACAACCCGGAATTGAGCCATGAGGGGAGATTATAAGGTTAGCGTTAGTTTCGGTTTGATAGGCGAAGAAAGGAAACGTAACAACGCAAAGAAACGGTTAAAAACACGTTGGCTGTCAGTGCATCATCATGTCACCCAAAGCAGACTCTCTTACGTGGACGTTGATGGTTTTACGTGGAGAAATTGAGCTAAATGTGAACGTTAAGGTTGAGGAGATTAGCTAGCTACAGTTTAACGCCAGGTAACTAGCAGCTGGCTAACTACTGAAGCTAACACACTAACTGACAGTTGGTTTTTCGCTGAGGACAGGTTATTCCGCTTTACAGCAACTTACCGACAAGCTAGAAATTAAACAGCAAAGCTAGCTACTGAATGCTAACAACCCGCGGAGAAAATCTGTATAAGAACAAACCAACATTAGCCGGGTGTCCACCAGGTGAAACACAGGTAAGAAAACAGGTAACAAAAGCTGCTAATGGACACATAAACCGACTCACATTATCGTCCTCATTCCAGTCCATCTTGTTGTGAAGGAGCGAAGAGAAAGTTCCTGCCGCCGGACGGACCCGAAGCAACGGACAACTTCCGCCGCCTGTTTTTCAAAGTAAAAGTCGCGAGGACTCAGTTGTAGGAGAACACGAAACAGCTGATGGTGAAACACAAGGAAGGCAAATTCATAGATTATTCAGAAGCTTAAGAGGGATGATTAAATAATGCATTGGCTTTGGCATGTTATATCTCAAAATATATATAAAATAATTAATAATTAATATATGGATGATGATAACTGATGGAAATGCAAAAAAACATGTATATTCATTTTATCATATAAAACATGGTATCTTTATTTCGGTTTAAAAACAAAATAAACAGATTAAAAGCAAACAGGACTAATCGCAATTATGTAATGATCATAATAAAGCACAACATTTTTTATTCAATTATTTATTATATTTTTATACAAGCTTTTGAGGTTAATTAATTCCTCATTTTACAAGCCAGGGTTGCACAGTGAAAGTTCAGGAGCTTCTTCATGCTAAACAGACTTAAAACATATAATATTCATATTTAAATATACATCAATATATGTTGTATTAAATGTTATGGTGTTTATTACATTATACACTATATTATATTTTGATGTTCCATAATATTACAGACTAACCCTAAATATAAAATCAGAGTATGTTTCTCAATTATTATGATATTTGCATACAATACTACTATTCACACCTACATTCAGTCACACTTGCCTTGTAATTTGCATATAATCTGTTTTTTAATCTATATATTTTTTTCTATCTAATCTCTTTTTTTATTTTTGTTTCCATATACCTCTTATTTATGTATTTATTTTCTTTATTTTGCTTTACTCTGTGCTCTCTGTTCTGCTGCCACCACTGAATCCCCCCTCTGGGGATCAATAAAGGCTTATCTTATCTTATCTTATCTTGTGCAGGCATGGCCAGATTTACCTTCCAGGGGCCCCGGGGCAAAAAAAAAGACCTGTTTAATCCTCTGTCCCTTGCTCTCTCTGTGCATACTGTCTTCCTTCAAGTTTATTGTGTGGTCATTTGAAAACTTATTTCAGGAAACTACAACATGTCAGCACAAAAACTGAAATAACAAAGGGTTTAAACTAGACCAGGTAGTAAAGGACGACACGTAAGGCCGTTTTCATGTTAGTTAATAATATACTTTTGTGGGGCATATTCCAAAACATATTTTCAATTAAAATAATTGATTCACATTCAGCATTAATGGCAACCAAGATATTTTATTTTGAAGGCCAAGACGTTAAACAGGAAGTGTTGCTGGTTATTTTTTACTGCTTTGCTACATTTTTTCTTCACTCCTTCCTGGAAATGCGAAAGTAATTTTCATTGGGCTGCTGTTTTATCGCGCCTACAGGCGTTTCCTGATGCTGCCTGCATTATTCAGCAGTGAAAATATTTTTTTAAGCTGAAATCCCTGTGGAAATGCACAGAAAAATCAAGGTTTGCTTTGGTTAGAAGAAGAAGAAGAAAAAACACACATGCATAACTGAATATGCATGTGTTTTTTTTTCTTTTTCTAAGAAAACGAGGCATCTTATGGTTATAATAAATTCATCAGACACAAGTTGGATTTTAAACAAACCAGACTTTGAATAAAGGCTTTAAAAAAAACATGTATTCTGGGAAAATATGCTTTGGTAACATAAGTGAAAATCAATTGCAATTTCTGTTTTAACAGACAACTTTCTAATGTTTTTATGTTTGCAGAAACTGTCGTCTCATATTATAATCAACCACTGGCAACTTGGTTTATATGCAAACTGCAACTGCTGGTTTAAATTTCAGCAAACAAGGAGTTTAATGTGAAACTCTGCTGATCTCACTTCATTCCTTCATCTATTCTTCATTGTCTGTATCTGATTATTGTCACCGGAGCCAAACTCAGCTGACAGTCAACTGCTCACACTCACACTGTCACAAACCCATGACATCAAATGGAAATATTCATAGTTATTTTGTGCATGATTTTATATATGTTGTCCCCAAATTCAGCCTGATGTAATACGTATCTTTGTTAACTTTGGGATCTTGACCTCAAAATCTGCATTGCCATGCAACAATAACATATATCATTGAGGGCAATTAAAGCAGATTTCATTTTAAACATTATTTGTTGTTGTAATCGATAATAAAACATGTCTAATATCATTCTATCACATCTCTCTATTGTATTGTTCTTTCATAAAGGTCTAATTATGACTAGAGAAGTGTTTAAAAAATATATATATTAATATCAAATTGTCATATATCATATTATTTTAAGGGACATGAAATAAAGTAAAAATAATACAAAATATCAATATCACGTTATCACGATATCATTATTTCAAAGGGACACACAAATAATAAAATCTATTTAAAGAAATGATCAAATAGCCATATATCTTTTTTTTTCAAGGGACATAAAAGTAATAAAATACATAATACAAATATTATCAAGCATCAATATCAAATTACTATGTATCAAATTATTTCAAGGGACATAGAAAATAATAAAATAAAATAAAAATAAAAGTATTAAGCAATATATCAAAATTATTTAAAGTGACATGAAAATAAAATAAAATACATAATAAAGATATGATCAAATATCAATATCAAATTATTATATATAAACTTATGTCAAGGGATATTATCTCTATTATATATCCATATTATATATATATTTATATCTTAATTGGTTCTCAGCTAAAGAAAAAGTTAAGACAGTAAATTAGATTTAGGTTTTAACTCCTTGATGTCCAGTTATCTTATTTCCATTATAATTTTAACACGATATTCAATTAATATATATTCTGAAATAAAACCCGTGTATATGCGATACAACTTTCCTAAAAACTAAAAATTAATATGGAACAGAAATAAACTCAAGACCTGAATCAGGTCCTGCACTTCCGGGTTCGGAACACAAGATGGCGCCATCGTTCAACCTACGATCAGACACTGAAGGTTCATCCGTTGGGTTTCTGGATTGTCTCTGTAAGTAAAGTGATTTAATATTTCTTGGTGCAACATTAATAATACCATCAAATTAGCATTGCAAAATACAAAAAAAATAACATTTCTTTATTATGTACATGACCTGAGATTTTATTGTAGCTCAATAACCTCAACTTCAGCATTTTTTCTTTATTTTTAACCACTTAGATTTTATTTTAATTCTCATAAAAGCAGGAAAATAAAAAAAACAGTCCAACAAGCTTTGATGCCGGACATCCAGACTTCTCAAGCCATGAAATTTAAAACATTATAAACTCAATATTATGCATCAGAGTTTTTTAAACAACAAAAACCAACAGCCACGTCTTTTATTCCCTCCAATAATATATATAAATCTTTTTCCAACCTCAGAAGGAAAGTCAGTGTTTCCCACTCATGAATCTCTTTGATTATTTCTCAACTTCAGCTTTTTATAAAGTGCTGTTTGTCTGAACAACATGGCATTTTCAAGTTATCCTCTGTAATTTTTCCTCTTTATACAATAATCTGATTCTTGCTCTTGATAAAAGATGCACTTCATTTTCAATTACAGCTCAAACTGATGCCAAAATAAATTGTTCTTTTGCCAAGTTCTAATTTTAATTGAATAAAAGCCGGATTCTGTCTCTTAAAAAATGCTTCCTGTTGCTCTGAGCTTCTGATTATTCAAAGTTCTTTCCTACAGATGAGTATTTTAAGGTAGATTTTAAAAATAAATGATTAAATTCAGCTAAAATACATGGAATAAATGCAGCTTAGACACTAGAGAGAAGCTGGAGTGCGCGTGCCAAGCAGAAGTAATTGAGCTGTAAGTAGGAAGTCATAACAGAGAAGAGGACTAAGGGTCAAGATTACTATCGTTCGATGAGACGTGAGAGTAAAGGCAAAATGAAAATGAATTCCAGGCTTTTTATTAAAGGAAAAGGAGGATTGTGTGTTGTCATCAGCTCATGCGTGGCCTTCACGGAGCAGACACCGGGGTCGTTAAAATCAGAGTGATTAAGGAAGCCGGGCCGTCCAATGAAAACATGCAGAGGATGTGTGTTTCACAGCTGATGGAGCAGCAGAGGGGAGCTGTGAGAGCGGACTTTGCTCCCATTAAAGCCTTTGTGGAATTTAATAATGCTATCATAACGCCAATTTGGGGAGTTTGTACTGATTTTGGCAAGCTGTGAATAAATTGCTGGTCTTTTAAAGCTCTTTCAGACCCTAATGAACAAATCTCTTATTAGGTAAATCACAAAGCTTTTCTCAATAGCTGATATTTTTTTAGATGCATTTTGCATTTGGGGACTTTTGTAGTTTTTAAAGTGGGGTAGGATGAGACATTTATCTATAGAAAGTAATCTATTACAGGAGTGCAGATATACTGCTGCAGACAGTAGCAGCAGCTATAGTTTAGCTACACAAAAAACAATAAGTATAGTAGTTTAAGTGTACTTTAAGAGTTTGCTATATTTCTAATATTTATCTTTTTTTCTCACTGCACTGTAACTTTAATTTCATTTAACACTTAATTTAACTTAACTCTTAAATGTGTTTCTCTATGTTGATTTTATTGCTTGTTTTCCATGTTTGATGTGCTGTCTTCACAGCCACCAGACTCCATTGACAAAAACAGTAATTTAACCTCACAGATCACAGTACTTGCTGGTTCACTGCGGTATTGATTGTTTAGCTTGTGTGTGTTATTGTGAATCCAAACTAACTCTTTTAGAACCCACAATGACACAGAATAACCAAACATTCAATAATAATACATTATAATCAGGGCCGAAGCAGACCACCAACTCCTGTGTTCCTCAAGGTAAAATTACTGTTTTTGTCAATGGAGTCTGGTGGCTTTAAAGAGAGCATACATAACGACTTCAGCTTTCCCTTTAGGGCTTCAAAAAAACCACCTATAAACCCTTTAAATGCCGATTAACCAAAAATAAAACTACACATACATTCACCAAACTAAAATTAAACTTATTAACATAGATTAATGTGACCACATGGGCAATTCTAAGACAGTTTCCAACTGATACTGATAGAAAAAATTCCCCAAAACTGTCCTTTTACATGCAATAAACCTTTATTTAGTGCAAAATTTCAGTCTTGAAACTTTGCACTGAATAAAACTTTACTGCAGGTAAAAAGAGAGCGTTTGCAAGTCCTTAAGTAATTTGAAATTGTGCATTAGCCTTCAAAGTTCAATAACTTCTACTGATAAAAATACATAATAACAGGCATATCTGTGGTGCATTACAATGCAGAAATTAAGGTAAACATCATGATTCATTGTAGTTTAAGAAAATCCTCCACAAGTTTCTAAAGGAAATGAAAGGAGGCAGGAAACTTCACCGTTTAAATGAGGTGAAGAGGGTGAGTTTAATGTGATAACACAATAGTTGGTGGGACACATTTTCTGACTTGAGTTTGTAAACAGAAGAGAAATAAGCTGAAGAACGAACACCTGACCAAGCCGTCCGACGAGCCTGATGAGACCTGCGAGACTGAACGTTAGCGCTAACTTGAGAGCTCATCTACTCCTGAAAATGACACCAAACAGTTTGATGGTAATTAGAATAAATAAAGCATTAATATGCTGAGCAACCTGCTGCGTTCACGCTGAGCTTTGCCCAGACTCTCCGGAGATACTCGCAGATATGAAAGTGAGAAGACCCCAGCCGATGGAAGTTAATTATAGTAATAAAGTGTGCGGCAGCCGGTGGGACTGAGCGGAGCAGCTCTGTCTGCTGCGGCTGCTTCACAAAACAAAGGAGGAACAAGTCTTAATGTGAGGCAGCTATTTTGTTGTTTGGTGGAAAAGTAAAAAACTTTATCCTGAACCAGAACTACACACTGTTTTCTTAAGAGCCTGACTGATTTTAGAGACACATACTGATTCAGATTTCAGATTTTACCGATATGGAAGCTCATAAAATTTACTTTTTAAGCTGCAATGAAAATAGAGCTTTTCTTTGTGGATTTTGCACAAATTTTTGATCAATTCGACTATGCAGAACGATCCAGAAAGCTGTTTTTTGGAAGAATATTTTACATTATTATACATTATGATAAATTATACACACACTGCCTTATATTATCAACCAATTCTATAAATAAAAGCTGATGAAAGAATAGAGAAAAAGCAATAAACATCATTACTGGAACCATTTTCTGACACTAAACGTGAATTTAAACACTTTGATGAAGCGTATACGTATGTATGAATGTTTAATTTGTTTTTTTTATATGTGTGTGTGTGTTTTGAGTGTGTTTTGTGATGCAGCAAGACAAATTATACTAGAGGACAATAAAGTATTTGTTAATCTTACCATATGTATGGTATCAGTCAAATGTTGACAATTTGAATAAAGAAAATTTTGAATAAAAAGAGCAAATCTGTGTATGTTTAGTATCAGTCAACGGCTGAATAAAGAATAAATAAAGAATAAAGAATGAATACGAACAATAAACAGCTATAGATAATCACTTCTAAATCACAATGGGTTTTCTGCTTTATATGTTCTGTAAAATGTTGCAAAACATAGAATTTGTTTTCTCTACCTTCCTCTTTTTCTCCTCTTTTATAAACAAAAAATGTATATAATTTCGTGACTGAGTAACTCCTGAGATTAAACCGAACAAACTGGTGATTAACGTCTGTTCATTTTAAGGGGGAAATGTCCTTTAATTGTGCCTTTATTAAGGGTTATAATGGTTTACAGTCAGATGACTTCGATCCCTAATAACACCAAAAAAAATCCTCTCGACAGGCTAAAAAAATATGAAACACGGAGAGAGAAAAGAAAAAAAAGGAGGGCAGCAAATTAACATTAACTGCTTGACAGATCACTGGATAATTAGTTATAATTATGTACGGCAGACAGGCTTTTCTTAGTGTTTACATGTTCCACAGGCTGCTTTAATGTCATAAAAAAACAAGAAAAACATTTACATGGATAAATGATTCAGCAAATTTGGATTTGTGCATAAAGAATGTGCACAGTGCACACTTTCTCTACATCACTTCCTTAAAATCACTCGCTAAATATACTTTAAAAACAGAATTAGGACACAATAACAATCATAACTCCTTTATAATAGAGTAAATCCAGCAGTAGGTACTGTAGTCTGCTCCTCTCACCCTCCTCCCCCCTCGCTGTCACTCCCCCCTCTGGGAGTTCAACGGCTGGGTCACGGTCTGCATTTGAACCAGAGCGGACCAGTGGTATTTGGGGTCAAAGGTCGGCCCCCGAACAGCGCCGACTATAAGAGCGAGGGTCGCAAACTAAAACCCTGCGTGACCTCTTTAGCGCCCTGCATGGTAATACTGACGCCGTGTGTGAGATGAGTCTGTTTTAAAAGACCGTTAGAGGCTCGTGCAGGATAAATCAGGGAGAATATGGGCAGTTATGTCTGCGCAGAGAGGAGCCGCTGCAAGACGGTAAATGAAGCCGGAAAATCAAGACACTTAAGAGTGACACTGGGTGGGAGGCGTTCAGGGCGCCGGTCAGAGTTCAGGGTAGACTCGAGCTCTGCTTCGCCGCTTTGCCCTCCGAGTTCAGGGACGGAGTCAAGCAGCTGTTATAGGATGACAGAATATAACCGAGCAGGGAGCTTCAACAGAGGCTCCAGGCCACATTAAAACAAAGACTGATACAGAGAGGATAATATTTTTAAATGTGCATGATAATATCCAGTTAAAAGCAACTGTAAGGAACTTTGATTGTGTCGATTTCGGCGCCCCCTGTGGACAAAAGCGGTACTGATCTCGATCTGGAATTTTCACGGTGAAAAACGGGTGTAACTTATTTTTAAATACATGTTTTAAATGTTTGTACACAGCTGTAAAGTAATAAGGTAATTAATCTGTTTGTGGTTATGTAATAACTGTAATATGATGATATTTAATAGGTTCAAAACACACAAACAGTGGGATATTTGAGAGATTTAATCAGCTCTCTATGAAGATTATGATTCACTAAATACCATAAAAAAAGAGCTGAAGCATACAAAAAAAAAAAGTCAGTGCTCACACAGAGTTGAACTCTGGGCTTTATTCTGCCTGTCCAGTACATTTATTTGCCTATTGAAATGTGCAGAATAGGTTTTTTCATTCAATGTCTGCTCGCTGATTTGTTCTATCACTTTTGTTTGATTCCAGCACAGAAAAAGTGTTTTGTTTAGGCGACAAAGCGATTTCTCTGAGGTTAAGGCTACTAAGCTGCTGGTTCGGCGTTAAAAAAAAAACAACACATGCACATAAATGCCAAAAATTAAGTCGTTACTGGGTTACGTAAAGATGTGATGCATTCATGTGACGTTACTTTTGCTTTAACATCACCTAATTTCACTTCCTCCTTGGCATCTCGTTCATAATTACGACGGCCACTAGAGGGCTCCACTAAACAACAGTTTACACCAGCAGGTGGTCTGGGCTGATAGACGAGAGACGATTAACGACAATTCAGAAGTAAAATCTGTTGCAATTCTGATTGATAAATTTCATCAAATGGAGGCTAATCTATTCTGTGAGATACAGCGAGTGAAAGTCACCAAAAATGCCTCTAAAAACGCTTTAATTTGGGATTTCACATGCAGAGATCTGCAGATATTTAAGATAAGATAAAACTTTATTTATCCCGAAGGAAATTCTGGTTCCAGATTGCTCCAAAGAATTACAAAAAAACAAGAATAATCACAATATAAATATAGGATAACACTGGACAAAAAGATAACAACAACAAAAGATCAAATAGGTGAAAACATGATGATTACAGGATGTAATTAACAGATATAATGTACATGATAATGGCCATAATATAGACTGTGATGTTGAAAATTTGTATTGCACATGATGATAATTTAGTATGTCTAATACAGGAGGATCGCTTTGTATCCTCACTGTGTAAAAAATAAGAATAAAATGAAACTGCATTGTAAAATCAAAGTCAATTCTCGACCTTGAAAGCATCACTTGAGCAGTTCTGATCCTATCACACATTCTTCAGCTTATAGAGTTTGATTACTGAAATGTACATCTTCAAATGTCCCTTTTTTTTTTCTTGTCCACGTTGGACCGAGCGAACTCCATCTGCTGACGAAACTCGTGATATAATCAGAACAGCTGCTAAATAGACCCGGTGGGGAGATTATTTTCTCAACCAATGTCTGTATTTTGCTGCTTTCCAAAGAAATATTTGCATTCTGAAAGATATTTGGTGATAGTCTCGCCATCTGTGAGAAATCTGAGGGAAAAAAGGAAAAAACAAAAGACATAAATGTGAGATAAAAGTCGTCTTGAATTTCTTTACTTTTCCACTGCACTGATGAGGTTATTTTTAAAGCCTTTCCGGCAGTTTCTCTCTCTCTCTCTTTCTCTGGCAGCTGGCAACATCTGAAATTTCCAGGAAATCTGGCAGGCACGTTGGGGTGCTGCCAACAAACAACTGATTTGATTTTGGAGCTGTGATTTCTGCCGTGATTATGAAAATAACACGTGAACGACTTGACTGGAGGATGTACAGGTCTGCAGATCTAAACTAAAGAGAGGACTGATGTGTTTGGGTGCATTAGGAAGCTGAAGTTTGGTTGGTTTAAGTGCTCCTCAAGGTTTTATTTTCAGTTACATATGCTAAATATATTCTCCCACTAACAGATATTGTTGCTGTCCTGAGCGAATCTTCTACTTTTGACTATTTTGGCGACAAAAAGCTATAAGAAACTTCATTTTTATGCTGAGTTTGTGGACAAAAACGAGTGTTTCCATCAGCACCAGACTCCCTTTAGAAAACGTCTCATTTTGCAGCAGCATGGCCTGACAGTCCAGCCCGATCTTGTCCGGTTCTGGCTCTTTCGTGCCTCCTTTCCCTCCAGTAAACCCAGTAACACAGCATGGGCGTCTAGCAGTGTGGTGTCACTGTTGGCTCCCAGTGGGGCGAAGCTCTGCTCCTGGCCGAGGGAGGAGAAGCTGCTGCTGGATCGTGATGAGCTAATCATTGCAGGAGTCTGAGCTGAAGAAAGTTTTGGAGAACCTGCAGGATTTTATCTGACTTTATTGGAATCGGACTTGATGGCACCGGGGCAGGAACTAAAACTAATGATATAGAAATAGCCAATATCCTTACTGAAGCTCTCATTAGATTATGTAGGTCATACAGAGGCATTAATATTAAATTAAAAGTATTAAATAACCAGTTAAAAGTTCCTTGTAGTCATCTTCTCCGCCTCCCGTTATGAACGTCTCACCTCTGTGATCACATCTTCGTAAAGGGAAATCAATTCATCTCATCACGTCCTTCATTATAAAGAGATAGCGCCCCCATTGTTCCACGGAGCCGCTGTGTGTGTGTGAGTCCGTCTGTGTGTTCGATTTGCGTGAGATTGTGTTTGCGTGTGGCTGTGAAAGTGGGCTACTGAGGGGGAGGCTCTCTGCTGCCCGCTTGCCAGTGGACGGCCTCTCTGTAGCCGTGCCAGGGCCGGACGGAGGGAGGGAGGGAGGGAGGGGTGATGTAGGAGGGGAGGGGGG
>CAFUXE010000488.1:280118-290126 GCA_903364295.1 Serranus cabrilla
GGCTCTTGTGGTATTTCAGCCTGTCCATCAGTGGAGGAAGAGGAGGATGGGGAGAGACTCCCAGAGGAGGAGCGGGGCTCGGCCGTCCTTCCTCCCCCCTCCTCCCCCCTCGGACGTCCCTGCCCTGCTTCTCCTCTGACAGCTCACCTTCTGACTGCTATTACTCCCCCTTCTTCCTCTCCTCCATCACACTGTCTTCCACTTTATCTGCCCCCTCTATTACATCTCCCATCTCTCCCTGCACAGTCTCAGTACTTCCCTCGCTCTCTTCCCTTTTTACATTTCTCCTGGGAGGCCGCCCTTGACTCTCAGATGTCCCTCGCATGCCAAAAATTACTATTGACATTTCAATTCAGTGGGGTTTTTTCTCTCACTGCTCTCTGCTGATGCCTTATAGCAGGAGGACATTTACATGTCAATGGGCCAGACAAAAGAGAGGCAGAGTGTGTCTGCTCCCGTGTCCTTAACACAGTGGCTGTAACACTGAATTTGTGGCTTCTGCAGTGACGGAGACGCTGTGTGTGTGCTGCATATTTTTGATTATTAAATGGATTATTAATGATATAACTGGTTTAACTGGCCTACAATACCACATCACTGTGCAGAAGAGAAAGTACCATCAGCTGGTTTTTTATGAATACTTGTGTTGAAATTTTGTGGCATTGCAAAATGTCATTTAACCACAATTTTAAAAAAAAACATCAATGCAGAAACTAACTATTTCTGCAACTTCTGACTATGACAATTTCTCACACACACATATACACACACACACACTTACTTAAGGCAGCAGTTTGAACTCTCACAATGTTATCGCTGTTTTTAACGATTATTATCTCGGCCAAGGAGGTTATGTTTTCGCCCGAGTTTGTCCGTCCGTCCGTCCGTTTGTTTGTTAGTTAGCAACATAACTCGAGAATTTATGGACCGATTTGGATGAAATTTTCAGGAAATGTCCGCAATGATACCAGGAACAAGTGATTTCACATCAAAATTGTTTGAAAATTTGCACACACAAAAGAAAATGCAGGTGGAAATCTCCCTTTCCCTCCTGGTAAAGTTGACGACTGGTAACACTGCAACACTGAACTTTTCTAGATTTGAGCCAAATAAGCTGCATACAAGAACAGCAATCAACAAGATCTCCAACCTAAACGACAGAAAAGACAGAGCGTTCTAAAAATAGCACACGTCATTATACATGCATGTACAGTTCACGGTTGTACAAAAAGCTGCAGTTTCTGTGGATTTATGCTACAAAACCACTGAGCTAGGTTTAGGGTAAAAAACTTCCAGGTTGGGCGTTTTAAAAGCAGGAAATAAATGCATGTAAATGCCGGAAGTGAAGTAGTTATGAGGGTGACGCGAGCCACAGAAGTTACACAAACAATGTACAATGTAAGTTATATAAAAAGTTGTTTACTTTTGTTTTCACGTGATACGTGAGCCCGTTCTCCTGGGTGAAAGTCAGCACGGAGGATTCATTGCAGCTGAGTGGACCTGTTAGTGACGTTTCTATCATGTGGCTGGTGCGAAACCAGAAGAACACAAACATTGGAGGGCGATGATGAAGAGTAATCTGCATTTAAACACCAACGAAAATATCTAAGTGGAGAGACGAAGAAATTTGTCAACTACTTTCGGTAAAAGCTGATGCCAAAATTATCAGAATATTTGAAGTAACAGAGAGAAACATCATGTTTATGATTTCTGCAGCCTTCTTGTATCAAATCCAATCAAACGCCAACTCTCAGATAAAGCAAACAGATGCATTTGCACTTGCTGGAAATAGTCTGACACAGACGCTGGACCTCATGCAGGAACCACTAGTACAAACAGATCTGCAGATTCTGCATTCACCAATTTTCTTGTATCAATCTTCCAGACCACTTGTAGGAGTCATGCACAGTTTTTTAATAAATAGATATTGTTTTTCTTCACTTTTAAGTAATTTTGAGTTGAAAATGTGTTCTTGCATGAGGCCTAATCTCATTCTATGCATGCTTCATATTTGTAAGGACAACAGCAACAGTTAATTCAAGTAAAAACAGCTTAAAACCGGTCTGCAGACCTCAAAAAGCACAAACGAGAGACTGCAGGGACCAGGACCGTAATGTGGACGGATTAAATCATTCCACATTGTATAGAAGACAAAGTAGGAGTCAAAAACAGTTAGATTTACAGTGCATACAATAACAGCCGAAACATAATGCTGAATAAATTATGCAGAAATCCATTGTGGCTGATATGGGTTATGTGGGGCGAGACAGAGATTAAATATATTGATTGCTGGCTGAGGATGAGTGGGGGGCTGTGAGCTGCACCTTAAACATGAGAGGGGCTGTTGTGTTCCTGATGACATGTGACCTAAATTGGTTGCATATAGTGTCTTTACCATAGAAATAGCCTGGAATGAGCTCTGCTAATGCATGCGAGCGTGTGTGTTTGCATGTTGCACGTCTAAGTAGATTTCCCTCACAAGAGGGTTTTTCAGACATGCATCTTCATTTTTTAAGCCCTGTAAGGTATCAACACCTGACGGGTCCCGAGGCGCCGGGGCTCTTGCCTTCCTGTGATTATCTTAAAGGAGATGCATTGCATATGTAAATGTCCTGTTTTGGAGAGAGCTGGCTGCTGCTCAAGTGAGGGAGAGAAAAAAAAAGGCCCCTCAGCATTGATCTGCCCTTCTGCATTTAGTCTGGGTTAAGTGTTCAGCTTCCATTTGGACCAAATTCATGCAGGGGTTTGTATAATTATGCCAGAGTCAATCCCCATTACTCCTTAGCACTATCGAGCAGCTGCTCACTTTAATAAAAACACATGTCAAATTCAGGGAGAAGAGCTGCTGCGTGCATCTTTGTGTGTCTGTGTTTGCCAGCGTGCACGCATATTCTTGTGTTTGCACATAATTTGAATCAATACACACAGGAAGGAGGCATTAAAGCGACTAACCAGTTGCAGGCGGCAGAAGCAGCGAGCAGACCTCGTGCACCAAATGTTCTGTCAACTCCACAATCCTTTCAATCAGTGCAACAAACAACTCTTTCAACATTTGTCTCTTTCTCCCCCGAGGACACGATTCCTCTTTTCTGTGTGCTTACTAGAAACCATCAATCTGCAGCTTCTCCCTGTTGTCCTTCTTTCATCATTCCAGGGTTTTTTTTCCTCCAATGAGAGCTTTCAAGCCTGACCTTTGTGCCCTTGGAAAGGACCGCTGCGGGTAACAAAGACCGCCAACCAATCAGAGATCAGTCTGAGTGGCCTTGGGTATGTGAGCCTCATTGTTAATGACATAGGAAAGCCTGCAATGGATTTTTTTTTAGGGTAGCTGGTGATAACTCCTCACATGTACTCAACAAGCAAATATCCCTCAAAACTCTTACTTTGAAATCCATTTTATGTTGTAAAAAAACACCAGCTCGTCTTCACCTTCTAGATGTTACGCTGACCTACTTATGTTGGACTTCCTGTCTGTAGTATTTTAGTATTATTAGTTCAAACCAAAGCAGTCACACAAGGTTTCCACAATTTATGCAGTTTTATTATAGTCAGATTTTGAGAATAAAGGTCCTGTTCACGGATATTTAAAAGTCCACAGCACCTTTCCTACAAACGAGCAAGACACCGACAGATTATGCTTTGCATCTTTTTGTTGTTTTGTGTTTCTTTTTTAGTAATTTTGTCCGATAATTCGGTGTCTCTTTGTAGTCACAAGTCATATTTTCATTAAATTGAAGCTAAATTTAAAGCTGCATTAAATAAAATGTGAGTTAGGGACTTTTCTATCAGTTGGTTTCAAGCGAATAAACAAAGCTGCAGTAATGTACTTTGGTCAGAAGATGGCAGCGTAACGTGTTGATGTCGGATAATCTGTCAGTAAACAGGAGAAGAAGAAGATGAAACCACACTAAAGAAGTTGCTAATCGGACAATTTTTACCACCCACGAGATAAAATGGAGAGAAGGAATTGGATCGGATTAATTTGGCAACTTATAATTGTTTCCATCTCCTGTTTAGCGCATTAACTATTTTTCTAAAAAGACAAAAAAACACCTCAAGTGAGTGCAAAAACTTTATCATGCAAGTTTTATTGAATTTTGTGTGATTCAATCAAGTTTTTCTCATGTGAATCTTGAAAATGCACAAAGAAATTCCTTGATTGAAACACGACTGCTGACAATCCAGCAGTGAATCAGTGGAAATACGTCAGTTTTCTGCTGCAGGCTGATGAAGGAAAGTGGAAGCAGGTGAGCAGGTGGAAGTGAGTGGACAGAGGAGTAAAATAAAATAAAAAAACCAGGTAGATATCAAGATTTTCAGCTCGCAACTATATCAAATTTGTCTTATTTTGAAGGTGAAAGAGAATGCTGAGTGTAAAATAATTATTTTGGGGGGTTAATTTAACAGCTGTAATGTGCACATCAGTGGTTATTCATGTGCAACTTTAACAAAGTCATCATGCAGCATTTTAAAGTATTCAAACTTAGACAGAGAAAGAGGTAGAAAAGGTTTCTGATGCTCCTGCAGGAGGATTATGAACTCCAGATCTGTCCTCTGGGTTTATGGTTTGTCGTATAAAGCTGAAGAATTCTGACAGAAAATTTATGTGCCGACATATTTAGGAGATTCTCCAGAGCAATATATATATACGAGGCTGTCTGTAGGAGTTTGCTATTATCCTGATCCGGTGGAACATGCTGCTGACGAGACGGAGACAATTTCGATGTTTTATAAAAGGAGAAAAAGCCGGGGAGTGAACAGAGAGGCTGCTGGGTGCAGAAGACGCAGAGAAGGTGACGTTTCTGTATGTCGGAGATATTTGTGGACTCTTTCCTCGCAAAGTGCCAACAGACAAAACTGTTACACTAATTCAGTGTGGAAGTAGATGTTTTTAAGTGCAACTCTGTTCTTTAACACAAACTTTAGTCAAGTAAACACAGAAGTTTATAATGACTCAAATGTTCAAACTATCCTCTGCTACCAGTCAGAATCACACGTCAAAGAATCTGACAAGTTGGGATGAGAATGTGCCGAAAACTCACCTTTAATTTGATCAGAAATTTGCCACAAATTGACAAAAAACCCTCAACAATTAATTGCTTTCCTGGCAGGTAATTTTAATGCCAGTTACGCAGACATCCCAGTCATCCTAGTCATATATTTATGGAATATAAACATATGCATGACGGATTTTTGATAATTATGATGAACAAAATGATTGAAGGATGTTTGAAACCGGACAGCAGTGCACAAATTGTTATTTAACACATTTTTTGCAATTGTACTTATTCTTTTGCCAAAAGAAAAATGCAATTTCATTAAAGAAACTAGAAAAGCACTCAGAGGTATTGAAATATTTCATCCACTAGATGGCGGCAGTTAGTGAAGGCAATAGGGTCACTGACGCAAAAATATAAATTCACAATATAATTTCCAGATGGTGTTCTGGATCACCGATCACCACCAAAATCTAAACACATGTTCCTTGTATCAATACACATGTTGTCTGAAAATTTCATCCAAATCCGTGCAGAACTTTTTGAGTTATTTTGTACACAGACAGACAAACGCAGACGATCAGATCTGCTGTGAGCAACAAACTAATTGTTCTAAGATTTGAACTTATTGAAGCAAAGCAAATGAGAAAATCTGAAAACTCTCTGAAATCGGTCAGCAAAACAGGCAAATTATTGGTCATACATGTTTATGTGAGATACTATTATTTTCAAAGTACTAATTTGAATAAAAAAGTCAGACAAAGTAGGCAGAGAGCCGTTATCTCAGTTGGTTTTGTCTGACATGAAACTTCAAACAGATGTATCAAGAAAAAAACCGACACACAACTCTGCATCTGAGATAAAAATCAAATTTTCTGGAGGTCAAATTAAATTCATCTGCAGCAAAGTCCCAACAGATTCCTGCAGGAGCTCCTCAGCTTCTCCTCCAGGAGCAAGAAGAGCAATTACTTCACCTCCTCGTCCCCATTTTTTATTCTTAACAACCTGATCCCCTTTTTGTTTCATCAGGTTAGCTAGCTAAGGCTAATTAGCGCGTCGCATAGCAACAAGAACAATGATGAACGCTCCTTCAGCCCTTTGCTCTCCGCTGCTGCTGCTGCAGACAGAAAACCCTCCGATCAAATCACAGCCATCATGGCGGTCATTACTCCGTCTCGCCATCACCCCGTGGCTCTGTGAAATATGTGATGAATGTTGTCTGCATTCATATAGATCCGCAGCGCTCCTGGATCTCTATTCATCTGTTTTACTCCTGACAACCTCTGCAGCGCAATAATTACTGAGATTTAATTAGTCGGGGAACAAAGGCAGCTTGACCTTCTCTGCAGGTGCAGGATAGTTGTGTGCATCATACAGACAGTAAGCAGATGTTTTATGTTTTCCACCAGGTTCTTTTTTTACCCGCAAATAAACCAACTTCCTTTAAATTCCCACATTTACCAGGAAAAGCTCTTTTTTTTGGTGCTCCGCGTGGAGGAGACAGGGGGGATATCCTCGCCATCTCCCTCGTGCTCACAAAGACGTAATTACACAGAAGGCCATTCAATTAAAGGAGGCCGTGCACCTACATCGCTCGGCGCAAAAAAAAAAAGAAACAAAATAATCACGGCTAATTAAATGATTCAAACCTGGACTCGAGGCCACAGCTCCGAGACGCTCCGGGTGAGCAGCAACCTTCAGCTGAGCGCTCTGATCAGCTCCTGAGAGACACAACGAGACCAAAAAAAGAGCAATTAATACACTTTTCAGACATGTTGTGAGGTTGAATACCTCTCAGACTTATTATATGATCACAATGCAGCGTTATATTCACGACAGTCCTGCAGAAGCTGCAGGTGGAGGGAAATGATCAGGATAATATTTTAATATATGTTTCAGAAGCTTCAAATCTCATGCAACAAATCTTTGATTCATGCATTCACTTTTCTGTATTTTTTAATGGTAAAAAGAAAGTTGAAAGTTCAAATTAGATGTTATTTTGCATGAAGGGTTTTGGTGCAAAGGTTCAACCAGAAGCTGTGGTTACATTAACTTTATTTCCTTCTGATTAAAGACTTCAGGTCAAATATTAACATGTGATATGATGTGTTACGCATTTAATCTGAACTGTGTGACGTGCAAAAATTACAAATACATCACGTTTTATCAGCTCCAAACAGATGTATATCTCTGTCTGTGTCTGCAGTGTTTTTGTTTTGCTAATAATGAAGAAAAAAGATCCAAGATGTCTTATGTGTGTGACATAAAAGTGGAGACTTACTTTCATCATCGTTGTAGGTTTCCAACAAGTTCTCCAGAGCAATTTTATCCCTTCTAGAAGCTTTATAATCCAGCAAAGATCAACAGTTTCCTTTAAAAGACTTTGTAATTAATTCTATTCATTCGTTTTCTAACTCTAAAAGCGACTTGTTGTTGTTGTTGTTGTTGTTGTTGTTGTTGTTGTTGTCAGGAGCAGAATTATGTTCCAAAACCAGCAAAGAAAACCAGACAAAAAGGGGCACAGAGACTAAAAACAGTCAGGTGAAGGAGGGAGATAACGAGGTCCAGGTGAGAGCAACAGGTGAAACCAATCAGGGGCAGGCAGTCAGACAGGAAGTCAACCAGACAAATAGGAGAAGGAACCTTCAAAATAAAACAGGAAGTAAATAGAAGCAAAAAAAAACAAAACAAAGGACAATGAAAAACAGAAGGAAAGTCAAAATCACAGCTCAAACATTTTAACCAGAGAAAAACATGCAAAATAAATATTAAAGCCAAACATTTCCTGCACTGCTGTGGCTCAAAAATGACTGAGATTCACTGATACAGTCAGTTTTTTCCAATCATGCAACACTTCATTTAGTTCTTCCTCTTTTAGGGCCAAATATATCAAATTTAGATATTATTGGTGAATTACAGTGTTTTATCTCTTTTAAAACATCAAAGACATGAATATAACAGATGATGGTAACAGGAACAAAAACCACTCTGAAGAAAAACTTCTTCTGTGGTTCTTTTTGTGCTGAAAATAAATGATACCAACACAGTATGGAAAACATTTTTACAGTTCATATGCAGGCAGAATGAAAATGATTCAGAACCTGTTGCATGAGGCCCAAAGTTCCTCCTAAGATTTCTGTTTCTGCTCCTCATGTTCGGTGCATCTTTCGAGTCGTCTTCACTGCTGAGAGCCACTCGATAAAAACTACTTCACTCCCCTAATGGAGCCTCGAAACTCTCTCACATTCTTTGGGTGAAACATTGAAATTCTCCGAGCGTGGAGCAGAAAGGAGAGCGGCTGGATAAACAACTGTGACACAGAGGTTATCATACTCAATTAATCCGCCATCGCCGAGATGGAAGCAGATCTTTTGTCATGTGGAGGCGGAGGGCCGAGGGCGCCGGCGTCTCGTGTCGAGTGGCTGCTGTTAACTCCCAGGGCAAACACAATTGACACTGTGTGCCAACTATAACAGCTGTAGTGCGCTGAGAGAGTGTGTGTGTGTGTGTGGGGGGGGGTATTGCGTCATCGGGGTAAAGAAGAAACACTGGCGCCGACTGACTGTTTCACAGGACAGAAGGAGAAATTCCTTCAGGATTAAAGGAAAAATCCTCCTCAGATTCTTCGACGCTGTTAAATCTCATCGATTCCTGATTGTGTTTGCAGTAAAGTTTGGCTGTGTTTACCTCGGCTGTGTGTGATTTAACTACTCCAGATATTGTTGTGGAGATTACTGCTTAAATAGTACATTGGTTTTGTTAAAAAAAAGCCTTGAATGTCGTCTGTTGTGTTTTGATTTGGCCCTGAAATTCACAATAACTCAGCAACAAAAAGAACAAAAAGAAGTCTGAAAATGTTCAGTTTTACTGCCATATTAAAAGCAAAAACTCTGTACACAACATTCAGAACTTTAACATAACAGTAAACAACTTTTTACAATGTAAAGATAGAGTGGAATAACCACCAGAGATTTAAGTTTACTCCCTCCATGTGGGTTTTAATCAGAGCTTCAGAGTCCCTCTGTGTGACAACAATAACAAAAAAGGCGAATTTCTCACAGACTTTTTCTTTATTCCCTCTGCAAAGTTCTGCATCGATCTGGACGAAATTTTCAGACAACTTCTGTATTGTGACGAGGAACAGGCGATTAGATTTTGGTGGTGATCGGTGATCCGGAAACACCATCTGGAATATATATTGTGAATTTATATTATTGCGTCAGTGACCCTATTGCCTTCACTAACTGCCGCCATCTAGTGGATGAAATATTTCAATGCCAGTGTCCCAAAATACATGTTTTCAATATAATCCTTCAAGTGCAGTTTGGTGTTGCATAAGTGACCCTATTGCCTCCGAGAGCTTTTTTTAGTTTTACTGTTGAAATGCTGTTTCAATATCATAACAACTCCAATCGAACTCACTCCAGGTCCTTTTACAGCTCGTTTACTGACCTTTATGAGAATTTGAAGGCCTTTTTGTACAATTTATTACGATCAAATCCTCCCAAAACACAACTTTTTACACACAACAACAGACTTCTTTGCTCATCTTAAAGGTATTTGTCCTTTTTCTTTTCTTTTCCCTGCCAGAACTTGAGAGAAACGGGTAAAGAAAGTCTTAATGCTTTCCCAAGTATTTTTTTTTAAATAAAATGACAACTGAATTTTTTTAAATGCATTTAATTGCACTAGACGACACAGAAAAGCCTCCTCGGTTTACTGCAGGCCGTCTCAGCTGCTGAGTCCGTCCATGTTTCAGGCTGAAAAACCCTTTTTTCAGCTCCGTTTTGGGCGCCCCGCTCGCAGCGCGCCCTGCTGACCCTGTCGGCGCTCCGGTTGGCGTCCTGGCAGCCATGATGCTCCCCCATATGGCAGCCAGCCTGCTGAGGGACTCCTTCACTCCTATTAATACACACGGTGTAATAAAGGGCTCAATTGAATTAATCAGCTTGAAGACATTAATCAGACATTAATGAAGTATTGACCTCTGCACCGCGCTGCTGTTCCCCGT
>CAFUXE010000488.1:293851-322812 GCA_903364295.1 Serranus cabrilla
ATTTTTTATTTGCTTTTATTTTTATTTTATTATTATTTTATTTTTCATTTATTTTTATTCTTCTTCTTATTATTTATTTATTTTATTATGATTAAAATGCGTGTATTATTTTTTTTTATTATTATTATTATCTTTCTGTCACTCCATAGGTCAGAACATACAATCAACAGCCACAAAAAATATTTTTTTCCATGTTTTCAGAATAAAATCTGTCATGTGTCATGTGTTTTTGTATGTCTCTCTCTTTTATCACTACATAAACCAGAAAATACTGCCAACAGCTATAAAAAAAAAACATTTTTTTCCACATTTTTAGGAATAGAATCTCATATAAATCAGGTTATGAATAATACATTAATTATTAGATCATTCTCAGATAGACAGGTTCAAAATAATGTAAAATTTTGTTGACGTAAAACTGTTGCTGACAGCACCAGTAAAGTAAAAAGACGAGCTTCATTCTGTATTTTTCTGCAGAATAAAACTAAACTCTCGCTGCGTCTTCAGTTTTCCAGCAGTTGATAGAAATAAACAGCAGCTTTTCCACAACTAAGCCGCCGTTTTGGCTGCAGTTCTAACGTCGTCATTTCAAATAAACCTCACAGCTGGAGAGGTCAACAGTGTGCACAAAGTTTTACATTTCAGCTTTAACGCTTTGTATCTACAGTCACAGCGGGAAGAAGCTGCTGCGCTGCCTTTTATTCATCGGCGGGTCGGGACTTTTAAACATGTTGCTCCTCTGGCCTCGGCACAATCGGCAGCAGCAGGAGTTCTGCCTGCAGAGGCGACACCTGCTGAGAGTTTACATTCATATACTTTAGACTCCATAAACAAATCGCTCTCATAAGTGGGACAGACCTGCCTGCAGCCGAGCAGCGACGGGTCCAAAGCACGGACACGACACGTCAAAAGAGCAAAATGTTAAATGTTAAAAAGTCAAACTAAAGATTCATTTTTATTCTATTCGCTGTTTGCAAACAACAGAAAGTCAAAAACAAGCAAATTATTCCCTTTTTTTGCAACTAAACTAAACTTTTTTGCAAATATGTCCGCCAGATTTACAATAAAACATCAGGTTTTGTACTTCTTTTTTTCCTAATTGACAGCTTTAGTCAAAACAGTATATAGTTCAAATTAGCCCTAGTTTGAGAAACTTAAAACGCTGCTTAGATAAATGCATCAATAATTAGCAGGGAGCGAGTGCGTCAGACAGCGAGTGTTATAACCAGTGACAGCAGATCACCCCCAAAATTTAATCACTTGTTCCTGGTATCATTGCCGACATTTCCTGAATATTTCATCCAAATCCGTCCATAAATTCTCGAGTTATGTTGCTAACAAACAAACAAACAAACAGACAAACGAACAAACTCCGGGGCAAACATAACCTCCAATAATATCTCAAACAATCTGAGTGGGTTGATACTTTAAGTACATTTTGATGCTGATTCTTTTGTACATTTACTTCAGTAAGTTTTTAATGACTTTTACTTACTTTTTACTTACTTACAGTGTGGTAATCTGAATACTTCTTCCCAAACATAAGCTGGATGTTTTAGACTGTGGGAGGAATCTGAACTATAAAAAACAAGATTAAAAACCAAAGACAGAGCTCGATAAGTAAAAATCTTGCAATTTTATTTGCATATAAAGGCAGCTAAATATATCACAATGAACTGAAAGAGAGAACTAACATTTCGATGAGGAGGGATACAATCAGAGAGAGAGCAAGAGAGGAACAGAGCACGGAAAGAGCATTTACAGCGGCAAAGTTGAGACAACTATTGGCAACATTTTTTTTTGTGCTAGCAAGATTGCATTTACACACAGTGCAAAATTAGAAAAAAAACAAAGCAAGAAAACACAAATACTATCAGATTTACACTTTAAAGGACTCTACCAGGTTTAGGCAGGCGCGTTGTTGGCAGCAAACAGCACCTGTCGGATTGTGTCTCTGACAAATTTTTCCTCTCTCATCCGAAATGAATTCTAGCGGGAGAGTCGATACAAAAAACAAGAAAGAAACGTCTGATGGGAGCGTCAAAGAAACGGGTCAATTATACAGGTGCACACAGAAAAAATGCACCAGATTTTCTTTTTTTGTCAAACACAACTTTTAGTACAGATGTTTTACAACATGAATATATAATATATATATATATTTTATACATACATTTTCCAAATTAGATCAGAAATCCGTAGCGGGATGTTAGAAAGTTAATTTTCGGGCTGGAATTTGTAGCTTTCTGTCCCGGCGTTAGTCAGGTGTTGTTTCTGCGGGGTAATAAATAAGGACTTTTCTCTGAGCTCGCAGAGAGTGGGGCTCTAGCTGAGAACATTAAAGCTAGTTTAAGGCAGCGTCCCTGTCAGCCAATAAGAAAAGAGCAACTGACGAGAAAAAC
This sequence comes from Serranus cabrilla, assembly GCA_903364295.1. Lineage (NCBI taxonomy): Eukaryota > Metazoa > Chordata > Actinopteri > Perciformes > Serranidae > Serranus > Serranus cabrilla. The sequence goes on from CAFUXE010000488.1 coordinate 296,254, forward strand.
GGAACAAAAAAAGAAAGAGCTAAACACAAAATATCAGATGATACAACATAAAACAATGGCATCCATTGTCCGGCCAATGCAAACCAAACATAAAGAAATTGTACAAATTCACAAAGCATCATTTATCTTACAGATCTGACCAATATTTATCAAGAGCAAGATTGTTTAACCACAAAATCCCTCAGAAAAGGAGAATACCGGCGTCACGTTTACATTCCCCCCCAAAGTTCAGTTTGCATACGTATGTCGGCTTCAACACGTTTATTTTTATTCTACAAAAACTTTTTAGATTAATGCAGATGTGATGGTGAACTCATGTTTTGGATTTTTAGTGATCATGAAATTATACAAAAAAATAAAATTAAAATAATAAAAAACAAATAGCTTCTGTCAGGAATGGATTTTTTTTTTCTAAAATAAAAAAAGAGTTGTAATTTAATGTTGAAAATTATTTTAGGATCAAATAAAGAAAAAAAAAGTCAAGAATGCAAAATAATGATTTTTTTGTACAATAAAAAAAATATATTTATTTGTGATTACAGGAAAATAAGTTGTAATAAAATATTGAAAATAACTTTATGATGATCCCAAAAAAGTTTAAGCCAAAAACGTAAAAAATCAGATTTTTTTTCCCAGTAATTAAATAAGAAAATTTGTTGCAATTAAATGTTGAAAAAAAAAAGTTTTTTCCTGTAATAAGAAAAATATAAATTTGTGATCTCAAGAAAATTTGTTAATTATTTTAGGATCAAATAAAGGAAAAAAAAAAAGCTTACGCCAAGAACACAAAATAATAATAAAAAAAAGTTATTTTCTATAATAAAAAAAATCCTTTGTGATCTCAGAAAATAATTGTTGTAATTTAATGTTTAATGTTTAGATTGTTTCTCGTGTTTATTTCTGATGAACAGGATATAAAGATGAATCAGGATGATTATCTCACTTTGTGGAAGTTATTTTTTAGATCGATAAGATTCCAAACAAGCTGATATCTGCAAAACCTGCCGTGTTAGAAAACTCAGAGGGGGAACCGTCTTCGTTGGCACAATAAGTAAAAACTGAACGGGACGCCGGTGTTCTCCCTTCGCCCTCCCGCCGCCTCACGTCTCCTCCGTCCCAACAACAGCTTGGAGAAGACCAAAAGTTTGCAAAGAAACACTTAGAATTTTTTTTTTTTAAACTTGACATATTTATAGAAAAGAAGTAGTTTCGTGGTGCCCCCTCCCCCGCCCGCTGGTCTCAGGAGCTGGAGGGGTTGGGCAGGTCGAACACGATGGGGGGGTTGGTGGGCTGGAAGCTGACGGTGCAGGTCGACGCGTTGATGAACGTCGTGTAGCCGTCCGTCATGATCCCGTAGCCTGCAGAGAGGACACAGAGAGGAGGGTTTTCATTTGTGCTCTTTATTTATCTATTTATTCATCCCTCATGTTCTTACCTATCAAAATAAAAGCCCCACACATGCTGCATCTTACCCAGAGAGAACTGCTAAATCAAAAGAGAATTTATTATTCATTTTGCTGATTTATTGTGTCATGGTATTTCTAATTTGTGTGCTCTTTATTTATCAATTTATTCACTCCTCATATTGTTACCTATCAAAATAAAAGCCCCACACATGCTGCATCTTACCCAGAGAGAACTGGTCAGACCAGAATATTTCCATAATGAAATATGTATTAGAAATGATTGTATGGACCTGGAAATTTAATTTAATAAAAAGAGAATTTATTATTTATTTTGTGTCATGGTATTTCTAATTTGTGTGCTCTTTATTTATCTATTTATTCACTCCTCATGTTGTTACCTATCAAAATAAAAGCCCCACACATGCTGCATCACTGCTAACTGCTCAGACCAGAACATTTCCACAAAGCTTACAGTATTAAAGTTTTGTCCTTTTAGTCAAATTAAATACTTTCGAGTTACGTTAGCTGACTTTGTCGTGCTAACTTGCTAATTTACCTTTAAATTAATCAACGTAGCTTACATTATGTAGCTAATTTGATAGTGTGGTAACATTTAATCACCTCATGTAAATGTGAGGGGATACAACTTGTAAAATTCAATACAAATATTTGGGAGAAAAACATTTAATCACCTCAGAAACTTGAGGAATTTGTTGATTTATTGTTTCATGGAATCTCTAATTTGTGCTCTTTATATATCTATTTATTCACTCCTCATGTTCTTACCTATCAAAATAAAAAGCCCCACACATGCTGCATCACTGCTAGTTTTGTCCTTTTAGTCAAATTAAATACCTTGGAGTAACGTTAGCTGACTTTGTCGTGCTAACCTGCTAATTTACCTTTAAATTAATCAATGTACTTTAAGTTATGTGGCACATTCAACAGTGTGGCAACATTTAATCACTTCAGAAACTTTGTTGATTTATTGTTTCATGGAATCTTTTAATTTTTGTGCTTTACTTTAAGGATTTGAACGTGCTTATAGTGTTAATTTCTCACCCTTATTTCACTTTCTCTTGTAGGTTTAATACAATTAAAATGATTATGCTGTAAGTATGTTTGACTGTAAAATAAAAATAAAATACAATGTCAGGTTTTTTATTTTTTTACACATAAGATAGTTTTTATGTATATAATTTTAATTTATCTTAAATATTATATAATTATAATAATATTATTAAAATCTGAAGCTCTTTACAGCTCAAGAAATATGTTTATTAACCTCCTGAATATTTTATTTATATTTTCCTAATGCTGCTCTTTACTGTTTTTAATTCTACGTAAAACATCTCAAGTTATATTTTTTCGTTTGTTTGTGTATTTTGTAAAATATCAATAAAAACAAAACGCAATGATTTGCAAATCCTTATCGACCCACAATCAACTAAATACAAAACAAAGACAAGATATTTAATGTTTTTTATAGTAAATACTATAATAATAATATAATTTGGTGCATTCTGTGTTTATGTGTTTCTCAGCAGGGTTGTCGGTTAGATTTTCTCTGAAGGAACTTTGCAAACAAAACTCCTCTCAGTCCAAACAAACAGCAGTCTGCGTGTTTTCCTTTTGTTTGTCAAAGATCTGTTTTTCTCCCAGGATGCCGTCTCTCTATCCTGCAGCCAACAGAAACGTTTCTCCTTTAAAGTCACCAGAATAAAGTCAGACAGCACAGCAGCGTCCGCCGCGTCTGACAGCACGAGACGCTGAACTACAATAAACAGGTTCAGGTCTGCAGCTGGACCCGTCCTGATCTTTGACCTTCAGGTTTTTACCTTCGTGGATTCCTCCAAAGGCGTGAAGTTTGGGTCGCACCCTCTTCTGCACCGTGTTGAGCAGCTCCACACAGCCGACCCGCTGCAGCTCTTTAGGGACCCAGTCTCGGAAACCTGCACAGACGGACGTGTTAGTGGTTTAAAACCCTCAGTTCACTGCACAGTGCTGGTAAAATAACATAAGATCGCTTTAATGTCATTGAAAATGAAATTCTGAGCGCCGCAACTGACATTCAGGATAAAGAACATAAACGAGAATAAACAGATAAAAAAAACACTTAGGACAGAAGAAGTAGAGCTGATGTTGTATTAAATAAATAAAATAAGAAGGATAAAGTTAAGTTTATTGCACATACTGAATTATTGTTGCATATTAGAGTTTATTTATTGATTAAGTTAATGATTAGTGAGTGTCCTGATGGTCCAACCTGCTGTCTTTACACTTAAACAATCAAACATATGATCCTAAATAGAGCAAATGAAGTGAGAGAAGAACCTCTGTGATGAACAAAACAGCTAAATTAAAAAATAAAGTTTGATTTCCTACGATGAGTTCTGCAGGTGAGCTGTTTAGGACACGGACTGGACTGTTTTTTAGTGATTCTTTAGGTTTTTGCCAATTCAGGCTTCAATTTTGCTGATTTAATATTTTATTTACTGTCGTTATTCTCGCAAAACAAAACTGCAATGGTGTCGGATAATATCAGCGATAAAATGTGCAGAATATCAGTAAAATTGTTTCCCACAATAACGATGAAATAAAAAATATCTGGAGATCTGGTGGTGATTGTTTGGTTTCAGTAAGAAAAGAAATAAACGTTCAAGAGAACAACCTTCTGCAGCTGTAAAACCAAGAACCTTTTCTTTAGTTTCCTCTTGTTTTTCCTGAGAAAGGAAAGCTGCAGATTGTCTTTTGGTTTCTTTTGTTTCCTGTTTCATGAGTTCAGGGAGCTGTTTGTTTGTTGTGTCGGCCTCCGCTCACTCTCACTCTGAGGTAATTGAAAAATTCAGCATGTTCAAGCTATGAAAGAACAGTAAATAAATCACATGTGGCTGCTTGAGACTTTGGTGCATTGTGTTAAAAATGTGCAGCGAAGAAGATTTGGTCATTTTCTGGGATGCACAAGTTGAATGTCTGCAGGTTCCTGCTGCAGGTTTCTGTTTGTCATGTTGGACTTCCTCCCCTGCAGGAAACTACTTTCATGCAATGATTTTTATATTTTGCTGTGTCACAACAAGAATCTGTGATGCTCTGTGGTGCATTTTGTGGGATATTTGGTTTGGTTTTTGCTGGTGTGAACGCTCAAATGAACTCTGGTTCGCTAAAAAACTGGGGTTTTGGTTTGCTTTAAAGTTCTGTGCAGGTGAGAACACAGGAGTAACAGGATTGAAAAAAGTCTCGGGATGTAAAGATCCTTATTCAAATAAATGTGGCTGCTTGAGACTTTGGGAAGTTGGTGACTTTCTCCCTACACAGGAGCATCCTTAGTGTTAAAAATGTGCAATTAAGAAGCAGATTTTCTCTTATTTTGGGATGCACAAGTTGAAAGTCTGCAGGTTTCTGCTGCAGAAGATATTGGACTTACTCCCATGCAGGAAACTACATTCATGCAATGATTATTATGTTATATTTATACTTTATATAGAAACAAACTCTGGAGCATTATGTTGGATAGTCTGTTTGGTTTTTGCTGGTCAAAACACTAAAATTATGTCCGGTTTGGACCAAAAACTGAACTCTGGTCTGCAAAAAAATGTGCACCAGATTTCAGATCTCTGCAGGTGAGAATGCAGTCTGAACTAAAGGAATCTATCTATCTATCTATCTATCTATCTATCTATCGTGAAGTAAAGGTCCTTATCCAAATATGGTCAGATGATCACAGAACACAAAAAAAAAGTCTGAACAATGATTAAGAGGCTAAGGATTCAATCACACAGCAGATCAATGCTGCATAAAAGTGAAAAACTCGCTTCTAAAAATTCTCCGTCTTACATTCTGTCCATCAAACGAAGGATTTGTTTAAATGCTCGGTGCGCTTGTGGAAGCAAACCAAACCAAGAGAAACACTTCACCGCTCACCCTTAAAGCACATTTCTGACCAAATCCTTGGCTCTTACATCACCTCTGAAACCTCTCAGCTGTTCATTTTCTGCCTTTTATGTGAATTTAACAGCAGCCCGAACACATTCAGGCTGATGAAAACTGTTCTTGATATTTCTTCCACAGCGGTGCAACCTAGATTTGGTGTTTTCCAGTTCTGGAGAGCCACCCGACATCCCCAGCCTCCCCCCCTCTCCCCTCCCCCCTCCCTCTCCCATGGTCTCTCTCCAATCGTTTGCAGCGTCTGTCACACTGGTGCAAAATCGAGTTTCCATGCAATCAAACGGCCACAGCGGCTGCAGCGGCAACTCTCCGTAGGCGAGAGGGAAGGAAATCACTCAATAAAGCCAGATGGAGCGCGCGAGAGGAAAAAAAAAACAACAACTGGAGCCCAAACAACGAGAAGGAAAACTGAATCAGTCTGTAGTGAAAACCAAACAATATGTATTTTCTCTTCATAAAGTCAAACACAAATATTGAATCAGGTCGTGTTCGCTGCAGCTCTGTTGGATTGACGTGGAAACAGTAACGTACACACATCCACACACACGCCGCCTGCTGCGCCGAGTCTGAATAATGAGGCCCAACCTCATTAGATATGGAGATGAGGCCGCTGTGATTGGTTAATTGGACTCACCGAGCGGAGGTCCGTGGGTCATCAGGATGTCGATGCCTTCAGGGACGAGGTTCCATTTATCCAGCAGAGACTGACCCCGAGGCAGGTTGAACCCCCAGCCGTTAAACCACGGAGTCCTGCAGAGACGGAGGCACAGAGATCACATTAACGCGGCTCAGGAGACCCACGGCGCCATGATTACGGCAGGAAGCTAAATTGATATCTGGAAGAAAAATATATTATCACTGTATTTATGCACCTTTTTCTTCAGCACGACATTTTTTTAAAAGCTGCAGCTGCAAGAATTTTATTTCAATCCTCATCATCGGACTCCTGAGTTTAATACATTCACTGCAGAAACAGATCTTACAGCTTCATGCAGGAGCTGTTTCTGCAGCTTTGGTGCATGTTTAAGGGTTTTTTCTGCCAGGTTGGATGTTTGCAACCTAAGCTGAGTGAAAAAATCATTATAATACGTCAAATTTATTCATTAATATAAATTAAATCCTGCAAGTTTTGAGAAAGCAGGTTCATGCAACAGTACAAATGCATCAACTGAGGATCCGATACGGTGATCGCGATAATACACACAACTGGGACCCTTTTGCCAGCCTGTCGTTAACAGGAAGTAATCGGTTTGCGAGGGTCGACTATCGGTCAGAAAAATGTCAAAATCATCCTTCATTCATCCTTAAACTCCACAGAATATATTTAACTGGTTTCTGGGCCTGTTGGGAGCCATTCAACAGCAAACTTTATCTATTGCTCCCTGATAACTTTATGATAAAAGTGATAAAACACCAGCATTAAGTTAACAGGGATATTTCACTTAAGAGAGCAGTAAGTCTGAACCAAAACAGTTAACATGTAACAAACAAACCCTTTCATAACATACATGGTAATTTCATCTACTGCTCATATAAAAATATTGATTATTGCTGCTTTGAGGGCTGCGGTGATGATAACAGAAGTGGTTAATCCATAACTAAGACAGAGCTCACTGAAAGACAATCACAACATTTAAATACTGGATTTCCGAGAAATAGTTTAGAGTTTTATATTTGATGAATGTAAAGTATTCAAAGTATTTCTTCACTTAAACATGCAGCGAACAAAGCTACATACTAAAAATGATAAAGACAAATATTGTGTCCTATTGCAGTGGAAACATCACAACAAATGAAGTTTCAATGCACAAATCTTGAAACTGAAGTTGTTTTTAAACATAAAACCTGAAATAATGCTGATGCAACAACAAGATGCATGAAAAAAACAACATGCAACCACAGTATGTCACTGTTCACCTGCAGGTTTCTCACAGCCTGCAGTGGAAATGCAGGAAATCATCAAACAAACACCTGAGATCGAGCTGTTTACTCGCTCGGTTTGATGCAAGCTTCAAATTCAAAGAGTCACAATCAAGTTTAATTAATTTGAGAAGACAAAACTACACGAGTGAGTGCTCAGGCCCTTGGAGGAAAAAGAAAAGTGAATTTCTAAGCAGCAGGGAGCCACATCATGTGTCAGCCCCCGTCCCCTCTGCTGCTCAGGCTGCAGATTGATTGACAGCAGCCGGGCCACCTCCGGCAGCCTGGACGGGAGTCTGCAGCTCCGGGGTGACAGCAGCATCTCAGCCTTCCCCGGCAGACACAAAGAAAGCCTCGATGTGGCTGAGTGGGAATGAGGGATGGATGGATGGATGGATGGATGGATGCAGAGGGGGTGAAAGCGATGAAGAAATAAAGCGAGGTGCCATGCAGAGGTTAGATATAGGAGCGGGGGCGGGGAAACTGGCGGGGAGAAAAGAAATCGAGTACAGAGGCCGGTTGATAAATTGAGCCTTCATTTATCACAATAGTTGTAATGGCAGAAGAAGGCTGACAACAGAGGAAAGGAAGATAGATTATCACCACGTTATACCTCAGTATATAAGCTGACCTGCTGCAACACGCCCACAGAAGAAATCTTTTAATTCTAATTTGCAGCAAGAAGATGAAAAGATGATTTTGAGCTGGTTTCTTCGGGGCGGATCGCTGACTTCGGAGCAGCTTCAAGTCACTTAGCGATGGTGCTGCGTCTGGTATTTGACCGAGGGGAAATCAGGGCTCCACAAACATCAATAGGCTTTGTTACAGTGAGGGATGGACGCTCCAGCGCTGATCAATACTCGCTGTGCCACGGGAGGCCGAGCGGCTGACAGAGCCGGCGCACACTCAGGATGTGTAAAACATGAGATTTTAAAACACAACCCAGCACCTGAAGCACCTCTGTGCAGCATAAGATACAAAAAAATCAAATAATTCGACAGAAAGCAGCATTATAATGCAGCCTGAGCAGCCGGTTCATCAGCATCCTGACGAAAAGGCGTCTGCGGCGGCGGCGGCAGACCTGCAGCTCGCTCTTTGATTTGCTCGCTCAGTCGTTGCCTCGTTCTCTCGCTCGGTGGAGAGCTGAGAAATGAGGTTAAAAATGAAATGTGAGGAGCGCACAGGGGAGTGAAGGCCACAGACTGAACTGATTAATTAGAACTAATCACACAAATCGGAGCTAATGGAAGTCTAATGGATTACTGGGAAGACTCGCCACTTCACGGAGGGGAAAAAGCGCTTCTGCTTCTGCTGCCGGGGAAACTTAGAGAGCAGTGAATCAGAGCTGCACACAGAAAGCACGAGCAGGGGGATTTGTCTGGCTCTAGTTTTGACTAATAGCAACAAGGCCAAACTTTGAAAAATGGCCAAACGCATTTATTTTCCCCCCTCATTCAGAAAAATAAATCGTGGTTTCGGGCCGGCGAAAATAAATAAATAGCCGGAGCGTTGATTTTGCTCCGTGTTTCACATGTTTTCTCCCGCATAAACACATTCATCTGGGAGATGAAACATAACCCCCTGACATGAGCCGAGGATCCGCAGCCAAGCAAAAGGTCCTGACTGAATGCAGAGCGAGGCGCCGCAGCTCGACGCCACAATGGCCCCATTGTCGGCTGTCCGCCTATGAAATATACCTTCCATGCAAGTGCATTTGTTAACCTCCGCCAAGATTAATGACATCCCGGTCACATAAAGGAGAGATTGTTTCCTGTGTGGCTGTGACACAGGTTTTATTATACTGTACTGCTGTGTGTGTGTGTGTGTGTGTGTGTGTAGTGGGCAGCACAGTGCACGTCCACCAGCATCTGAGTAGGATGTGTGTTGAACAGAATGTACGCTGCCAGTGTCTCAGTCTGTTGTCAGTGTGTGTGTGTGTGTGTGTGTGTGTGTGTGATCAGACTACACTCGGAGCCCGGTCTTGCCTTGACACTCGCCATCTGGAGCGCGTCGCGTGGCAACAAAGGAGAAGCGTCTGGAGGCAGGCGCAGTGGGAAGTAGGAACCGTCGCCACGGAAATAGACGCAGAAATAAGAGAAAAAATAATAATAAAAAGAATAATTAAAAAGGATGAAAGACGAGGTGCAGATCAGAGAGGAAAGAAAGGATAAAAAGATGAAGAAGAGGAGGTCAACGAGGGAAAGACGGGTAAAAGATTTCGTCATGTGTGCGAGAAAGAAAAGACACTGCAGGTGAAAAGGGTCATTTTTTAACTTATAGTTTCATCATGAAGCTTCCTAGTTTATTTACATTAAGACAATATGTTTTTGCATTACAGGTTATGTTTAGACATGCAAAAGAGGCATTAAATATGTGCTAATTTGCATATATTTCCAGGTTATATATTGCATAAAGAAAATGTCAAAGTTATTATTTTATTTTGTTGATAGATTCAAAGTTTTCTCGGGAAGGAAATCAGAAAATACTGTCAAAAACTATAAAAATTAATCAATTTTCGCCATGTTTTTGGGGACAAAATGTTCTATAAAACAGGGTTTGAATGATATACAGACAAATCTCTTTGTAAAGACCTTCAGAATATAGTTAGGAATAAAACTGGTGAGTTTGGTATCTAAGTGGAGCTGAAGATGAGATTTATGAGAAAAAAACTCATTTTCAGAAACGGCCTTTAAAGGTTTTTATACATTCTTAATGGAAATGACTATTTGAAGACAAAATATTGACTCTAATTCACAGCAACAACAGTAAATAACATGTAAAACACATAATATTGTGCAGGAGAGTTGGAGCTTTCTAACGATGCTGTGATGACGAGGTTTAGACTGAGTCACAGTGCTACACGCTGCAGTAAAACTCTAACTTTTAGTGATTTTAGGAGAAATCTGCAGGTGCAAATGGATTAAATAAATTGAAAAGTACACCGAAATGTTTATTTCTTTCCAGTATTCTGAAAGAAGACATGTTATGGGAGAAAAATAGCTCAAATTGACCCGTGCCTGTGGTGTCTCTCCTTAAGAAAACCATGAAGAAAACTGGGAAGAAAAAGGATGAATAGCTGGAAACCATCATAACTGGGACGTTTACCGCCCCCCCCTCCTCTCCTTTGGGAATCAGACAGTGGAAACAGGTTAAAATGTGCAGCCCGGCCGGCAGCGGAGGTGAAGCAGACAGAAGCCATTTAGCCTCTCGTGTGCAAACGTCAATATTCAATTAGGCCGGTGGACATCATTAGGACGCCGGCGCCGCGTCTCTCTGGGCGTGACACGGCTCTTAACCCCTCCGCCCCCCCACGAAACACTCTCACTGGGTCCCTGGACGGGTTATGATATGTCCTATTACCACACACACACACACACACACACACACTGGATGCATCCTTCCTCTCATTAATCCGGCTCCTCCCTCACTTAATGGATCATTTTAACAATTTTCTCTCCCCTCACTGAATCAGCTGTTTATTTGGCGTTTCTGTGTCACCGACCCTGAAGTCAGCTGGCGACCTCGTTGGGGCCACGATGTGTTTTACTGTCTCAGAGTCGAAATGTACAAAAACAACTGTACTGATGTGATCAGAACTTTTTCTTTTAACCCTCTGAACCCCAACAAGCAGTTTCAGGTGTTTGTTTTTTACATTTTACTCACTGTGGCCAATATAAAGAATCTCTATAAAATCTATAAGTCTATGGAAATCAGCACAATCATGGCTAGAAGTGGGAACAACTCAAACATGTCTGTGCAGAATAAGACAGTTAGAATGACAGAAATCAGAAAAAACGTTATTTATAAAGAATCTGTATTTTATTTTATATATACAACACTTTTCCAAGTGCCCATGTGTCATGAATATTGGGGGAAATTATGGGTCTTCACAAGCTATACATTAGTTGAACTATTTACATGTTTCCAGCCTCTCCTGTCCTCTCCTCTCAGCTCTGTGTAAACAGATTTTCAGTGAATATTTGTCACGTAACTGTTGGTCTCAGCAGAATCAATCATGGCTTCACAGAGTCTCTGAGGAGCAGAATTTAATGTTTTTAACAGGATCTGGTTACTCAAAATGGTACATTTTTGGTGACGTTTTAAAAGAAACATGTAGAATAAAGGGATTTTGAGAGAAATATCACAATTTTAAGCTTTGTTTCGGTTACTTTTTCCTCAAGTAAACAATTATAACCTATGACCTGTTCAAGGACTGTAGGAAAGTTCAAATTCGAACAATAATGCCTATTTTTACAGCTTCTTTTTTACAATAAACTGTATATCTTTTAAAGAAAAACTTACTTTTCAGAGGTTTAACACACTTTACATTTGAAGTAATTAAGTTACTGTTATATGTCAGATTTACAACCAAAATGTGACACTTTATAATTAAACATTTATTACAGTACAACAGTTTGTGGTAACTGATATAATACCGTATTATATCAGCTCCTTTTCTTTTCCTGCTGCTGGTTATTCACCGGATGACTCTACAAAAGCTTTCTCCTCTTTCTGCTTAACACACTCTGTGTGTTTGAGGAACAGGTCAACCTTTTAACCTGTTCCTGAACTAAACCAACACAAGCACACACACACACACACACACACACAGGCTCCTTCATGTTCCCTGTGCAGAGCAGACTGTTTACCCAACACGCTGCAGACTCACAGTCATCGCAGGTCGAGTCTCATTCAACACACACCTGAGACCGAGCGGAGCAGAACTCATAACACACCCTGGAGCTGGAGAGGAACGGTAAATACTGTCCGTCTGCATCACTACAGCTGTAAGGAAACTCACTGTGTTCATGTCTTGAGCCCAAAACCATGCAACAAGCTTAAAAGTCCTGCAAATTCCTAACTGCTCCCCCTCGAGGCAACACTGTGCATGACAACTGAACAACTTATTGATGATCAATTTACCTAAAAACATCATCAAGGTTTAATATTTCTTTTTAGAGTCTTGACTATAAAAGCTAATGCACAACTTTGTGTAGGAGGAAATGTCCATATCCACAAAGAGAGAAAACAGAACTCCTGCACACTGTCAATTAATTGCAATTATTTAAAGCATCATTCAACCTTCAAGAGGTAAATATTTCTTGTGTACAAGCAAAAAACAACCAGCGTCCCGACCCATCTCGGGGTGCTCAAGTTTCACGATCGGTTGTGAGATTTTTGTGATATTAAGGGGCATAAAACAAGACTATTATTTAACATATAGCTTAAAACAAGCTGTATATATTCATCAAATGCATCAGGAAATCTCATCTGAACACCAGGATGATCCTTTACAAATTTCATGGAAATCTGTCTAGTGGTTTAACAGATAATATGCACTCGTTCTGGACAAGTATCAGTGATATTAAACATCAATGCTACAGGTTTTGTATCTGTCCCTCAGAAGCAAAAAGAAAATGCAGGTAAAAATGTGTTGTAGAGGAAGAAAAGAGGACAGTTTCTATAACCAGAGCTGCAGGAAGTAAACCAGAAGGCAACAAGACGTGTTGGGTTTAGATTCAGAGTCTCCGTCTTTTTCCCAACAAACTATCTCAATCCACTAAAATAATCCTGGTTCCTGGATGAAGCCACTTCAGCATTTCATTGGATTCACACAAATCTGAAGGTGCTGAATTAAATGTTATTTTTTGATTGGATTATGTCCAAATGTATGTAAGTAAGCTTCAAATAAAGAGAAGACAAAAGCTGAAAAACTAGACCCTTAAAAAGCAGAGAAATGGAAAAAGAATAAACCAATAACAGACACAGAGCAGCACACACACAGACGAGTCCCTGCAGGGCGAGACAGAGCACCGTGTGTGTGTGTGTATGTGTGTGTTTTGGTCGTGTTGCGAGCAGAGATAAGATCGAAACACGTCTCAGGTAAAGTATGATCCTGCACCTAAAAGCCGGAGAGCAGTTGCACCCTGGGATATCAGCCCGGCGCCCAACACATGACGGGACGAACAAGCTGCACCGTGACCAGCCCAGAGATAACAGGAGAGAGGGAGAGGGAGGGAGAGAGTGTGTGTGTGTGTGTGTGCAGGTCCAGCGATCCATCGTGTCTGACCTCTGAGTCAGAGCGGCCCCAGGGTCAGCGGGGGGAGGGGTCTAATTGATCAACCTGTCAGAACCAATGAGGAGGGCCATGTTAATGGGACTTTTATAAGCCCCGCGGGACGCACCACCTGACACTCAGAGCTGCATGAGTATGTGCAAAGCAGAGTGCATGCCCTGTGTGTGTGTGTACATGTGTGTGTATGTGTGTGTGTGTAATCCCAAAGCCCAGGTAGCCTTATTAAAAGGAGCCAAGTGGAGACTCTGGCTGGGTTTTGACAAATGGCCTCTCAACACCAAGGCCACCTTTGCAAACTTTGGGGACGAGGTAGAAGGCGAAGGCACAAGGGTGAAGGGGCCGTGTATGTAAGTACGAGTGTGTGTGTGTGTGTGTGTGTGCTCCGCTCTGCCCCAGCACTAATAACCTGTGCCTGGTGACTGATGGAGTGTGGAATGGATTAATCTCGCTGCAGTCATGCTGCCAAACGCGGAGGCGCTAAGGGTTAGCCACCAGACTTAGCCCGCTTAGGAAAGGCTACAACCACGGGGACGGGCTGGTTCACACACACACACACACACACACAAACACATGTACACACACACTCTTTCCCCAGGGTTTGTCTCCACGCTGAGATGCAGCCAGCTGCAGTTTGACCTGCAGCCTGCTAATGTAAAACAACCGCTGCATCAGCCAGTCGGCGCTTTCACAGCAAACACAGCTGCTCTCGACGACCCGGCAGCTCCCAACAATCCACGACGTGCAGGTCTGAGTGTGTGTGTGTGTGGAGACGGAGAGAGACAGTGAGAGAGGAAGAAAGGGAAAAAAAACTGAAAAGGAAAGGCCAAGTGCCCAACATTGTAGCCGGAAATCAAATGAGAGCAGAGATGTTCAGAGTGTATCCCCTGCCATCATTACATCTAAGAGACTTCCTCTTTAACAACCCCCCTCTCCCTGCAACACACACACACACACACACACACACTGACTCTCTCTGCAGCCGGAGATACACTGGATTAGCACAGACATCAAAGACTACAGTAACTGAAGCTGCCTGTCTGGAAGTGACTCAGTGTGCATTTATCTGTCCCGAGTCCTGCAAAGCACTGAGGGCAATTAATATCAACAAAGTGTAGAAACAATTTCAAAACACAACAACACAGAGTCTGTGTGTCTGCAGCACAGTGTGGCTGCTGAACTGAGAAAAACACAGTATATATTTATATATTTGCATTGAATATTTGCAGATTTAGTCCCTCATAACTACCAAACTTGTTAGTGGACTCCCACAGATTAAGGTTGTTTTCCATGTCTGCAGTCTGCCAACAAACAGTCACATGTAAAAACCCTTTTTCCAGTAATAACACGGCTTCTTTTGAACTGAATGGGCTGGAAAAGCTTCACATACTGTACCAGGTCTGAGCGATATGATCATATATATTTTCAAAATGATACAGAGATGTTTATCGTATTTATATTTTTCTGTACCGCTTCTTTTGCAATGAAAAACTGTGTCCGTAACGTCATTTGGACGATGCTTTACGTTCTGATCTTTGCACGTATGAACGAAGCTGCAGTGAACCAGAGAGGAGCTGTTGTGCTACCATGTATGCAAAGTATGCAAAAATAGTTAATATATATCATAATTGAAAGATGAAATGATCTTTATATTTGACCCTGCAGGTCTGAGATATACTTGCTGTTAACTACGTATTTGCATGCACAAATTTCTGCAAGATGCAACATACACCTGAACAGTAGGGGGCAGCGTAGTGGTAGTAACCATGACAACGACATGCTGGATTAAACAGCCGAAATATAATTTACGATGGCGCTTCATTAACAACACAGCAGAGACAGTTAAGAATCTTCTATCAAATATCGTTATAACGAATAACGTTTTCTCCTGGAGTGTCGCCGTGTTTGTTATTTACATCCTGAGTGTTCAGCCTCTGGCGCCCTCTAGTGGAAACCTCCAGGAACACGAGTTGTACACGGGCAAGTAAGTGAACAACGTAAGGAAGTTTATCTCTAGTCTTATACTGCAGGCTGCACCTAGTTTCACTAAGCTTGTTCAGTTTTTCTGCCAAAAAAATGCATATCATCTGAATAACTTTAACCAAAGGATACTAGTTATCAAAAATAAAGTCTAAAGAACAAATAAAACCACTTCAAAACAAATGACTTTGAAAATGGTGGAGTTTTTGGTTTTTCTTGGTATTTTTTCTCAGTCACATACAGACATGTTGTGGCTTTTGTAACACGTGATTAACGTTTGATATAAATTGTTAAAACATTCTTAATTTGTTCTTTTTCCCAGGGTTTCTCTTCATTGTGACAGACAAACACTGAGGACCTGCAGGTGCGGAGCCGCCTGTGACGGGGCAGGTGGGGGTTTGGGGAGGAGCGGTGAAGTGTTGTGGGAACTCGGACGTGTCTGCATGCGAACATGGAATCCAAATACTTTGAAATATGGATATGGACCGTCAGGAAGCTGGGCAGGTCTGAGGAAACTGGAGACCGGTCTAATGACGAGAGGGGTGCTATTCAGAGAGGCTGTGTGGGGGCTGGGGGCAGGGGCCGAGACCCATTCAACCTGCCCCGAGACGCGGGGACAAGGGTCCCATTACCCTCCTCCAGCCCCGACCTCCATGAACTTGATCCTGGGGAACAATGTAAGAGGGGGGAGGGGAGGAGAGAAGGGAGGCAGGGGGAGGATAATATCTCTGGGAAATAAGTGAGCTTTCCTCAGTGACAATAAGTGACAGGCAAGGTTTCATTTCCCAGCTCTGCTCCAAGGACCGCGGCCCAAACCTTTTTTCTACACATTTCAAACAGGACAAGGTGATCTGAAAATGGAGCGAGCGCTCTCTGCCACACAGGTGTGTCTTTGAAAGCGGTAACCTCTCACTGCTTTTCTTCTCCAGCACAAAGACTACAGCTCTAGGTCTGCAAGTTAATTGAAAAAAAAAAAAATGAAAATAAAAAAACTATTACACATAGTTGTTTGAACATCTCAAACTTTCATTTGTGACATGCAATGCTGAGAGCAGAAAAGGGATGAAAGGAAATTAATAAAACAGACCATTGTGTGTTCTGGCCTCTGCTAGTAATTGTGACATTTGAGGCCCGATGCTGAAGGTCTGCGGCTCTTCAGACACAAACAGAAATTCAACAGAAAGGAGGGAAAAAAAGAGATGCTTTGACATAAATTAGCCCCGAGAGGTGGCATTAAAAGTTGCGACATTCAGACAAATAAAATCTTTGTTACTTTAATAAAAAGACAGATTGAGTGCAAAAGCATTCACTCTTCAATAAACCGTGCTCTCTCTCTCTCTCCTGTTCTGTCTTTTTGTTCTAGGCTAAAGGACACGCTTTGTCATGTTAGCCTTCCCTGCTTTTTAAAAGAGCCAAACATTTAGTTTTACCAATGAAATATTGATGGGACTTAAAAAAAGTTATCAAATGAATGCAACAAAATCAGAAACATCGTCTCTTTTATTTCACGTTTCTTCTTATAACTTATATTACCCACGGAAAGACGACTTCTTTCTAACTCGACGCAGTCTTGAGATCTGATGGACACTGATGCAAATGACATTACCTGAATTGTCTTATTTATTAGTGCTGTGTTTTATTTTTTTTAAGGCTTGTGCCTCATGATTCGATTAGATGCTGATTTTGAGGCTAAAATACAATCATAAAACAATTACCGGTGCATCAATGCATGATTTAAAAGTATTTCTCTCACTACTTGCTACTTCCAGAAGAAATATAGCGTATTTGTAATGATCCATTTTTAAAATAACGAGATTCATTTACTTTCATTATCTTTTAGTCTAGTTGGACTTGCATTAAGCGTGTAAATGCACAAAATATACATATTTTTGCCATTTAATTAAAAAAAGTAAACATTCAACAGTGGCTCTTACTGTAAGAGTTAAAACACAACAGACCGACTTAACTGCACACATGAAAGCAAAATATAGACGTTAAAGCACCTTAACTTTAAGCTTTATTTTGCTATTCTTTTCGGTGCACAATATATATGAGTGTGGTCACATATACGCAGCTATAAACACCCAATAAATGTATGATTATTTACTTTGCAAGCCGTAATCTTTCAACAGAGAAATGCATCAAAGAACCTATTTTCTCCACACTTCTACAATCTCCAACACGTCTTGTAGATGAAAATATGGTATTTTAACTCACATTATACGCTCAAAACCTGCATGCAGCTCAGAACTAAATGCTGACACCCAAACCTTTAAATCTTTCCTGTATAAAAAGAAGAATAACACGTGTGGAGGAGCATCTTTTTCTTCTTGGCGAGAGCAGATTGCATCCAGTTTAGCTTTATATTAACTCCTTCTGTTGCCGTCTTTTTCCTAACAAGAAGGAGACAAACTGGACTGTTTCTCTTGTGTTTGACTCCTTTTTGTGCCCGTGGCTCTGGTACAATAATTGCTCGTCTTTCGATGAAGATCTAGGACCGAAATGTTGCATTTCAATAAACTTTGTGCTGCCACTTTGAAGGGATTTAAACTACAGTTTTATATTTAACACACATGCATGTTCAAGAGGATTGGGAGTCTTTGGCCCGAGCAGTTTTTTACCATATAGAGTATGCTGCAAGTATCCCACCGTGCAATGTCAAAATCTTGGTTGCTATAATGAGGCCATTGCTGCCATCACGCTGTGAGAGTTTACAGGAAAAAGAACCAACACAACTCGGTGCATCAGTGTGTTCGCTTACTTATAAAATACTGGTATTATATAAATATTTTCTAACATAAGGGTGCGCTGGCTTTGTTTTTCTTCGCAGCTTTCACACTAGTTGGCTTTCCTTGTCACGGTCACACGAAGAGGAAACTAACATAATAAATAACGCATACTGCAAGCTGTTAAGTGACATCGGCAGTGTGGAGTTACTCCTCCTGAGGATTTGGGAGAAAGAAAGGAAGAAAGAAAGCAAGCAGCAGGTTCTCACAGACTCCTGTCAAAAGGCCGGGAGCACACCCTGCCTTGTCCCGACATGACAGGCCAACCGGTCTTTGCTGGAGAGTTCAAAGGTCAAGAGAGGGGGGAGGCTGTGGACGGGGTGTTAAGGGCAACAGGAAAGGCCACGGGGTCAAGGCGGTGCAGACACACAGCGCTCCGTTTCGCGGTTATTGTCTCGACCTTACACCGAGTGGATGCTAGCCGGGGCACGGAGATGCAGAGCCAACAATAGGCACAGGAAAGCACACAAACTGGCATTGTTAGTCTCAGGGGTTTGTATACAAAGAGCCGGAACAGAGACAAAACAAAACACACAAGGCTGAACAGAACAGCCGTACAAAGAGCTCAGACGCACCCATAGAATATAAAAAATATGTTTATTTAAAATTTTAGGGGGAAAAGCTCAACAGATTGATCAATAATGGAAATGTAAGATGTGTTTGTTGCAGCCCTGCAGCTATCAAACTGATCAATAAGTCAGAAATCGCCATAAATTTAGCATTTTCCTTAAAATACCTTTCCTAAATATAACTATTGTTGACTGACACTGATCCCTGAAGGCAGGTCAGAGTTTTCCCACCTTTTTATTTACGACACCACATCCCTGCAGACACCTAGGGTGCTCCTACCACCCACATCGGGTGTCTAAATCCAGCGAGTGGAGATAAGCAGAGTCTCGTCCTCGCCGCTGAAGCTGTGCAGAGGTCAGCAGGAAGGAAGGGAAGTGCTGCAGGACGACGTGAATGCTATCACCGCCGAGCAGAAACCAGTAGGTAGGCTGCCCTTCTGTTTATGGAGCTGTCGTTACCGCCGTGATTGATGGCTCGCCACAGACAATTCACATCTCCCTCACGGGCCACATAGTGTGGAGGGAGACGGAGTGGGAGAAGCAGGAGAGTGAGAGTGTGTTTGTCTGTGCTGGGGGAGAAAAACGTTTTGGAAAAACAGTTCCAGCTGAGAGAGAGCTCTGCCACGAAATATCAAACAAACAAAGTAAAATAAACTTCATGTCATTAGACGGAACTGACAGTTTCAAGTCAGATGAACATTAAATGTCTCATTTGACATCTAGAATAAATTAAATCATTAAATTAAACCAAATTGCGTTCAGAGAGAAGCCAATGGTGCATTCACATGCCTCTCAGATGTTGGGAAGTTGTTCTTCTGAATTGGGTGAATGTAATGTGGAAACTATATGGAAGCGACGAACAAGTTTTATTTAATTGCTCAGAACATTTAAAAAACATGTTTCCAGTATCTGCAGGGCAACGAAGAACAAAAGAACAGATGAGCCATTAAATAGGATCAGGACACTCATTTTTCCCACCATTCTGACACCACATGAATGTAGCACAAACGTTCCAGTGAGTTTTTCCGTGCAGAAACAGAAGATGTGAACATTTCATCCAATAACCACCATAACCATTAATTTGTTGCTATAACAGACTTTACTCTTCTGAGTAACTCTCTCAACGATTTTTTGAAACCATGCAACAAAAATTTGCTCAAATTCAGCCACACGAGTGAAATTTAACACTGATGTTTGGTGAAGTCCAACTCACTCACAGTCAGTGTTCTGTGGCACCAAACTCTAAAAACCATTTCTTTATGGAGGTTGTTCTGTGCATGTTGCAACATGAAAGGCCTTCCCCAAACTGTTGGCGTAAAGTTACACACTAATATATTGCATACTGCATGAAAACAGTCCCAGACTAAAGCTGCATTTCCAGTGCATGTTATCACTCTTTTTTGGTTTTGCATAAGCAAAAGTTGCAGATAGTACCTGATATCTTGTACTTTTTTCGGTATCATCTTAGTCAATGTTCCAAGCAAGCTGATGGAGCTGAAACACTGCAGATCAATCACGGGTCACTGGTACGATTCAGGACTTTATATGTGCAAACCTGCTCTTTTTTAATAACCAAGCCATTGCCAATAACTGCCACAATATTTTCACTTCCTTGACCAAATTTGAAAGAATAACAGCCTGCAAACTACACCGTAGACTTGTGCAAAAGTGCAGCCACAGTTGCTGATGAAATAGTGTCAGTATGGTGATCAGCCTAAACCAAAGAGTGGAAACCACAGAAAAAAGCCTGCAGCCTGTCAGGCACTGAAGTACACAAATGTTTGTGGGCAGCAGCAGCGTCCACACACAGGATTTAAATATTTTCAGTGCGTATATAAACACTGGATACTGAAGATCAAGCTCCAAGTGTGGACCCCTTTTAGAGAAAAACCCAAGTGCAAAAAACAACACCTTGACCCGTCTGATTGTGCCTTTGTCTCATCTTTTCCCCATTTCACTCCATCTTAAATCATTAATGTCTCCTTCCTTCTTAAACTTGCAGGAAAACTCAGTGGAGCTTGCACCTGCTTTCATTCTCTATCGAAACCCTTCCAGCACTTAGCATCTCCCCTGTCGTATTCAAACTTGTTGTCATTGATGGCATTACTTATTCATCTGAGCCTCGGCCGCAGCAGCACTTAGGTTTGTGACCTTTCACACCGAACTCTGCAGAGAATAATGGCCAGGACATCGAGGAACACTTTGAGCTGAAATCTATGTTTAGGTAGGAAAAAAAATGGTAAAAGGTGCAGCAAAAGCAGGGCTGCTACACCTCAGGCCACAGCAGCGAGGGACCGAGGGCTTCCTCTGCTTTTCAAATATTTATCCCCTCATAGCGTGAGACGCAGCGTGGGACGGAAAACAAGATGGAGTCCTGCTGGGCCCAGGATCTGCCAGTGTACACACCAGGACAAACACAGCGAGGAAAAAACAAACAGATGGGAAAGATTCAGAAGTCAGAGACGTACACGCCGCCCCTTTGTGACCACTGGTAACGATGGAAACCCGCTGCTGAAGGAGTTTCAGCATCTCCTCTGCTGAAGGAGCAGGTAGCCCGAGGTCGGGTTCAGGGGGGGAGAGCCGGGGAGCGTCTGCTGACAGATCGCCTTTACTCCCCGGCTGGCTGCTGAGCCATCTTGGGCTCCCTTCCAGGGGATTGTGATTGCATTTTATAGCCTCGGGCAGCCTCCTCATGACATGTATCCCTCCTCATGTCGCAGACATCTGGTTGGCTCTGGGCTCTGCTCGTCTCCCCTGCGCTCCCCGCTGTGCTGCAGCGTTTGATTAAGCCTGCATCGCTCGTAATAACACTCACAGCTCCTTCTATTCACCGAGACCTGCAAACCTGCTCCCTAATCACCTTAAAGACCCCGTGACAAATGCATTTGGAGTCTCGCTGTTGACACATTATTTAGCTTAAACAGGCAGTTCTGGCAGCTGAAACGGCTTCACGGAACAACAAAGAAAAGGAAACTTGGTTTTTAAATTTTGCATACAATTATTATCATTACTATTATTTAGGTAAAGATGAAGAATCAGCCCTTATTGAGACACTTTTTCTCTCTTCCTGCATCTAATTTGTTTAGCATGGACCTTGGTGTGTTTTCTTGGATTTACAGTCAAGGAAACTGGTTAGAGGGAGTTGCCATTCATCATGTGAGATAAGATCTTATTGATACTATAGATGGGGATAAGTACTACAGTACTGAATTAGATTTTATCTCAAAATATACACTTTTGTTTTTGTCATTTTTGCTTTTTAGTTGTCAAAGATGTGTTTTTATTGAAAACTGATGTTTATGTCTATGTGCAACATTGCAATTTAACTCTTTATGTGCGATCATTTTTGCTTATTAATATATTTTTGAGATTCATATTTGTTATTCACTTATCTGATTGTATTATTCTTATTTCACTGTATTTTATTGTACTTTTAGAGCTTGTTAAGAATAAAATTACTTAGTGTGAATAATGGTGACTAAACTTTATGTGAATAAAACTAAAATTGTAAGCTTTTGTGTTGAGTTGCACTTAAGCAAATTGCTCTAAATGAATTTAAGTTGCCTCTGGTATGCACTCATGCAGGGCTTTTATTTTGAAAGAACAGGGGGAGTTTGTTTATCGTGTTATTATTTTCTAACTTTTAGAAGTTTACGTGTAACTCACGACCCTCAGTTACATTAACTCATCAGTGAACAGGATTTTAGCCCACATCTTGTCAGATAGATCATTTATTTTGGCTTTTTTGTGAGTAGGGTTAACTTGAATACCTTAATTAGTATTAATGTGAGCACTCAAATATGGAAATGACTTAAAAAGCCCATTCCCTAATGAATACATCATATTATTTAGGCCAAGTTACTGAATCAGCCGTCTTTTCCTTATTTTTCCTGTTTTTCTTGTTGCCTTTTGTTTGATTTCAACTTTTCCAGTTTATAAATTGCCTGCTGGTAGATTCTTCCAACACATCATGCACAAATTGATGAGATGTCACCAAACAACGTAGGCTGAACTCTGCTTTCCTCTCGCCCGTTAAATTCAGAGCGCCGTGGAACCTATTTATTACCACTTGCTCACCTGCCCCATCACTAAGCTATTCATTATCAAGGTGAATAACCTGCACAGCCATTAGCTGCGATGCTATTCATTTCGTGTTAGTTAGCGCAGGTATGCTGTTAACGGAGGCGCCGTGCCATTAATTCTGCAGGTACAAAAGGAAAACGTGACCCCGTTTCAGAGCGAGCCGCTGCACCGCCAACACACGGCCGCCGTGTGTTTAACGGGCCTCATAGGAGAAAGAGACTTACAGTGTGTTTACACAGTGGCATCTCCGAGCTGGTATTAATAATAGAGCCACTTAGCATTCAGAGGCACTGGTCTCAGCCACGCTGTTTGTTTCACAGGTCATTAAATTTATGCCGCAGCCCTAATGTTCATTACAGCAGCAAACTGGCCAGGGGTCTGTAACACTCGCTCACTGTCTTTAATCCCCCGCTGGATCCCCAACGCCGGCTTTCTTTTCATCCCTCGCTCACATCTCTTGACAACAATCTTTTCCTGCTTTAATTAAAAGGATTGCACCAGTGTATCCAGGTGTCTTGTGTTTTCTTTCCCCCCCACCGGTTCGGACTTAAATATTCAACCGGCGTGCAGAAGTATTTCAAACAAATGCCGAGACAAATATTGTGGTTTTGTGGATGCAATGGGGTTTTTTCTACGCTCTTTACAAGCGTATTCCTTCCACCTGTGTAAGCTGAAGCTAATGTGAGGCCAAGTTTCACCTTCGTAGGCGATGCTGGCAAGAGGAAGCTGATCCCGGCGCGGGCTTAACGGCTGCTAATTCCACTTCCACTGTGAACAAACCAAAGTCACCATGCTGCAAGCTAACCGAGGCTGGAGGTCACAATGATAGACAAAAGACACACACACACACACACTCATTAAAGGGGTTTCACAAGGATTTTTTCACAGAAATGACGAGACCGGAAAACAGCAGGGATTTATATAAGCTAAGAGGGAAAAGTAAAGAGAAGAGTTTATGATACTGGCCTCTCTTTCCCCCCTTTTGGGTCATTACTTCCTTAAAAATAATTCTTCTACCTCTCAGAAAAACATCAATTTCAACCATCACACACCTCAAGAAACACGCTGCCACCGTGAAAAAACAACAACAAACCACAGCAGTCCTGACGGGGGGGCAGATTTAATGTGCCGACCAGGTGGGGGGCACGTTTAACACGCACACACACTGTAAATCAACACTGCGTGAATTCACGTTGCAGCCACAAACAGCAGCCTGGTCCCACAGGCTCCAACCGCCCACCAATCCCTTCATTATTCCTTAATGCGACTGATTATTCTCCTTAGAAAAAAAACAGCCACACGGTCCTGCAGGAGAAAACACAAACACTTTAAGGAGCGAGCAAACACTCTGTTTAATCTAATTAATCCTCTCGGAAATGTAGCGCACTTTGAAGGCCGACTGTTCAGCCGCTGGAGGAAACCAGCAGCAGTTTAACCGCAGAGGAGATCAGGAATGATTCCTTGTAGGAGGAAGTTTTGTGGGTCAGACACTGACTGCTCATGCTGACAGTCCTCTCAGCTGCTGCTTAGTTAGACCCAAAGGATCCAAACTAACTTCATATCCAGAATCTGAGGATGAATTACATGAACATTAAAGCTCTGGCTCCCATTTGAAGTACAAAAAAAATCTTTTAATTAAGAAAACACACGGGGAGCAGGATACCTTTCTGCAGGGTTTGCATGTTCGTCATCCGTTCGATCACATCTTCAAACATTCGTTCGTCAGGAAATGAAGTTATCAAATGATTGAAATGCCTTATAATGCATTCTACTTTTTTTAATATTTGCCAAAACTGGAATGGTTCACGTGTTGTACAACCAAACCTGACATGAAGCCTGAAGCTAATGTCTCTAATCTGCAGACTGGCAAAGTCTCAAAAGCATCGAGTGCAACACTTCAGTAAAGACGTTTCTACTTCATCACAATCATGTAAAGAGGGAAGCATCTGCAAATCTGGAGACAACAGCAGTAATGTTGGTAAATACGGCTGCACAATTTGGATTTGTTGCATAATTGCATTTATTTTGACTGATATTGCAACTGGAATATGATTCACAGTATTGCAGGAATTATGATTTTTGCATCATTATTCTCATTTCTATATAAACATATATGCAAAAAAAGATTATGGTGTTATTTTTCTGCAAGTATTTACCAAACAAAGCTCTTCTTAAGTCTGCAGAATACATTTTATTAGGCGGGGAGATCTCAATTCAAATTGGTACTTTAACACATATTTTGCCTTAAACAAATATTGCACTTCCTGTGCTTTGGATGTTCCACGAGTATAAAATGCAATTTCAATAAAATAATTTAATAACTTGTGACGTATCTTTAGTTCGCCATTAGTAGCAAAACTGTCAGATCCACAAACGTCCCCTCCCCCCAAACAACTAACAGCAAACCAGCAGGCAACTAGCAAAATAAACATGAGGATCATCAGCAAATGTTAGCACATTTAAATGCATACTAAGCTTCCTGGTTTTATATATTTATTCTCGATATCCCCAGTAAGGGATTTCGCTCAAACGTTTCTGGTCCGTCTCGACCAATTTGCTGTCAATAAAGACTACAAAGGCCAAAACAATAATAAAAATAAGAAAGATGAGTAGATAAAAGTATTAGACGTACGCCACCGATTGAAAAATGTTTGTTTCTTTTGTTATGTGTTTTTATTGTTTGTGTTTTTGTTTCTCTGACACTAGCCAGGACTCAAACTATAGCCGAGGACTAGATTTAGAACCAGGATTAGATGAAATGTAAATTAAACTCTCTTCGGGGCCGAGCTGATCTCTCCCTCTGTGTTTGTTTGACTGTCATTACATGCATCTGTCGTCCCTTCTGCCCGCCGCTCCGGTCCCGAGTCTGACTGTTTGCAGTCGAGGATCTGAGGCTCTGTGGAGCGTCGAGTCGTGTGGCTCTCTAATTAAAGCTGACGCCGCCACTGAAGCCCACCAGCCCCTGGGTCAAAGGTCACCACGCTAGCACTGACACAAGCAGGTAGCCAGCCACTGTGAAACAGGCTGAAAGGCAAAGCAGCTCCCCTCCTCCACCTGCACTCCTCCCCCAGCGGCCCCTGCCTTCCTCCACATCTCCTCTCCATGAATAAAAATCACAGCCTCCACACATTTATCCACTCAATGACATGGGAGACAAAGAGTAAAGACAGAACAGAAAAGGAGGAAAGAGGGAGGGGAGGAAGAGGAAAAGCTTTTCAGCAGAACATCTATAGGAAACTCGCACTTCAGAGTTCTTTCAGCGCCATGAAAGAGCGGGGAGGGGGGTGTCGCTTCGAAGGTGCAAGGCCATCATCGGAGGACCAAACATGTCACTGGAAAATAAATACCGTAGGTGGAGAAATGGAGAACTTCCCCGTGTAGCTCTCATATGAATGATCCTATCTGTGCACCAGAACAAAGGCGCTGTGTTGACCTTAGCATGTCCGCTCTTTCAAAAGCCAAGTGGAACCGGACCTCGGTGTGTTTTCTTAGAGACACCGTCGGGAAAAAAAAGGTTTTTCACGATGTTTGTGTTGAGCTGAAGAAAGCAATTCATCACGTTCAAAGAAGAAGAAGAGAGAAAAAAGAGTTGCTTGTTGTATTTGGTCAAGTACAAGTTAACCAGGGCTTGTAAACAGAAGTCACATGGACTCAGAGGTCTCTTGTTTACAGGTCAGAGCTGTTGTAGCAGCACGTCCACCCGGCGGTCAGCAGCTTCATCCAGGCTTTTTATTCTGCTCGGCTCTCTGAGCACGAGGAGCTGCTGGCCGTCAGATGTCAACATCCTCCTCCTCCTC
>CAFUXE010000488.1:330416-344519 GCA_903364295.1 Serranus cabrilla
ACACACACACACACACACACACATGCACGTGAAGGCGAGCCAGCAGACTGATTTACTGTTGAATAAACCAACCAAACATTGATTGGCATCTGCTCACATGAACCAAAGTTAGAAAAAATCAGATGCAAGAAAAATGGAAAGGAGACATAAAAAGAGGAATAAGAAATATGCAAGAAAAGATGAGAGGGAAGAGAATCCCGAGTGGACGAGACAGAGGAGGAGAAGAGGAGGAGGAGGAGGAGGAGAGCTTCGGCTGGGAGGATCAGGGAGGCAGCAGCAACAGTTTGACCTTCGACCGAGGAGTTAAGTTGCGGTCAAGTCCAGAATCACAAAACAGTCTAATCCCTGCAGACCGTCTCTCCTCCCGCTCAGACTTCTGTTCTGAATCAGTCAGCAGAGCTTATCGGAGTCTGAAAACCAGCAGGATTCCTCACATATCTGCGACCGGACACTCCGATTACTGATGTCTGAGTGAAAGACATTTAATGAGTATTTACATGGTTTCATGATTCTTAATTTCATCGATTCATAATTAATTCTGTGTGAAATGTCGACCATCAGAGATTCCCTGAAAAGTATCTTCAGGGCTGCATTTTGAGTCTGAATTTGTTTACGAAAATCAAAACAGATTCAGTTTACATGATAGGAAATAAACAAAAGTCACATTTGAGAAGCTGGATGAAGCAAATTATTGGGAATATTTGGGACGGATAATCAATTATTCTGCTTTCAGTTTGTAGAACGAGCAAAGACCTGATCACACTAACATCTAAAGGGATATTATGCAATGTGTAGAGTCAAACAAAAGTGAAGTAAAAGTACTAAAGCCACACTGTGAAATTACTCCACTGCAAGTAATAGTCCTGCATCAAAACTTACTGAAGTAAAAGTACAAAAATCAGCATCAAAAGTTAAAGTAATCGTTCTGCAGAATGAACCCACTCAGATTGTTTTATATATTACAAATATATTATTGGATTATTATTGTTCATGCATTTATGTAAACAGCTTTTTTTCTCTCTATTTAGGGCTCATTTAACTACTTAATAGACTGCAATGGGGTTTAGTTTCTGGGCGTCACTCTTTTGGCACAAAGCTACGAAAACACAAATATATAACAAGGAAAAAGCCAAATGCCAAGCAGACAAAGCTCGTTGTAAAGTGAAAGTTAATCAGGGTTCATTGAGACGTGAAGGGGGGAAAGTTTAAATGTCTTCTTTGCAAAAAGTAAGCAACAATTCCTGCGTTGCATGCCTTTAAAACAGCATTTTATTGTGACTAAAACACACATTTTCATAGTATTAATGTGATCATCAGATTTGCACACAGGGGTGAAAAAAATCTGAACAGGTTTAAGTTTATCTTTGGTAATTATGACTTGAATACATCTTTGGACAAACTGTGTGAACTAGGAAATGTTTCCCTCCTCTTCCATATCAAATAAATTATATACAGCGTTGAGAATTAAACTTTGAGGAAAGTAAATGTTCTCTTACAAGAACAATAGAGAGACGAGACCTTTAGGGAGCGAGTATTAGCTCAGCTGCATCTTAAAGTAATGATGCAAACAACAATCAGTGCTGTGAAGGTGTCTCAAGTTTCCAGAGCACAAATTAAGTCAAATTGTTTATTTGCCTCACCTGCTTCCACATACAGGGAGAGGAAAACTTCAGATTTATCTCTTTTAGGGGTGTAATCATCCCACAATTCAGCACAAATCTAAAGTTTTAAATGTTTAACCTAAAGCTGTCTGAGCGACACTAAACCTTTTACCATTTCACAAAGGGCAAAAAAAAACAGAAATTCATGTCTTGCATTGAAGCAGTGAGATTAAAAGAGGATTAATACGTAGATTAAATTGGTTTAAAGTTCAGAGAAAAAGACTCAGAGTTTTATTTTGCCCCTAAAATCTTGTTGCCTGCAGCAGAAAGAGTTAACGATGTGAATAAATGTGAAACTGTCCAGCTCCCAGAGACCTTCAGCTACTCCTCAAACACGCTTGATTGACAAGGTGCAGAAGCCTGCTCGTCTTTCCACAGCGTGTGTGTGTGTGTGTGTGTGTGTGTGTAGGAGTGTGTGAGTTTGAGAAGAGGAGGTTTAGGTATTCGGTCTGTTAAGCATCTGTCATTAAACAGTGTGTGTTGTGTGTCTTTCAAGGTGCGCTGCTCTGACTCCGAGCAGGAGTGAAAAGGGTCAGAAAAAAGTTTCAACTCTAAATGTTTAGAACACAGATCAGAAGTATTATAAAGGTTTTTTAACTGTCTTATAAAATGATCTGTTAAATAAGGAAATATAGTAGAAATGAACATCTGGATCATTTTGTCTCTCGGGTCATTAAGTCAAACAGAAACACTTTTTTATTTAGTTATGATCAGCAGATTTAAAGGCTTTCCATCTAATTTATTTCACAAATTAAAATCCAAACTTTGTTGGCCAGTTTTTACCTTATGAGGCTGAAATTGTGTGTTTGAATGCATGAACCTGCAGATGCATGCATGTGCATAGTTGCATTGAATTTGCACTTATTTGAGCAAAAAACATCTAAATATTTGCAGGTTTTGGCCTCTCAAAAGTGAGGATTTGCTACTGTTTTATGTGTTGTGTTAATATAAATTGGATATAATAGATTTAGTGGGACAAAATAAGCAACAAGAAGATGTGAAACATCGATTTATGACGATAATCTTTTAGTTGCAGCTCTTAAAAAATGTAATTTTCCCTCTTTGCTTATCATTTATATCACCTTTTTATATTATATATTACATTTATTCAGATGATGGAAGCTCTAAGGTATTTTTCAGGTACTTTACTTATTTAATAATCTTTAGTTGCAGCCCTAGAAAAAAGTTTTCCTCCCTGTTTGCTCATCATTCACATCACCTATTTATTTTAAAAATGGAGGCTCAAAGACATTTTCTAAGTACTTTATTCATTAGAGAATTGGAGGAAATTAAAAGGCGACAATCTATGTAAAGAGATTCATGAAAATCATCTTTAGTTGCAGCCAAAGAAAAATGTTATCCTCCCTGTTTGCTGATCATTTATATAAGCACTTTATAATGAACATCTTCAGGACATGTAGTTCCTGTTTCAGTAGCTGAATCTTCTAATATTCTGTTCCAATATTCATTTAACTGAAAGTGGAAATTTCTTTGCAGGTCTTCAGCTCAACTCACGTCTCACATCAATCTGGCAAATTAGTGCAGAGTTTTAATTTGGGAGGAAATGAAAAGAGTAACTTGCATTTTTTGGACTAATGCAGCATCATGTCAGCCTTGTAATTTCTTACTTTACTGAAACGGTTTAAGGAATTTATGACCCGCCGTTGACATTAACACAAGAAAAACCAAGTAATTAAGGAATTCTAATTCTTGCCGCCACCCTCAAGTCTGCAGCTTTTAAATAAATCTCATCCCTGATTTTTTTTCTTCTTTATTCCCAGCAATAAACCCACAGCCAGAGGAGCGCTCAGATTTACAACATCTGGGGCAACTTTCCCCTCAACGCTGAAGATTTTTATAGATAACTAGTTTTTCAGACACTCTAGTGAGATTAATTAACTGAGGCAACATGTTGAACACATATTTAAATAACCAAAAAATCTATGTGGGAGAGAAAAAAGCTTTGGCCTTGTTGAAAATCCACCTCGATCCCTAAAGAACGGAGTTCAGACTGGCTTTATTTTCACAGTTTTAGAAGATAAAAGTTGAAACTATTGGCGTGGGAAAGAGCAGATTTTTACTGCTTCATTTGCATGTGCTGCTTTAGGCTGCAGACATGGATGTGTCCAAAACAATTTCAGGAAAAACACACACTACTAAAAGAACCGTTTCTCAGTGCTTTTTCCAAATCTTTCCGCAGTAAATGGCCACATGCTGAACCGACATCCTGCTGCAGATAATTATAAAATGGATTATGTGTGCATACATTAGACCTTTAAAAACACGCATTAAAATGATGGAAAAGAAGGCTGTAATGCTGCTCAACAGTCAATCAGAGCTGAATGTTTCTTTCCATCTTTCATCTGCAGATGAAAAAACCTGCAGGGTCATTGTGTGCAAACCGCTGCAACCTGCTGCTTCTCCACAATGTCCAAGAGGAAACTTCACAGTCTGCCGCTCGCTCCCGTGGTACAAATCGGACTAATTGATGCAGCGGTTAATGTGTTTTGCAAAACACAAATCATTAATTATTTTAATGGATTTCATGGAACACAAAAGAAAAGCTGCAAAGAGAATATAAAAGGGATAGTGTGGATTTATGAAGTTGGGTTATATGAGGTAGAGTCGGTGTATTACCTGCAGGAGATGGCGGTCGGCATGTAAACATAAAATAAATAAATACTGCTTCACTTTGCTGCCAGACAGCTCTGTTTAAGTTTACACAGGAGGACCTGAGGCCGTTTTTACGCCCTCTTCAAAGCCACCAGACTCCATTGACAAAAACACAGATTTAACCTCACAGAACACAGGAGTTTCTGGTTTATTGCTGCCTTGATACTTTGATTGTTTGTTTTATTGTGTGACTTTGATTAATCCAAACTAACTGTTTAAAAAGCCAAAGTCACACAATAACACAAACCAACGAAGGATCGAGGCTGCAGTCGACCAGCTACTCCTGTGTTCTGTGAGGTTAAATTGGTGTTTTTGTCAATGGAGTCTGGTTGCTTTAAAGAGAGCATAAAGGCTTTGGAAAGGGCTGTCTGACAGCAACGAGAAGAGGTGAAAATATAGAGTTTACTTTAATGGAAAGGGTTTTTATTAAGTGCTGTGATGATGACCGTCATCTATACACTGTCTACTAATAAGGACCTCATACAAGCTAAATATTACATTTTGTGATGTTGTGATTGGGCTTAAATGAAATGCCTTTTCACACAGAGTAGGAATAATCTGCTTTATCATCTTACATGCAGATTTAAAAAGCAGCTACTTAGAAAGCGGAACAAGCACAGCTGATTTCTTGTTGAAGTGAAAAGAAACAAGGAAACGGCCTTTTGATGACATTTTGTTAACATTTTTCCGTTTGCCTTGGAAGGGGGCGGGATAGAACAGACAGCAGTGTGCAGAAATGTTCTCAGAGTTTTAAAACGTGTGGCATTTTAGATTAGAAAAACAAATGACTATTGGTTGTTTTTCTCCAAAAATACCCTTTTTTTTATGAAAAAGGTAACAGCATTTTGTCATAAAACTGAGAGACCTTAAATCTTCTGACCACTGGAAGCAGATGTGTGACTGAACTGACCAGTGAGCTGAAAATCCAACATATTACTTGTGTTTTAAAAGCAGCAGAGCAGGCCGCTGCAGCGTTTATCAGGTGGTAGTTACACGCTACATTTCCTGAGTGATGCTGTCGCGCCCCGGCCTGCAGCAGCCGACCGCTGAGGGCTCGGAGGAGCTCGGCCACCCAGGCGGCGAGCTGGTGAGCTGTTGATGAAGTGAGGGGTCACTGCGGGGCTAAGTGAGACCTCACACTGGACAAGCAGGCCAGACCTCGGGCCACGATGGCATATGGGTGTGAAGGAGGTGAGGAAGCTGAGGAGGGCTGGAGGGGGGTGAGGGGTGGCCAAGCTGTCCACTCCGCCTCTCACGAGACCCCCAGCTGTCACAACAGACACTTACCAGCCCTCACACTAAACACCCACCAGGGAGAGGGGGGCAGCATCCTTCCTCTCCCAAACAGAAGGATGGAAAAGAGGAAGAAAAAGAGAGATAATCTCTTCTTCCTGCTGCTGTGATGTCGCAGGAAACGCTGGGATCTGCCCCCGCCGCCGTCCCTCCGTTACTTCTGAAGCAAGGCTGCAAAAACCTGCTAATTATAGCCGCTAAAAGGATGAAGGTGTGACCTAAATAGTTATTTTAAGTCTGGAGCGGACTTGTGAGAACCACTGCACACAGAGACGGAGAGAGTCACAGCAGGACACAGGAAGTTTCAGCCTCCAAACACACAGCTGCAGCGCCGGCGAGCCGAGGTCAGACTGTTTAAATACTGTCAGACGACTCAGATCTCTGTCTTTCTATTGGACGATGCAGGGAAGGTGAACGGAGCAAAGAGAGTCGGATCGCTGCAAACAGAGAGCATCTAAGATGACTTCTACTACGGAGAAATAATGATGAAATTATACGTCAATTAATGCATTAGTAAGGCGATCAATAGGGAAATAATGAATTATAAATGTGATCACCTCATCATGAGGTGCTTCTTTTTCATCTCTGCAACATCATAAAATCTTTTAGCCTCAGTTAGAATAAGTAGGCAATTTCAAGATATTTCCCTTATAGTTTTAAGACTGTTTTTAAACAATTTTATATACTAAATAATTAATAATAATAATAAAAAACAACAACTAGAAAAATGTATATATGGAAAAGAGGAACTGTTCCAACTCTACTTTGTAGAATATAAACTCTCATTCATATTATGCTGCTAATTTAGCTTGTAAAACTGTAATTATGTATTTATGTGAGTTTATGTGGTGAATTTGTCCACCCTGGTGAATATATTTATCACAGTAGTTTTATCTGTTGTATTGTGTTTTGTGTATCTTAAGTTCAAGTCTGTCTGTTTCATGTTTCAGTTAATCAGCAAGAATAAGCAATAGAAGTATCATAGCCTCATTTTAAAAAATCAAAGAAAAGAAAAGTACAGCAATTTTGTGCGATATAGAGTAAAAATAATGGATACTGGTATTAAAAATTAAAATTCTCCCAAGCTGTTCTTATAAAAACAGTCCAAAATGGACAAATGACACTAAATTAACTCTTTAAAACGACAAAATCGCACAATTACACACACAAAACGAGCCGATGAAGGCAGTGGTTGACCAGCAACTTTCCTGTGTTCTGAAAGGTAAAATTTGTGTTTTTGTCAATGGAGTCTGGTGGTTTTAAAGAGAGCATAACGAGAAAAATATCCTCCCAAGCTGTTCTTGTAAAAACAGCCCCTACAGCTTAATTATGACACTATTTCATAAACACAGATAAACATTTTTAACATAATAATGCATGAAATTCGGGTGCAGCAGCAGTGATCGCAGGAGACTTTTCTTCATTCCTGACATCTCGTAGTTTCTGTGCACAAACCCTTTTCTCTCCCTCCTGCAGCTGTTTGTTGAAAACATGCAGCTAACACCAAACACCGCCCCGCCCCTCTCTGCCTCGTTCCTTCCACACCTGAGAGCCTACTGACAGAGTGTCCCGGTACCACGCGTATCACTTAACCCCGTGTCAAAACACAGGTGTAACGTAAGCCCGGGGAGCAGGCGAAGGTCCTGAGCTCACAAAGGAATGTGCGAGCTGGGAATAGCACCCTGCTTGTAAGAGAGGCCCCCTCGCTGAGAGCCGAGTACAGAGTTACTGCAGGGAGGGGAGCTGGAAAACAGCCAGACCCCGACAGAGGGAGAAGGCACACCTTCACCTCAGGGAGCCACAACACAAATGCAACTCAGCGGTTATGAAAGACAGAGAAGTGATGAGAAGTTTCGGAGGGATTGGAGGACGAACTTACCACGGCGCTCCGTATATCCGGAATCCCTTTATGGTGACGTCCGAGTCCTGCAGGTACACACAGTTTGTGAGGAGCGACTGGACATTGTCAAAGTCCTCCGGTTTGAGTTTGGACACTGAGGGGAATCGGTAGTAATCCTGCTTGACCAGCTCGGCCATAAAGTCCTTATCGAAGGTCAGCTCGTGGTTCCCGGCAATCACCACCTTAAACTCGTACGGGAGGCCACCTGGAAGAGACGAGAGGGAGAGGGGGGTGAGCCGGAGCCCCGAGTCCACATCTGTACCCACATGTTCAGCTCTGACAGCTGTGGAATAACTGAACCTTTAAGCTTTCTGCAATTAATACAGTTAAAGTTATGAGGAAAAACATATACAAAAGAAAATGTGAACTTTCCGACAGTCCTTGAACAGATCATCGGGTACAAATGTTTCAGTTCGAAAAAGTCACCAAAACTAATCTTAAAATTGTGATATTTTGGTCAAAATCACTTTATTCTAGATAGAGAATTTGAAGTAATCAAAAGTGCACCATTTATCAGAGAAAGAAACTGTAAAAAGATGCAATAATCGTGGGAGTTTGAACTTTCCGACTGTCCTTGAATGGCTCATACGAAAGTTAATCTGAAAGTTTGTTAGAAAAAGTAACCAAAAAGAACCTTAAAAATCTCTTTCTTCTACATGTGTCATTTAAAATATAATTAAACACTTTGAAGCCATGATTGATTCTGCTGAGACCAACGGTTACGTGACAAATATTCACTGAACATCTGTTTACACAGACTACAGAGGAGGGGACAGGAGATGCTATAAAAATGTAAATACTTGTGGGGAGTTGGAAAAGTGTTTCATATATAAACGCTGTTTTATTCAAATAAAATGAATAATTTATCAGAGAAATTAAACTTGTCTTTCTTTTTTTATGATTCCCAGCCATGATTGTGCTTTTTCCATAAAGCTGCAGGACTTTAAGATTTAATTTGTTTCAGTGAAATACAGTGAGTAGTGAGTAAAATGTAAAAAGAGCTAAAAACGTTTGTATATTTGTATATATTTTATTGCATGTTGTCAGCAAAGAAAAGCATATTATCGCATGTGCACTGAATCCGTTTCTATGTTAAATTAAATAAATATATTATTATACACTGTATATTTTGTCCAGTTCGTGCAGCTCTGCTCTCCTTGGGGCAGCGAAATGATTTGTACGTTCCACCTGGTTGTCCTAATATTTTTTACACGGAGCATCCACTCCCTCAGCCGCTCCCTGCGTACCTAACCCAGAGCTCGGATCAGGGCTGGAAAAAAGGGAAGCTTGGATAAGTGGAAGGGAAAAATACCCTCAATTCAGCCAGTCAGAGAGGTTACAACCACAGCTGACGGCTCTGCTTGACCCCAGAAGACCACCGTCCATCTCTGCAGACGGCGGGCGGCTGGAAAAAAGCACGAACCTGAACTAAATAGAGAAGAACATCTATTACAATTCTCATCCCCTCATCTTTCAACTTCTGCGGTGCCCTTTTCGCTCTCCTCTGTCGAGGTGATTTGTCCCGGTTCCCCTTCGCCATCAAGAAACTGACTTACTACTTTATTCCAGCAGATTGAGCACTCAGCGAAAGGCTCTGGCCTTCATCACCTCGCTGTTCTCTCTCTATGTTTCTCTTTTTCCTTCCTTTTATTCTGTTTTTCAGACGTCCGGTTGATTTTGTTCCTTTTTGTCTAGTTTAACCTGCTCTATAGGTTCTGTTTAGGCTAATCCACAGGCTAATTTATGAGTAGAGTTAACCAGCAGCACCCCTAAATCAGGCGATATAATATATAATAAGACTGCTTCTTAGGATTATTTATCTGTTAAATATTTCCTCTATTAATCTATTAGTACTCCTAAAGAAAAACGTCTGTCACTGTAGCTAAATTTGCTTTTTACAAAAAGGAGAAAATCCTCACAAGTGAGAACGTGAAACTTGAAAATGATGCCATTTTTGCTTACAAAAAACCCTTAAATAGGTGATAAATAGGTTATACATCTTGTTTTAACTTGCATGTTTTGTGTCTGTTGGTTTGTTAAAGTCTCTTTTTATCTGGTTTTATGCACCAAAGCACCAAACAGAATTTGGTTGTACAATATATGACAATAAAGTGTCTAAGTCTAAGTTAGTGCATACTGTCACATATTTAGCTGACAAGCCTTATGCTGATGATGTAGTGCTATTAAGAGGTGATTTACTGATTTATTTTGCAACAAGTCATGTTTTGTGTTATTGGTTGAAGGCAGTTTCACAGATTTAAAAGCAGTAATGTTTGATGGATCGTATTCAGAGATAAAGGCAGCCTGTGTGATTGTGAATGTTACTCTCTCTGTCTCTAAATATGAGTAAGAAATGCATTCAGAACGCATCAACTTTGGGCAAAAACTGCATCGTCC
Source organism: Serranus cabrilla (assembly GCA_903364295.1). NCBI lineage: Eukaryota > Metazoa > Chordata > Actinopteri > Perciformes > Serranidae > Serranus > Serranus cabrilla. The sequence continues at coordinate 340,341 of CAFUXE010000488.1, forward strand.
ATCGTACCACAGTCTGACTTCAGGACGAATGAGCAAACACTAAATTATTAAACTTATCTGCATTGCATTCAGATTAAAAAACATAAATTTAAAAAAGAAAAATCACAATTACAAAGCAGTTGAGCTGGTCTGGGTTTTGTAAAAGAGAGAAACCTAAATTTAGAAGATTTAAGAATTGGGGGTATCTACATGCTTGACATTTTTTGTGTTTATTTTGTTTATTTATGAGCCTAAAAATGCTGAGAGTCACTGGAACATATCTCCTAGCAATACTACGGTGGGGGTTTGGAGGGTAAACACACCTGCACCTGTAGATGTCTTTATATATCTCTCCAACCTCTCCTCCACTACAGGATAATTGCACATATTTACAAGTAGGATGGCAACATCCACCTACGCCACCGAGTGTGACTGACAGGAAGGTATCCGGCTCACAAACGCCTCCTTCACTGAAGGGCTTTTGTCCGTTCCTCTGCTGCGTACTGGCTTTGGCCAGCAATAAAACAGAAAGTTATGATGCATGCCAAGAGGGCAAATTGAATAAAACGTTGAATAAAGAATCCAATAAAACGTATTTGTTGAATAGGAAATGTTTTTGACTCGTGACAGTAAGTGAACGAGCGGATGTAAACGCACTGCTCAATTTTGCAGCAGCCAAGTCCACAATTGGAAATAAAGATAATAGAAAGTGAACAGAATATAAATTCAATCCGGATACGCTGGCTCAGTGCAGATGCAGATAAAAAATTCCACCGCATCCATCTGAAATGTGTGTGTGTGAGAGCGAGGGAGTGTGTTCTCTAATGCTGAAAATGAAAGAATCATGGTTCCCCGGTCTACAGGTTTCATTCCCGCTCCTCTAAATTAGCTCTTGTCGCGTCTCAGGATCATAAATTCCAGTCTAACCTTATATGAGAGCGCCGTCTCTCAGTCCCCCAGCACTCTAACTGGATCACACATCCATTTACACACACACACACACACACAACCCAAAGCGAATCATCCTCTCCACCACCTCCACCACCACGCAGGGAAAATGTGGGGAAAACATAATTACCATCAAACAACTCCATCTCCATTACTCTACTGGGAATTTCTACTGCTTTTTATTGCCACCGTGATACATCTTACAGGAGGCTGCAGGAGTGATACACCTAGATTTATTTCTTTGCCTTCGCCCACAAACGGGCATGAAAGAGAAAATCAAAACAAAAGTTAAACTCTGAAGAACTACGTGTGCAGACAAATGTTTCTCCAGAAGGCAGACTCACATTTGTGTAAAGATTTAAGAGGGCAAAAGCATCTAAAACACTAAAAATACACTGTTTCCAATCAGGGTAAACAGGAGATTAATAAGTAAATAAACACTCTACGTGACATCCATTACATTAAAGAGGTGAAAATTAAATTAAACTGTCATCTCCTCTCTCGTCTGCTCAAATTAATCCTTGAGGAAATATGGAAACCAACACGTCTTCCAATTATTTCCGTTAGTTGCTGAGTTTTATAAGACAAACCTTTTCTTATCAATCAGTATTTAGTTGTTTGGATGATACAGAAACCAACAACAAACACCTGGAGGTAAAACTTTGCACTCCCATCCTCATTAACCCTTTACCTGCCACAGCATCACAGTACGTCACCTGTTTGTGACACATTAAGGCGATAAAACTGGTAACAAGACTGCTACTCAAGATTATTAACAAATATAAATATTCTGATAATATTAATTCAATTAATCTTACATAGTGTGGAAGATCTCAGAAAACAGTGAAAAATAGTGGTTACAATTTTCTATAATCGAAAGCTTTCGATAATGTTTGAGCCCTTAAGCATAAACTGTTTTATTGACCTTTTTGCTCTAAATGGGAGCATATCTGTATATTGCAAATTCCAAGACTTGAAACTAATGATTGAAACCATAAACTCACTATGAGAATGTTAACTGAAGTCATACATCAAGTGAGAAGTCGGATCATTTTCTCAGACTTTTATACCATTTGACTCCTTTTTGAAGCTGGTGGAGTCGCCCCCTGCTGGTCATTAGAAAGACTGCAGGTTTAAGGCACAAAAACCTGGAATTTCTGCTCGTAATCAGTCTATTAATTATATTCTTTATTATTCTATGAATCTTTTAGTCAACAATACGACAGAAAATATAGAAAAGTGCATGATAATTTGAAGTCTATGAAGTCTAAGATTTTGTCTTTAAATGTCTCGTTTTGTCAAACCAACAGTCTGAAATCAAAATATAAACAGTTTATTTTCATATTAGGACAAGAAAAAGACCTGTAGTAATAACCCACTGTTTTCTAACTGATTAGCCACAACAATATATTATAAAGTGATAATATGCAGATATCGTTGACACATCCAGCATGATTAAAGCTATTTTTCATGTCAGTATCAGCACAGTGAATTTAAAAAGCAAGAACATTTTATATTTTGTTGCCAGTTATAAAAACTGACAAAAATCTTCCCAATACTAATATGAGGTTATGTGTAGTTTCATATAAATAAATGAGGTCAGTGTAAATTGTTACGACCAAGACTTCATTTTACATTGTTTCATACTGTTTGTACAGAGACGGAGGTATTTGTGGTTAGTTGATTGAACATTTAGAAAATGTATTTAAATGATTAGCTCTTTAAACAAACTAATGAAATATTTGGTCTCAAACCACACACACACACGCAGGAAGTGAACAAAACCTTCATCTGTCAGTTCTCTCTGTTTAACACGTATAATCACCGCCTGTATCTACACACACTACACATAAACACACACACACACACTCGCACACACTACAAAGGCCTGTGGGAGCAGCTTAAAGCAGCAGATCAGAGCCGGAGCTGCACCATCAGACAGGCGGGTCAGGGGGAGCTCGTTCCTCCACATCGATCTCCAATGATCTACTTCAGCAGGCCAAGCAGCAGTCGATGGCCCGAACAAACCGCTGCCTCCTCCAGAGCCTTCTGAGCGGAGCACAAACACACCGCGGCGTTTAGAGAAGCTCTGGATCTACAGTAACAACCAGAGCCGCACATTTGCGTTTTTAAATCAACATTTGACTACTGGGCAGCTTTTTCCTTTGCATGTCTGTTTAATCTTTTTAAACCTAGTATTTCTGCACAGTTGCAGATAAATATTAGACTACACTAATATTAGTTTGAAGAATTAGATTCCAGTGGTGATTGTTTCAGACTCTGCAGAAGGAGCCAATGCAAACCTCATTCGGCCGGAGTTTGATTCAAGCTCTACACCAGATCAGCAAACTCTCCTCTGCTGGTTAGAGCTTGCAGTGCTCGGGGTTACAGTGGCTGAATCAGAGTTTCTACAGTAGCAGAGGGACCGCAAATTATTATTTTTGGTCTGATAAAAAGATAGAGCGACACGGGTACACTAGGACTCCTTTTTGACCAAAGCAGTTCTGGGGCTGGTTCGGAGCTGGTGCCTAATCTTGAACCAGTTCTTCGCTTTTGCTGCCAAAGAACCGGGAAAACTGGTTCCAGAGGGGCACCGACTCTTTGCTGGTATTGAACCAAGAGTCATTTGCGTCAGGGGCTGGGGGCGGGGTTATCATGACCAACACGGCAAACAAAAAACATGTATTATTCATTTTATTGGATTTGTTTGAATGCAATGTTATTGATACGGGCTAGTGCTAGCGTTAGCGGGCTAGCGTTAGCTTACTCAGTGTTAATAAGAACGTATTCTCCGTCCACAGCGATTTATGAGCCTGAAAGGTCCATGGAAAAATGTTTACAATGTATTGATTAAAGCATTATATGAATTTAAAACAGCTTTATGCATGAAGTCAATCAAGGTGTCGGAGAACTTTAAACCGTGTGATGTCGTGGCAGTCGAGACGAATAAATGACTTTAAATTAAGGATTTCTCAAATGTAATTCTCTTCAAATGTAAAAAATAATTACATTCAGTACAGCTCTAATAACAACCTCGTTCGGCCTGAAAGTTAAGAGTCTGTTTGGATGACTGTTGATTATTCCGTTTCAGCTATGTTATCATTTCTGAATGCAATTTCAATTCTGCTCGTTGCTGATTTATAACTTCCTCCTGGCATGAAATTACTTCTGCACAGTGATTGCATTTTTTCTTTGGAGGCCAAAGTGCAAACCTTATGAATGTACACTGCTGCATGCTTAACAGGTCAACAG
>CAFUXE010000488.1:346919-364679 GCA_903364295.1 Serranus cabrilla
GTTACTGGTTTTGCGTGCAACATGTCTCGTGCCTTCGCCCCCCGTGTCCCCTCCCGCTCACGAGAGACCCTGTGCATGCATGTCAGCTTTGTGAGTGTGAAAACCGTGCGTGCGTGTGGATGAATGTGTGCTTTAAGCAGCTTAATACCTAGCCAGTCGTTGAACTTCTTAACCTCGGCGGGCAGGCCCAGCTCGGTGAAGTCACCCATGTGCAGCAGCACGTCGCCGTAGGGCATCTGGATGCCGTCTGTGCGCGAGTGTGTGTCTGACACACACACAAACCTGGTGTGTCCGGCTGGCTTGGGAGTGTCATAAGGAATGGGGTCCACCCTGAAACACAGACACAGGAGAAGAGTCGTTAAAGAGGCAATGACATTTAACAACACAGTAACGAAAGGATTCGGCTCTCAAGTCTGATTTCTTTATTCTGATCAAATTCAAGCACTTTTCAGCTACTTTCAAGGCAACCAAACCTAGAATTTCCACACTTTAAAAGCCTTTATTATCAGATCTAACTTGTTATTATAAAGGCGAGTGTGAAAAATTGCAGGGGGGAAATAAAGCAGATGGTCAAAGCAAATCTAAGCTGCGTGTCTGTTGTTAGATGCAAGAAAACAAAGAAATATGATGAGAAATAAATATTAATTTCATATATTATAATATTTCTGTTTACATGGGGGATTAAACACTAGATGTTGTTGAAAATCAAGCATTTTTAAGGTAAATAAATTGAAATTCGAGCATATTCCTAACTTTAAAACATAATGATTTGAATTTATCAAACTGTTTGGAAAGTTTAATTTCAGGCTGATAAGTTAATTATTCTCATCTTTGGGCTGTGGGTTAATTGTCATTATGTGTCCATGTTATTGAGTTTAAATAAACGGGGTTTGAAGCGTTTATTTATTGAGAAGTGTAATATGAAGCAGCCTGGTGGCCTCGTGGTTAAGATGCACATCATATAATCGCAGCAGGGAACTCTGCAGCCTGCCACCACCCCCTCTCTACCCCATGTGGCTTTCAATAAAGGTTACAAAACATACACTGAGAAAACAGTAAATTATGCATCGCTGGGTCGAGATTTATAATGTCACTGACTCCGTTTCACTGAACTCATTTCGGTTTGTTGTCCAGCTCGTGTGTGTAGGTTGTGTCTCTTGTTTCTCCCTCAAAAACCTGTGCGGTTCTTCATTTTTACCTCTTTTATTGTGTTGAATTCACATTTTTCATATCAGTGCTACTTCCTGCTTATGCTCTAATCATCAAAAAGAGTCCTTAAAACTGTTAATTATTTCAAGTTTTAATCATTTAAATAATCTGAAGTTATAACTAAGAAAATGTCAAGGAGACAGTTAAACAAACTTCATGTGTAAACACTTAAGTCCTCCTTAAAATCATCCGTGTATACAGCACATTTCTCTCCCGACCCAACAAACAAAAAGCTGCAGCAGAAGAATGAAACCAAATGAATTTGAATTTCTGAAGTGCAGGAATTCCAGCTGCTTCAGAAGTTGTGGAAAGTTTGGAGAATATTTTTTAGTCCTTGACATTTGCAGACATTTTACTGCCTTAAAAAAAGCTCCATTATGCTTTTAATCTGAAAAGCATTGTGCGAAATTTTAGAAGACAGATTTTTTTACCCGTCAAAAGACACTTTGCACTCAAACCAAACTTAACCGATTCTGCAAACAGTCAAATCTTTCCCTTATTTTTCTACCTTTGGTTTTATCTGAATATTTTTTTTTACCCTATTCTCTGTTAAGAAAAGCTGCAATTCAAAGAATGTGCCCTTTTCCCTCTTTGTGATATTTTAAAAAGGTGCGCTTGATCCAGAAGCATATTTTTAGGAAATGTATGCTAATTTCATACCAGAAAGCAGAAGGGGCACAGCTGAAAACTGGAACCTTAAAAAGATCATTTGTTGTGCAAAATAAATTACACGGTCTGCAGAATAATGCATGTAGCAGAACAAAATGCATCTCAAAGAAAAGAGGAGACATTACAACGGGGAGAAATGTGCAGTTTGGGCTGGAAAACAACCAGCGCTCGGGTTGATTTGTGCACACAAGGAGGGCAATGGCTGTTTTGTGGCATCAGATTGGCTAAAGAGACGGTGAATTAAGGCATGCCATGTCCTCTCTACCCATTATCTAAAGAAAAAACACTTAGACCCAAGTCTGGCTGGAAAAAAAGCCTTTTATTCAGCCTTTTTGTTCGATGCAAGCACGTCTGTTAAAAAGGAAGAAAAACCTGTACTTTTTTCTGGCTGAAAGGAAAAGAGGAGGAAAAAAAAATCATCTTGTCTGTAATTGAAGTCTACAATGTGCAATCCTCCAGCACTCTGCCACTAGACCATTATTTCATTAGAAGGGATGTCACTCTGTCGAAAACATCAGACACATAATCAACGCTGCAATCTTCAACCTGACAAGCACACACACACACACACTCGGAGTTAACTCGCATGTGTGCACAAACATGGCATGAAAACAACTGAAGAGGCAGATGAAATCAAAAGGTTTGGGACTGGAGAAGACGTCATTAACAGAGATGGAGAAAATAGGCACCTCGGCACAAAAGAAAGTCTTACTGGGAGGGAGGAAGCGTTGCATTTGGGAAGCAATTTTCCTGTTTTCCTATTTCCGAGGCATGTTGAGAGGAATATTAAATATGGAAAAGGTTCACAAACAGACTGAAATCTCTTGTTGTTGTTCTGTTTTTTGAGTTGAACAGTCATCTGTGAGGTCATGTTACGATGGAAACTGTAGCGACTGTATGAAGTTGGATAAAATCTTCTATCATGAGATATAAATTAAAGGAACATTAGTTGTTCTTTTAAGGCTTCAGTGCTCCTTCTTGACTCTCCTGCAGGATTTAACTCCCATCATGCAGAATACATTTCTTCATTTGGAGACATGAACCAGCGATAAACATCACTTTTATCCAAACCTTGCATACAATGGGTTTGTTATGCTCCTCTAGGTTGTTCAGGTATTTTTACCTGTACCAAGGTTATGTTTTCAGTGCAGTTTGTTTGTCTGTTTGTCAGCAGGATTACAGAAAAAATACTGGTCTGGTTTTCATAAAGCTTGGTGGAAGTGTGCAGCATTGGTCAAGGAAGAAGCCATTCAATTTTGGAGTGGATCTGAATCATGTGGCAGATACACGTATTTGTTTTCACTTTCACTGATAATGCAAGGTAGGGCATCTGTGCTGCATTCAAGTGATGTTAGAATTATTGGAAAAATGAGTTCCAGAGTGGAAAAATCCACGTGCATTGTGAGATGCATGGCCTTTGCATGGGTCTGTGCTTTCCCAGTGCTGTATATTATGAAAGAAACTTCAAAAAATGTATTCCAGACAAAAATAACCAGCTGTGTCCAAGTCTTTGGCTAATCTGGTGAAAAAAATACCTAAAACTTGCTGCCAAACTCACGATTTACCACACTGACTGAAAAGACCAAACACTACCAAAGATATAAAAGGTATAAAATCATCTGTAGTAACAGCAAAGTCAGACTGCAGGCATCTTGCTGTGTACGACACAATACTGCAAGAAACTGTGTTTCCACTGTCACCACTGTAGTGTAACCACCATCTGTGACCAGTGGCCAATGTCTGCAGCAGCAGCAGCTGCATACTCACTGCATCTCAAGTCCCCCAATGATTCTGCCTCTGCATAAATGGATGAATTAGAAGCTGGTGGGTAATAAGGAGCTCAACATGCTGCATCCAAGGCTAACAAATGGAAAAATGTCGGGTTATCCAGCCAAACTTTTGTTGCAGCACAATGTGCCGTCTGGTGGTGAGGCCGATCACAAACTGCATGTGCAGCCACAAAATCTTGGTAAATGTCTTCAATGTGAATGCAAGATTTCTACCTTGCAATCATTGCATGAAAAATAAAATTATTTCTGCAGTTATAACCTTCCAGAAGATTCTTCTAAATATTGGGCCTCATGCAATAACCACTCAAACAAACAGATCCCTTCTTCAAACGACTGAGGAGAGCTCGCTGATTTCACCAACTTTCTTGTATTTTTTATGTTTTTTCTCCAGCAGAAACAGTTCTTGAGCGGTGCAGACCTGTTGTATTAGTAATGTGCAGGTTTTGTCTAATGGATTGTGCGTTTCATTACTCTGAAGCAATTTTGAGCTTGAAAATCCTGCAGAAATTATAAAGAAATCAAAGGCGAGTGAAGCCCATTATGTGCTGTGCTGATTTTGGCATCTAATAAGCCTTCAAACTCGGGTTTTACCAGAATCTACAATTAAGTGCGCTACCTGTGTCTATCTTTTTTATTTTCTAGTCTGCAGCCTGCAAACTCAGCTGTCAGTATTTTGTAGCCATCGGTTCAGTCGCTCCTTTTAAACTTTCACAAATTCGGCTGGGAGACGTCTTTTTTCCCCCTCGGACACTGAAGTCAGAGCGAGCTTCTCTGGACTGAACTTTATATTAAACACACTGGAGAAAAAATGCTGCAGAGATAATGATATTTACTATTGACCGTGTGCAGTAAATAAGTCTCTGTGCCCCTATATACACAGAAACACATTAACTTAAGCCAGCAGAGCAGCACACCCAGCGCAGTGTAGCCGGTGATTAGATTTGCTGCTCTGTGGTGCCTCGACGTCATGCAGCTTTACAGGATTCGACAGTTCTCGTCATGGAGGAAGGACGAACACAAAACCACATGGGAAGACAAAAACACACACATTTGCACATGCATATATATGCACACACACACACAAGCGTGCATACTATTAAGACAAAGCCAGGAGAAAAAACAACCTCCATCTCCTCCTCTTTCCTTTGAGATTTAATCCACCCTGAGAATGTAAGTAAATACCAGCAGCCCCTATCAATTAAGAGCAGGCCCGGGCCAAGAAACCTTCATGATAGTGCTGCATTAGTCTCACACACACACACACAAACACACAGGCAAAGAGAGCGGGCCCCTGTCTTTCCTGTTAACATATGACTGTATAACAATCCGGAGGTTCATTAGTAATGTATACAGGAGTTCAGGAGTTCAGCGGCGCAGCGAAGGCCTCTGATCTATTGTAAACGGAGACAGTGAAAATGAAAAAGTCGTCTTGCGCTCCGGCAGCAGGTAAAAGAATATTCTCCAGTGACAGACTGAACTGTGTTAGCATGAAGGTTCGTGTTAACATGTCTGAGCTTCGGCGTGACATCAGAGGGAAGACTGCGGAGGGAAAAGAGCGAGAGACGAGGGGGAGAAGAGAAATGCTAATGCGCTCGAGGAGGGCAGGAGCACACTCTCAAATCCGCCATGACATTGGAGCTGACACAAAACCGAGGTCTGTGGCTGCACAAATATCTGCTCGATGAAGAAACGTCTGTGATCCCTCTGCAGAGGAACGCTACACCTACAGCCACAGCGTTTATCCGTCGCCATTTTAGGAAACTAAATTATATTGCTGCACTTCTGCAACTTGACATTCGTTTTCACTTTGTGCCTCGTTTCCTGCAGCCAGAGATCTTACTTACTGCTGTGCTCTGGTTTTCTGTTTAACCACAACATTTACACACAAGAGTGCAAATTTGGGAACTGAAACTTATTTCCCTCTCTTAAAATCGAGCCATTTTCTTGTTTTTCTCTTCTAATTTCTGCTGTTTTCATACCTGAAATCGTCATTTATTCACATCCAATGGGGATAAATTCAACAAGGACTTTGATGTGAATTGGAAATTAAAGATTCGGTTTGATTATTAACTTTAGAGCTATCATAAAAACACCCTTTAGCCTTCACAAACCCTATAAATAGCATATTTATAACAGCACCGCTAAAATAAGACCGACATGCTGGAGCTGCTTTGCACAGAAAATGTTTGCAGATCATAAAACTAAAAAAGGTGAATGCAAAACACGACTGAATGATCCGAGTTTGGGAACTTAAACATTTTATTTTCTCTTAAAATTGAGCCAATTTGCGTTTTTTCTCTTCTTGGATCAGATTTTTCTGCTGCTTTCATATCTCAAGTCGTCATTTATTCACATCAAATCATGACAAATTCAACAAGGACTTTCATGAAAATTAAACACTTCAGTTTGATTATCAACTTTAGAAGTTGGAATAAGATAAAAAATACCCTTCATGAAATTCATAAATAGCATATTTATAGCATAAATGCCTTCATTAGAGCAATGAGCTGCTTTGCTTTTCAAGGTGAATGCAAAACACGAGTAAATGTTCCAAGTTTGGGAACCGAAACATTTCATCTCATTTCATCTTTCTTAAAGGAACTTTAGGTTTTTCTGCCGCTTTTAATAACTAAAGTTTTCATTTATTGACAAATTCAACAAGGACTTTCATGATAAATTAAAAATTCTTTCCAAGATAAATGCAAAACACGACTAAATCCTTGAAAAGCGACTCGAACGCCTCCAGAAGTATCAGCTGCATGTGTCTTACAGAGGAGAAAAGTCAGCGTGGGAGAGACAGACGGAGGGAAGGAGGAGTGCTCTCTCATGTCTGTAGGAGGATATTCAATTTGACTGAGCACACTTGGCTCCGTGGCCTTTTAGAAAAACACACAAGCAAACAGGGTCAAAGTTCAGCCCGAGCTTGCTTCTTCAAACGTGACACTTAACTGGCTGCAGATAAGAAGGTCGCGGTCTGTGTCACTCTCCCGACTCGTCCGGCTCTTTAAGGACGCCACATAATCGCCGTGATTGATTGCAACACTTCCTCCCGAGTCCACGCGCCGTCCAAAAACAGACCGGGGCCAGAAAACTGTCCGGCTAAAGAGCTCTTATCATACGTTTTAGTATTAGTTACATTTAAACGCCGTCAGTAAAGGAGAAAACTTCATGTTTGCTTTTAACGTCTGAATAAAATCCGAGCGAGGGAGTCGCTGCAGGACGGTAATCTCTCTGATTTCACCTGTCAAATCAACTGTTTTATTAAAGAAGTGAAGTAAAAACTCTCTGATGTGTTTGGATGTGCTGAAGGAACTTTATTTAGTTAATATTCTTTGCAAAGAGGAATTATTTCAAGTTTTTAGTAAGTTATTTAAAGAACATTTAAGAGAGAGTTTGATACAAATTTGAGGCATTTGAACCAACGTTAATAAAAATAAAAAAAAATCTGCACAAACAATGAGATAGATAGATAGATAGATAGATAGATAGATAGATAGATAGATAGATAGATAGATAGATAGATAGATAGATAGATAGATAGAAATTACTGTTACAGCAGCAAAATTATTGCAAAATAGTCTCCACGGGTCTCCATGTTTCTCTCCTGCATGCAAACATCAGAATGATGTAAACATGTGATGGAAGATGTAAACATGTTGCTGTTTTTTTCAACATTATGATAGAAACCACATAGAAAAACTGAATTTTTAGATCATTTTGGATATATATATATATCGACTAGCAGTAAAAACTGCACGGCATATGCAGTATATGACCGATCGTTGAAAGAACGTGAACGTTACACCCACATTTCATCCCAGAAAGCGCCGTCTTTAATAAGCTGCTGTAACAGCATGTTGAAAGCAGCTGCAGGGATTTGCTCCGTGAGTGAAGTCGGCCTCTGATGTCGGGTGATAAGGTCTGGCTCGGAGTCAGCGCTCCAGTTCATCCCAAAGGTGTCGGACGGTGATAAGGTCAGGACTCAGTGCAGACCAGTCAAGTTCCTCCAACATCAAATTGGAAAAAACGTTTGTGTATGAAGCCGGCTTTGTGCCGAGGTGCATTTTTAATTAACTGGAGCCTCGTCTGAGTTATGAAATATAAGAAAACAAGCATGTGGACGGTGGGGACACAGACGTCATGACTCACTGTTTAACATCATATTTAGGCTGATGCTGTGGCGCTCTACGAGCCCCCTCCTTTCTCTTTAAGCCCCCGCAGAGTTAATGAGGTCAACGACCTCTGAGCTGCCCTCTCGTCTCAGACAGGAACACATGTCAATCACAGCCCCGTCCCGTTCTGCTTCCCTTTTCTGTCCTCCACCACCTGCTGCCGGAGGATTACCCTCCAGTTTCTCCCACTCTCTCCTTCCTGTCCGCGCATTGTTAATGGAGTCGTCCCGCTAATGATTTCTCATCAATAAAAGGCCACCAGCGGCTGACGCAGACACCTAAAACCTCCCCGGGTCAAAGGGGAAACGGGGAAATAGACTGCTAATCAACTAAAGCCGACCTGTTCATACATGACAAACAGGATCAGGACTCCAACACTCGCCGGTTCAAAGGGTGTCAGAAGGAAAAAGGGCTCAAGTTAATCAGACTCTACAGGCTGTGGTTCGTTTGTTTGTAGCTGCAATGCACAACGTTCACCGCCACACTCTGCAGGATTAATAATCCTCAAAAACAATCATGCATTCTTGTTAATTGTGCAATAAATGCAAGATGATCTCATGCAATATTTGTTTAAACTAAATATATACTGTGCTCTGCAAAGGTTTGATCAAGACAGTTTAAATCATTATGCAAATAGATGTTTTATTGCTTGTAATTTGGATTAAAAGACTTCTATATGAAACATGAATCAGGATTGATGCAATTGTTTGATGCAATTACTGTCTGGAAACTTGCTTTTGGTTGCATGATGTTACCTCTTAAAATATGTATTTAATGCTTGAAATGTTTTGTCAATAATCATCTAATTGCAACACCAGAACATTTAACAGTATACTAATTGTTAAAGTCATTCAACCAGTTACTTAAATGTGAATATTTGTTTGTTTAATATTATATATATCAGCATTTTACACTGTTTCTGACATGGAAATTTAATCCATTATGAAGAAATAATTAGTTGCAGCCCCTAATGATCGTCAGGAGTAAAACTTATTGAAGTGGAGAGAATCATTTGTACTTTTCACCTGTTTAATAGTCAGTGTCAAACATTATGAAGCAGGTAATCAGTTGCAAATGTTTCCCTCTTTTACTATTATTGAACCGAGAAACCGTTTCCATTATCCGAACTAAAACCACAGCAGCAGCTGATAAATGACTGGAAACACACATCTGTACCACAACGAGAACCGTGAGAGAACATTTGATGTTTGTGTGTCCACAAAGCTGCAATTATATTAATTTAAAAAATATAAATCGCAGCTGAACTGGAGACCAAACAGTCACTGTTCTGCCGCTGAGCTCGCACTGTTTTTTATTGCTCTTTCAGGAGAAACATCAAAACATAAAGCTCCCCATTTCTTCTGTCTGTAACCTCTGCATCAGCTCCCCTCCCCCTCCTGTACACACACACACACACACACATACACACACACAAAGCCACCGCTCACTCATCCGCGGTGCAATACCATTTCTCTGAGAGGAGCAGAGAGAGCGCCTCTCTTATCTTCTGCATTTCAGCTGTCTGCGTTAATTCAATAAACTTCAGAGGAACAAAATGAACACAGGAATAACGGAGAGGGGGTTGGTGGTGGTGGAGGGGGAGGAGGTGGGTGAGGAGGAGGGGGTGAGGGTGCTCGAGGGAGCGGAGGAAGAGGTAAAGGTGTGAGGGAGAAACAAGCAAACAAGAAAACCCAACACGGAAAAAAAAAGGGGCAAAAGCACCAACAGAATGTTGCTGCAGACACGAGAGAGGAGGAGAAAAAATAAAATATATTCAAATGAGAATTGATTTTAAAGAACGGTGAATGGCGGCCTTAATGCCCTCCCCTCCTCTCCCCCTTTTACTCCATTTGTTCAGGCAGGGCGCGTCCTCCTCATCCCTCCCATAATGGCACACAAGTATGGCACACAAAGCCCGCGCTGGAATATCAGCACCGGAGAAACCTTCCGGCGCTGCGCTGGGAAATAAATTGCTTCTGCTAATGCCCCTTTCATTACGGCACAGCCCTTAATTGTGCTGCTGACAGCCCGGCTGGCTGCGGGGCGGATGGGAGGAAGGCTGAGGAGACGGGCACGGCGCGGCCCCGGGGGCCAAACACCAACCAGCAGACTGCTGGGAGGATGAAGGAGTGGAGCAGAAAAGCTCACAGCAAAGAAAAAACACGTCGGCTTTACTTTTAAAAGATTAATCGATTAAACTAATCGCCAGAGGAACATTTATCAGTTTGAGCCATTTTTTAAGGGAAACGTTCTCTGAATCCAGATTCTTAAATGTAAATATTTTCTTTTTTTTACTCCTTTATGATGGATAAAACATTTCAGGGCATCTGAATAATGATCAGTATTTTATATAGTTAGATTATAAATGATTTAAAAATGAAAATGACTGAGTTGCAGTCCTGTTTTACGACACTGTGTCAAGCAAAGATTTGCGTTTTGGTCTTTCAGCGACCACGTTTTCTATGGTATCATTAAAAAGCTTTGCATAACTCTTTAGTATCCAGATAAACTCAGTTTATTTTCTGTGAAAACCAAAAAAGAAATGCACTTTTAGAGGTTATTCTCACATGATAAAGAAGTGGGTATTTAATCCCAAAACCGTTTCTTTAAAGTTAAAAAACGACGTGCAAGATTTGCAACAAACTTCAGATCAGATTCATATCTTTTTAAAGCTTTAAATAAAAAAGAAATTGCTAATTTTTTTACTTTATATGGGCAAAGTTGTTGATCAGGTGCTTGTGTTTGGGGAATATTGGAAGCTTGTTTTGTTAAATCAAAAGGAAGAGATTGCAGAGAGCATGTTTATATATGTAGAGTCAGATTTACACGAAGACCATAGATTATTAATAATAAGGAGGCCAAACAACAACAACAAACAATGACTATATTTGAGTATAAAACCCGACAATTAAAGTTTCTGCTTCTGTTCAAACAGGAGACGGAAGTGATCCCGTCCCAACAACAACAACGTAAACTCAAATTAAATGACTTATCTCCATTCCTAAAAGCTTCACAGAAAAGAGAAAACGTGCAGGAAGATCTCTGCAGAATCAAAACGACGTGCGTTATAAACAAAACGCTGATTACCGGTAAAGGTAAACTAAACACACTCCAAACTGCAGGAAAAGGAGGACGTGTCACGTTGAGGAGTTGCAGACTCGGGCAGCTTCGCCTCCATTTCATGTGAAGAGGGAAGTGACATCATCAGGAGCTCGTGCCCCGCGATGCCAGGCTCCGGGGAGCTCAAGAGGCCGAAATCTCAAAGACATCAAAAGGGCTTCAATCTGAAAAACCAGCAGACCTGTCCTATGTCAACTGTCACTTAACCCCTCCCCACAACCGCCAGCATGTACTCCAGCAGCAGCACCGTCCCGCCGGGCTCCAGCAGCAGGTCAGGGGTGGAGAGGGAACTTAATCAAGGGTTCTCCAGTTACAAAAGCCCCTCCACTCCTGCCGGCGAGCAGCGGCACGCCGACAGAAACAAAAGGCCACAAAATGGGACTGGTTTTTGTTCTCGGGAGACCTGAAGCCTGACTGCTGCTCCTCCACAAACTGTTTGGGAGGAAAATAGAACAATGGATGGTGGAGGTGAGAAGTAAACATGAGGCGGCGATGCTAAATGGAAACTCTCGCCTTTGATTAATAATCATAGATTTCAGGGGCCACAGAGGTATTTTCAATTCCCGAAAAGTCCTATTGTGGTGCATCAATAGCCTGATAATCAGACTGAATATGGTTTTTACTTCATTATTCACTGTGACATTGTGTTCGCGTTGGATGTTTACTGTTCTGAAAGGGGAAGGAAGGTTATTTTCTTCTCAGTAGGGTCTGACGTATGAGGCCCAACAATGTAATTTTCAGTCCACACAATAGCAGCTGCTAGATTAACTTGTGGAAGTAGGTCTGGCTCTGCAAGACTATAATCAAAATGACACACATTGGGCCTCGTGCAGGAACATTTCCAGATTCTTATTTTAATATTCCATGAATCTAAATCGGAATTCAACTCAAAATCTATTCAAAGTAAAAAAAAAATATGCAATGCATTGAAGAAACACTGCACATGACTTCTACAACACATCTTCTAGAAACCTAAAGTGTGTCTTTACCTTAGAGAAGACTCAAAACTGCTGATTCAGCAAGTTCTCCTCCATCACTTGTACAAGCCATTTAAGAACAAACAATCTGTTTCTGGAGAAATTTCTGGCCGGCTCCATTTATCGTTGTAATTTAGAGGAAAAAAATGCAATCAATAGCAATCGTCTTAGGCGCCACAAAACCGGAACGCATCAACAAAAAAGATTGCGGCGAGAGCAGAAGAGGAGTAAAAATAACACATGACAAAAGCAACCAATGGCAAGTTTACAGCTTACAGCGACAGTGTACACTCATTAGCCTTTTCTGTTAGTTTCTGTAGTTTGGTGGCTTCTGGCAGGGACACAGAGTTAGTGGTTTGAAAACCTACAATAATCTGCTACGACGTTACAGAATGTTCACAGTTATTACATAATATATACATCTGGATACAAACATCTGCTGCAATCGATTTAAACACTGAATGATATGGAATCAAGAAGGGTGCAGCAAAAGTATGTTATGAATGAGATGCTCAGTCATTGCATTGACGGCTTATTTCGCTCAAAATGTCTTGTAGCATATTAAAACAACCCTCCATATCAGGGCTTAATCATTGTGTCATTACGTCATTGTATAGTTTGGATACGTCTCCACGCTTTTGCTAACTTCAAGGACACAAAAAACAACAGACGACATCGTCTCTTTACAAATGTTGCTTCAGGCTTTGCGAACCGACATCCAAACACGACTGGTGCAAGAAATCTGGGCTGCATTTAGTTTTTAACAGCTTATCAACACTAAACGTTAGCTAGCTAACTTGCACAGACTGCCTGATATCATCACAATGCAGTTACACAAAACAAAACAAAATGAATGATACATGTTCGAGTTGGTCTGGCTGGTCCTGATAATCCCGCCCCCAGACCCTGACGTAAGTGGTTCATGATTCAAGACCAGCAAAGACTCGGTGCCGCTCTGGAACCAGTTTTCTTGGTGGAGACAGTTTTTGGCTGCCGAAACGCAGAGAACTGGCTTGAGATTAAGCACCAGCTCCGACTAGGCCCTCAGAGTGCCTTGGTCAAAAAGGGGCATATGTACACCATTATTTTCTGGCCAAAAGAACAAAACCAAAACAAAGCATCGACAGCTAGATAAGCACCGCCAATCGATTCAAACCATCATCAGTTGTCAATTCAATCGACCGTCTGCCCAAACCGACTCCACACTGACATGTTAACAAGCTTAAAAAGTTTTTATTCTTTACGTCTGCAGCAACCAAAGAGCCGATTCTGGCTCTGCAGCGGGAAGAACAGCAAGACTGTCTTAGCTGCTTTTAAATCAATGAAGAAGAAAAAAAAAATTGGGTAGCAATTCAAAGGTCTGGAACCGGGCAAGAAGAACAAGTGTTTCCATTACAAATAACCAATCAGAACCATGTGATCCAAACAAGCCCCACACAGAGAATCTGTGGAAAATCAGAGCAAGACACATCAGACCAGAGAACAGAACGCCGAACATGTTTCAGCTTCTAAAAATGGATCTTCATCTGTCATCTGGAGACACTTTTTCACCAGACGACCACAAACAAGAACAGAGCCTGGAAGGAGTTTAGCTTCAGGTTGTCGCTGCGCCGCAAACTAACAGAATAACTGCAGTGCAACAATTACAGTGAAGCAGCAGCAGCTATAACCCCGTCTGACTCTGAGAAAACCCTGCAAACAGAAAGCAAGAACAAATGTTCCAAGACAAATAAGTGATATTTATAGTTCTGATGACAATATTTAGCAAAATGAAAACAGAACTGAAAGGAAACACAACAAACGACTGCTTCACCCCCCAAAAAAAGGTCAAACAACAAAACATGAAGCGAACAGTGATCCACTTGAAACGGAGGAACATTTTCTGTTTGAGACCCATTAACGCTGGAGGAGAGTTTGAAACACTTTCTGATGTGTTCAAGAGTGAATTAGACAACACAGGCGGTGACTGTTTGAAAGTCACACGTTTTTTCACAATTAAATCGCCCAATTATGTGAATATTTTCATCTTCAAAGCGTCCGCCGCCAGAGTAAACAAGCGCGTTTATCCGAAGCACGAATCGCTTCCTGGACGGTTTATTTTGTGTTGTGTCACACGAGCAGTGAAGCCACTTTTATCAACACTGAGATGGAAATGTCCCGTTTAATTACCATCCGAGCACCTCGACCGGCTCGCTGGGTCCCGTGACTCACCGCGCCTCACTCCAACACACAAACTCATTAATGGAAACCGCAAAAAAAAAGTGTTGATTTTCATCGTGTGCGTGAGCAGCAGAACCTGAAACCGATCCTCATAAAACATCAGGAATCCAAACAATTTCCTCGACCATATTAACAGCATTCTTTCACTACACTAAAGGAAATACAGCTCATAAAAAAAACTCACAAGGAGTTCATTAATAAAAACTAGGACGGTGTTAAATGAATGTGTGAAGGCCGTGTTCTCCCGGCGCCGTTTCCTCGCCAGCTTGTGTCAGAATATCCACGTGTATGGATGCAGGCGGCGGCGTCATTAAATGATTCATACTTACGAGCTCCTCAATTATTCAGAGGGCGGGAATAATTAACAAGGCATCTGGCCGAGAAGGAGTTGGTTAAATGTGGATTTTTTTCCCCTTCCAACATTTGTGAGCAGGTTTTAGAGAATTTCCTTTTTTTACCAGCATTAAAATTAATGTTTTGAGCTCAGGTGTCTGGGGTTGAATTATGGTTTATATAAAGTAAATGACTGCCGCATCTCCTCTGTGTTTACAAGTGATGCTTTCAGTACCGCGGAAAATAATAATAGCCTCTGATTGGCTGCTAAGTGTCCACATTGTTCCAGTCAACAGCTTTTATGTCGTTCTAAATTGGGGAAGCACAACAACAACAACAGCACTTCTGCCTTCTGCAGCATCACCAGTTCATCACCAGTCTGAGGTGTCCTGATGGAGAAAATAACAGAGGAAATGGCTCCCTGCTTTGCAACATTTGTGGGTTTTTTATATGCAATTACCATAATTTTGGTTGCCTCCAAACATTTAGGTTGTACAGACAGATTAAATCCAGATTTGTGGTTAAATGCAGCAAATTGTCCTCCTTTAATTCCCCTTAAATCAAGTCTATCTGCAGGATAAGTCCTGTCCAAACAAATAATCTAATTTCTTACCAAAGTGCTGCAAAATTCTTCGTATTATTAAGTTATCTGATTAGATCTAAATCCCTATTTGACTAATTGTGCTGCATTTATTTAGGGATTTAGGTTTTTATGCAGTTGCAAAACCAAACATTTGACCAAATTAAAAGCAGATGCATGTGAGAAATGTGTTATTTTGTTGCAAAATAAGTTCAATAGAGAAACATTTCTATGTTCTTCAAAGTACAAAAAAGTATGGAGGTGTTTGTATGTAAACTAAGTCACTATGTTAGTACCAGTATCTAAGTTTTTCAGTATATCTATAGGCTTTACAAAGATGGATTTACTCCTTTTTGGACATCCTGTTGACAGAACTCTCAATTGAACTTAAACTTAAAATTCAGACACAGATTGTGTTGCTAAAAACCTCACAAAAAAAAACACCAATGTTCCCAAAATGCCCTGACAGAGCTTTTAATCACCAGTGTATCTTTAAGTGCTTTTTAGAAAAACCCTGAGAGAGAAACCGAGAAACACGCTCATTATTAGATTCGACTCTACAAAGGCACTCAGAAGACGACTTAATTAAACAAATAAATTAATATTTAACATTATGACGCCTCATAAAAACAATGCCAATCAATTCTATAAGTAAAAACTGTCAGAAAAGGAATAAATATAGAAAAAAACATACATTTGAATCACCCCAAACATCTTTTTTTTGCAATTTATGTTGTGCAAAAAACTTTTATACTCCCAATTCTTACAACTTATAGGTGGATATTGATAGATACCAATATGTCTGTGCTAATAAATCAGTCCGCCTTTATCCATGATCAGGAAAAAAAACGGGTTTACTGACTCATAAAAAGCAAAAACTACCTTCATATGTATTTAGAGTGATGGTGTGACTGTTCGCAGGCTCAGGAAGATGCCTGAAATTTGGGGAAATTGGTATAATTTCCCCCCTGAATGGAAAGCCAGGATAAACAGTGTTAATACTGAATAAACCTGCCGCCTCCCTCACTGACCCTGGCAGCGCCGGGGAAGTCGGTTCTGTCGGCGTGCCCGGCGTGCACGGCCGGTGGGAAATAAATAAATTATCACTCCAAAGGCGTTAATGGTGTAATGCAGTTAAGTCATCGGGTGAGAAATGCCAACACATCTGCGATCAAGATCAACCACAAACAACAACGCTGCTGCACAACCCAATGTGGTGACATGATTAGCTCCGTGTTGTTTAGCAGCTCTTTGGTTTGGATCGTTTTCCTCCCTCCGCTGCTCCTGCACACTCTTTCTAACTTCTCCTGCAACAACATTTCATCTCAGCAGTTGCACAAATAAACATGCAACACTGACTGTTCAGTTCCATGTGTTTCATTCCTCTGCATTAACTCCTGCATGTGCTGAAGTCGACTGCTGAGAGCTGGAAATCTGACCTCGGCCTGTTTTAGCAGCTGATATCAGAGCCGAATGGAGACGTCGAGCATGTTTAGCCATGTTGCATGCATGATGTATGCATGATGGCGAAAATATGCCTTATGAAAACGTACAGCGTGTCCTTTTTTGGTTAAAACGTGTAATACTGTTCCTGGAAAGGGTCAAAGCTTTCAGTGAGCAGCAGGGAACCAATCAGACATCTGTGTTCTGCTGTAACTATAAAATAATAAGCACAAAGTCCTTGGTACTCAGGTAAACTTTCTCTCCAGTAGAATAACTATTTTGTCCTTCAACACATCAATGCTTTGTCTGCGTCTCCAATGTTTAAAGGTCTTTCTTTATTAAGATTTGAGCTGAACTGCAAACAACCCTGAATTCAGAGAAAGGAAAGCAGCGATGCTGTGCAGAACGTAAATACAAACATCAAATTCAGAGTGTATAAAAACTAAAGTTTTATCAGAACATTTACAGCATCTCAGCTTTTCATTCATTATCATTTATGAAGCAGATATATAATAAACATTTGCTGCAGCTTCTCAAATGTTTATTTTCTCTGCTTTATTTAAAAAAATGTCAGAAAATGCTGTTTTCAGCATCTTAAATGTGGAGATTTGCTGCTTTTTTTTCTGTTTTAAAACATATTTAACTGAAGATCTTTGGGTTTTTGACGGACAAAACAAGACTTTTATAGACGTCAGCTTGGACTCTGAGAAGATAGGATGGAACATTTTTCACCATTTTCTTGCATTTTTTAGACCAAACAATTATTTAAGAAAATAAGCAGCAGATAAACAGATAAATTGAAGTCCTAAGTTGAATAACTATTAAATGTAAAACGCACTCATCATGATGAAGTCTTCAAATTCAAAAGTCTAACTGCAAAAACAATCCAAAGACTAATTGATAAAGAAAACAGTCACCAGGGTTTAATTATAAAGGGAAATTCTTATTCAACATAACTGATTTTCTGAAGTTTTGAAAATAAAGTCGAAGGAAATTAACTGTTAAAAACAGTTCAGTTCAACTGTGTAAATCAAAAATATTAAACGTAATTTGCCGCAAATCTTTTCCCAATAACAGAAAACATTTAAAGACTTCTTTACCCCTAAAATTTAGAACTTTTTCAGACTATTTAAGTCTCGAGTCTCTTTAGTTTCACCCCCGTGTGTGTCTGTGTGTCTGCCTGCGTCTGTGTGTCGGGCCGTCCTGCAGTCTGGCCCAGATCCTGCTCAAATTGGATTTGAAGCCAT
>CAFUXE010000488.1:365014-386630 GCA_903364295.1 Serranus cabrilla
CCTCTCTCTCTCTCTCTCTCTCTCTAGTTGCTGTCAGAGAAGCAACAACTTTATTTATGTCCAAATACTGTGGATGCAGCAAGCGAGAACCCCCGAGCAAGTCGGATCATTATCTCTCAAATCTAAACAAGCCTTTACTTTCCCAGAACAGAGCGCGTATTCTATAAGCACTTAAACATAGCGGGGGGATGGGCTTATAGGAGCGTGTGTGTGTGTGTGTGTGTGTGTGTGTGTGTGATCCCGGGGTTCCCAGTCTGAGTTTAAGAATGGCAGGGTAAAACACTGCAGGCTCTGTGGAAGCCAGGAAACAGGCTAATGTATTTATCCAAACACATATCTGCTGAGAGGCCCCACGGCTTCAACACATCCCCTTCCTACTGGGGCTTCACCTCCCAAAACTACCACGGTGAAAATGGAAAAAACAGCAGGGCTGCACAACGTGGGCAAACAAATTGATGCACTAATTATTTAGATAAACACCGAGACTATTTCTACATTTTTAGGAATTTTAGCTGCATTTCTGGACCTTAAACACGCTGTTATTATGTCATGTTTTAATGCTGTGTCTGTCAGAGCTGCAGACATTTGGATTTCTTGTTTTAAACTCCTTTTGTCTGACTATTAATGCAAATAATAAACAGCTATTTTATTTACAGTATCACCCATAAGTCTGGAACAATGTCAGATTTTTAAACTTAATTTTTTTTTATTTGATATCGTTTTTGTTGCCACAGCAAAAAGAGAAAGAAAAGGAAGAGAAAAGTCATCAAACATGTCCAACACAGTTCATTTTTTCCTGCTGTTTCATCTTTTTAAAAATCTGATTGAAGTAATTTTGCTCCTATCAAATGCTGATCTTATTGTTTTAAGCAGTTTGCACAGAAAAAGTTTTGAAGTATCGATACTTTTAACAACCTTTATTATCCACAATCTGCTCTTTTTTTCATCATTTGGAATAAAACTGAGCTGTCTCCAGATAACAAACGATTTTCCCTCACAAACATCAGGCGGATTAATTCTTCTCCCACTTGTTTCTTTACTTTTCTACAAAAGAGCTTTTATGTACGGTTTCTCTGCTGCTTAAGGTCAACTGGTGCAACACTGCAGAATAAAAGGTGAGATGAACCGTACCGAGACTTTCCAGGGAACCGACAACAAAATCTGTCAATCACAGGAGCATAAAATAATAATAAATCCCCCAAAAAAAGCAAGGAAAATTCAGAAAAATGCAACCTACAGAGGCTCCAAAGCATTGTTTGTACCTTGGGAAACTGGGAGCCTCGTGAAGCATCAAACCAGAGTCTGTTCTGGTGAATCCTCTGCTGTCTGCCACGTGTTAACCTTGATTCATATTGAAGCGTTTGGCCTGATTTATCGCCGTCTTCTTCAACCATTAAAATGGACTGACGTAACACAAACTGCGAGGTGACCTCGTCTCCTTTTTCCACATTCAAGGCAGCGAGCGGCGTGCTGGCAGCCCAGGAATCCCAAAACAACACGGTGGCACAATAACGTGAACGCTGCCAACGTGGGGAGGAAGGTAAGAGTCCCATTCAGCTGTTTTCACCGTCCCATAATATGACCATAATAATCCTGTTTACATGGACGTGATTAACCAGAGAGAATTGTGGGAATCGGAGTGTTTGAGGTAAACAAAAAGAACTTGTTTGCCAGATGTTTGACGCTGTCTGCACAGATCCTCTGATGCGTCTGACGTTTGTCTGAAAACATCTCCTTTATGATGTTTATGTATCCGAGTGTCTTTGCACGTCATGTAACATAAACTCCTGTTCTGCTCCGAGCGTCGACCCCCGCCGGCCGGGATTGGTTAAACTCAACTTCACTTCCACCTCAACATGAACACGAGGACATGAACATGCACCGAGAACGTTACAGAGTCTCCTCCACCTGTGATTCTGCTCCAGTCATTTCAGCCTGAGATTAATCATGCAACAGGAGATTAAGTAGCTAAACTAACATCACTCCTTTTAGATTTCACACTTCAGGGGCAAACACATTTTATACAGGCCTTTTAAGAGTAAAATCAAACACTTTTTAATAAAGATATTGCTGAATTTGCTGTTTTATGCATAATTTTAAATACTGACATTTTGGTTTAGGTACCATGAATTTCACTCTTAAATCAATGCATATAACAGCAAGTACAGCAGCATCTTTATCTATTAAAAACAAGAAAATGGATTAAAAGAACATGATGATCAGTTTCTGCTGGAAGAATATTTACTTTAGGAAAGTTTAGAGTTTCTTTTACTTTCTCATTTAGGCTTCAAGTTCGATATAAACACCAGGAAACAACAAACAAATACGATAACGAAGATTCTTTAATTTGAATTATTTTAAGATTTTTGGTTTGCATGCATGATTGTGTAGCTGAAACACCAGATTACGATTAAAAAAAATCAAGCATTTTTCAAGGAGTAAATTCAAATTCAAGCATATCTCTAACCCTGAAAACACAACTGTTAATATAAAGTATTTTCCAAATGTTTAAGTAGCTGGTTTTAACAGTGTGTCAACATCTGTCTCCTTTATCTTTACAATCTGTGGCTTTCTGCCTTTTAGGACAACTGTGAAAACTGTCCTTCACAAAGACTACAATGGTAATTATGTAATTAGTGCACAGTGTTAATGTCTATGCTGTTCCTTCTTACTGCCTCAACATCTTTTTGCTTCTTTCTTTATAGAAATAAAAGTCCGTTTTCATGCATCAGCACCCACATTTATCAAATACCAAAACTCTTATGTGTAAAACACGAGTGTGCTATTAACAGCCGCTGCATCAAGTAGAAAGTGAAAGTGTTTCCACCGTACCGAAGGAGTCAGATTTCGCTCATCATGTGCCAGGTTCAGACGGAGAATTGACTGACAAGACAGCAACTGAGGATTTTTTGACAAAGCGAAAAGCGCCTAAGTGCTTATTTGGCAATATTTTGGATTTAAACGCAATAAAGAAATATCTTTTAAAATGTCAGGTTTAATCTGTAACATTAGTGCTGTTGTTAGTTTTATAACCGGTGGGAAAAATGTCCTGATCTCCCTAATATTGAATTATTTCTGCTCTTATTTGTTGCAAAATGCCAAAAGGGAAAGTGAAAAAGGCAAAAATAACTGTGCATTTAAACAGCCGATTCAACCAAAACCCCAAAAAGGATAAAGTGAGAAACGACTCCAGCATCATGACAGTGAGAGCAGCAGACAGGCAGCACTCTGCTGCTCTCCTTCAGTCACTTCCTGTCCCTGCTGCAGGTTAACTTCTTACACAACACACTCAGCGAATATAAAACGTCTCCAGCACGCTGACTGTGCATGTAACCACAACCACCAATCACTGAATACAAGAGCTGAGAAACTGCTGTAATTGGGAGAAGACACAAAGCATGCAAACACGTGTGTTAATATCTGATCCGCAGATAAAAACACGCCGCGCGGTGATGAGTGTGTGCGTGGCGAGGGGCTGACGGGTCACAGCACTCTGACCCACTAATGAGAGGCAGAGCGTAACCGCATCAGACAAGAGCCACGCTAAGTAACTGGTCTGATAAATAAATAAAAAGAGGGCTCTAATGTGGACAAAGCGTTCGTGCACCACAATGACAACATGGCACAAGCGATAACAGTCTCACAGGGAACAGCGGCGAGCTGTCCGCGACGCACGACAGGGAGGGGGAAACCGCCGAGTCAGAAAAGCTTTTACTCAAATCTGTGTGAACCATGGAAAGCATTTAGTTTTCAGTGTAAATGCTGCATGTTTTAACAATAAATTCACCTGCAAACTTTTTATAAACAGCAACTTCCTTGACTGTCACACAGGACAGTTACTGTGTGCAGTTATTGGTCTCCCTGCCTGTTGTCAAAGTTTGTCCTCGATGGCCACCGTACTCTCTCTGAGCTTGAGCCAATTAAATCAAAGTATAAACAAAGACTCTGCATCAAACAGGCTCCTGATTGGCTTCCTGCTGCAACTAAAAATGTCTATATTTGTGCTTTTTTTTTTATCCTCCCCACAGTCTGGATGAAAACATCTTCTGATATTTGTTTAAAACTAAATGCAAAACCATAAACTTAAAACAAAAAAAGTGAAATAAAATTAATAAAAAGACAAAAAAAGTCCTGGATGAATCTGTGTTTAAAAGTTTCAGGTCTTACAAGTTTGAAAACAGGCAGGAAAACACATTTAATAAAGGAGTAAATCTGATTTTAGCAGGTAGAAATGATTCCTAATTTTTAGTTTTACATGTCAGGTGTGTGTGTGACACTTACATGTGGACGTGTGGAGGTTGGAAGCGGCTCTGGTTGATGTTGTAGTGTGTGAAGGCCTGCGTGGGGTTGGAGCTGTACTCGTCCACCGTGATGGTCACTTTGCCATGAGCCATCCTTCCGCCGTTTGGACATGAGACGCCGTTCGTTCACCGGGATTCAGCAGCGAGCCGTGCAGCGGTCATCCTTCAGAGCCGCTCAGAAAAGCCCAGGAAGTCTCCCAGCAGCAGCAGGAGCAGCAGGAGGAGGAGCAGGAGGAGCAGCGACCCGGCCGACCGACTCCACCAACACACACTGCAGTCTGCACCGACAGGAGCAAAGACACACACACATCAGCTGCTTTTAAAGACTACAAGGCATGCACACACTCTTAAATACACTCACAAGAAGATCTTTTGCATGAAGAAGAAAATAAAAACCTCTTTGAATACATTTAGATACATTTTTACTGTTAAAAAAATAAAATGCATGAGCAAAAACAGGTGGCATGAAGAGCTAAAGTGACAGAGCACACATCAAGGAAAGAAAGGATCTTTAATCATTTCCAATCAATACTTAATGCAGCAATTACAGTTTCCTGTTTGCATTGAAAGAGCACAAATAGAGCTGTTTTCTGGCTGTGCCACAATTAAATTTTGTAACAAAAAAAAAAAAAGTAATTCCTGAAGCAGCTCATCAAACCATCCCTCACAAACTCCTAATTAAAAAAAAGCAGCGAGGCAACTTTAATATAATTAGCAAATTTATTCTAGCTTTTCAAACAATATGGCATTTCGTTAAGTGATTCAAAATCCCTTTCAAAAACTAAACACTTGACTATTAAGGCGACAATTTACAATCTGGGAGGCATGTTTTTAATTGCTGCTCTGTTGCTCATAACCCAGCTGGTTTTTAATGCAAACTAATATATTCAAAATAAAAAATACTGCAGGCATAGCCTCCGAGGCATTAGCCTGCTGAAATTAAACCAAGCCACAAAAAAAAGCTGCAAGTATAATTCTCCTGCAAAGCCTTCAGCAAAACAAGTAATTCTTCACATCGCATGCACGAACCAGGTCTGACGATTACTCCTGAAACACGCCAAAATAAAGCATAAAGTTCTGCTTTTGTTATTCCAGGCCTGGTGCTCTAATTCTGAAATGAACCAGGAGCAATTAATCTGCCAACTGAGCCCGCTCCGGTGTCTTTGCATAACCGTACAATAAAGACTAATTTAGGTTAAAAAAAAAGGCACTTAAATTCTGCAGAGAAAAGAATCCAAAAATCCTGCACACGAGCGAGCTGTCTGCATCCTCAGAGCTCACTCACCGGGGCTTCGTTGTGTGTCTCTCCTCTGCAACCCTGAGCTTCCCTCCTGCCTGACCTCCCTGACTGATAGTAAAGTGGCCACTGTGGGCTTGACAGGCTTTTTATACCAGACCTCCTGATGCAGCCACGGGCACGAGAAGAAGACGGGGGGAAAAATGCCCTCAATTTAACAACATCTTTTTAGGGAGGGTAATCAGCAGCTCCAGAGTTCATTTGATGGTTAAATCCTGTGATGTAGTGGTGAAGATAAAGAAAAAAAAGAAGCTCTGACCTCCAGTTGTTGAATATCTTAAAAGAAAACAACTAAAAAACTGTCCTATTTTCACAAAAACATTGATTTATGTTTTTCTGGGTCAGCTGGATGCTACTTCCTATGATATGTGCAATGAATTTAAGTCAAAAAAAGATTTATGCCAACCTAGAAAAAAAGTGGGTAAACACAATTCCTGCAAATATATATTTAAAAAAAAGCTATTTTTATAGCGAAAAGTTAAAATAAGTCTATTTAAACCCTTCCTGCTGCACAAGTTTGCACCTCTTCCTGGGCCTTAAAATATAATTTCACTTCAAATTAAAAGCTGCCCTGTCACATGCCTTAAACACACTTCACCTCCCAAGGCAAAATATAAAACCTGAACTACTGCTGCTGCTCCGAAAAAAATGTGCTTTTTTTTTTTGCAAATGCAGGCCGATTTTGTGTGCAGCATGCTCCACGGTCTCCTCGCCGTGTGCAGGCAGTGTGTGTGTGTGTGTCTGTGTGTGTGTGTGAAACTCGCCTTGCTCGCCTGTCTGTCTCTACCTTGTGGCTACAGTAGCAGCAACTAGCTCTGTAGCTTAGCCTGCTAAACCTGCCCTGGCAATGGATTTTTTTTTTTTATTATGCAGGCTGTAGCTTCGCACTGAGCTGCTTTTCTATATCGGCGGTGCACACACACACATTGTCAGTCCTTGTCTTTGAATACACACAGAGACCCCCCCGCCTGATACACACCATATAGCTAACTTCACGAGTAGAAACCACTCCGGTGAGCAGAGAGGGTAAAAGGCGAATAAATTGACCCTTTCTGATACCATGCATATACACGATGTGTGCTATGCGCCTCTTGCTGTTTGCAGAAATGTACACAAAAAGATCCGTGCAATGCTGAACTCTGCTCCTGGAATAATAAAAAAACACCCAAAGGTGGTCAGTGTCACGGCACCGCCGCGCTAACCTCTTGCTCGTCCTCGTAAATGACAAGCCACCTTTTAACCGACGGCTTTGTGTCAGGAATTTCTTTTTTTTTTCCTCCCCGTCTCCCCCTTCTCTCTCCACCTCTCCCTCCCTCTTTCGGTGCTCAAAGCAAAGCGGAAAGGTTGCTCTACCTTCGTCGTGTGGGGTTTTTTGTGCGTTTTTTATCTGGCCGGAGAAAGAGTGTCGGGTCGGGGTCGCCCTCTACGCGGCGGCGGCGGCGGCAGCAGCAGCAGCGGCGGCGGTGCAGGAGGCGAAGGGACGCGGGTCCATGCGGCAGCAGCAGCCAGGAGAGCGGGTAGGTTCCAGAGCGGCCGTCCGGGGGTTGCGGCAGTCTGGGCGGATAGGGCAGAACCTTCGACCCGGCGGGACCTCGGCTGGCTCCTGTAGAAAGAAACCAGACAAGAGAGCGGAGGGGAGAGAGAGCCGGAGAGGAGGGCGAGAGACACTGACAGACAGCACGGAGAGAGAGGGAGAGAGAGAGCAGGCTCGGTGTGACGGAGGGGGAGCCGGAGTGCAGTGAGTCGGAGCTGCCACTGGGGTCAGAGAGCAGAGAGAGCAGGAGCGAGCACAACCCCCCGCCACCTCCCGTGCGCGCGCCCTCACCGGCGGGCACACGCGCGGCGAAGCGCGGGGAGGGAGGGAAAGGAGGAGGAGGGCGCTCGCGCAGTCCCGCTCTGCCGCCGTGCTGCATTCACATGCTGTCGGAAATTACACACTTGTGCAGCGACTTTTGGTTAAATGTAATAAATTAACTGATTCATTGACTGTGTTAATGTTCCAAGCTAGGGATGAGACATATGGAGAAAATAAAATATCACATTATTTTTCAACAAGTGATTGATATTGATACTGTTGCTGCTTTTACTAAATATTTACACAATAACATAAAAATCAACATGAATGTGGATATAATGACAAAGAACAGTTAGAACAGTCTGTTACTTTAAGAAAATTATGTCAAGGATTTTTGGTCGCAATGATACTGTTGGTGCTTTCACAAAATATACTCAGTAAACGAAATTACATATTTTTGTAGGCTGACCCAGAAGTGGCATCACCATGGGATCTGTTGAAAATTTGCCTATGGGATTTTTGCATTGGATTTTGGATCATTGCAGAAAATAAGCTCACAAACACACACAAAGTTACTGATGCTGACATGTTTAATGTTATTCTATAGCCAATTGCTCAGACCTTGTTTCAGGCATCTAACCACAAACCCATTCAAAATCCTCATTTAGTTTATGAGGAGAGATCTCAGGGCACTAAAATGCTAAGTTTAAGAACTATAAAGTATAGGTAAAGGCACCTGTAGAACAGGTGGTTAAGTTTAATAAAGTGTGTCACTTCAGTGTAATGCATCCTTTAAAATCAGGAAAAGACAACAAAATGGTTCATGAATGCACTAAATGTACCACTCTGGAATGATCCCTTTCTTTTACAAGCATAAACTTTGTTAAAATAATGCAAAATATACATGCATAGTGTTTTATAAGCTGATTCTATCTTTAGAGCAGCTTCAGCATCTATCCTCCTGTTGGTTTTATCATGCAGGAGACGTTGAGAACAGAAAACATCCACCCAGGGTCTTAAATTGACTGTTTACCTTCAGTGTCGTCCGTCTTTGTTTGTCTTCTGTTGGCCCTGAAGAAAAGGTTTTCCTGTGGTAGGTTTACTCCGGGCTGTGGGGCTTCATGTCATGGCATAATAAGAAGGTTATTGATTTTCTTGCATGAAATCTTATGCAGTATTCATTATTGTGGTTGCTGCACCTTGAACTCGGCATAGACTGGCTCGTTTGTAAACCAGCGCACATGCTGAAACTAATTGATTGTCCTGGTCATGATGGACACTAACAGGAAGTCCTGATTCAAGAGATGCATTTTTTAAATTGGACTTATTGAAATAATCGGGTCGTCTGAACACCGCAAGTTCCCGTCCTGAAATAGCGAATGTTAAATCAGCGCAAATGTTGACCTGGAATATTTCTTCACAAGATCACAGATGTGTGGGAAAACGCTGCCAGAGTGTAGAAGGTGTTGTAAAATCTATGATTAGAAGACAACACGGCCCCTTTGGGTTCACGAGTAAACAATACTAATGAGTACCTGTGGGAGTCCTTCACACAACCTGAAATGGGGCAGCACAGTTTCCAAACTGGGGAAAAAACCTGCAACTTGGATGACTGGGTGTAAAAACAGCATCCTGATCATCAGGGTTTAACTCCTTGATTATCAATTCATTAAATTATAAATGAAGTCTGGGGGAAAGTCAGTCTTGATTTCGTCTCACTTGTGTTGAATCGAACCATATTTGCTCAAATGAACGAACCTACTCGAACTTGTCTCGTATAATTCTTTTAGAAATGTTTCTTTTCTTGCAGTGTGCAGAGATAAAAGGTTCAGTTCAAAATGAGGCACTTAAATTATAATGCGACTTGTCATACTTAAAGCACTGCAGCTAAAAGTCCCAACTTCATTTGTGTGAAGACGTTTCTAAGTTCAAACTGCCTTCTGACCTTTTTTCATCTTCTTAACATTTTTTTACTTGTGGTATTCTTACTATACTATGTAAAGTTGCACGAAGCTTTTCTGTTTTCTGATATTTTGATGCACAGGTTCATAAAAATTCCGTCATAATCCATTAATACCCATCATAAGGAGACATATTTACCTGCCATTTCAGGGTGTTGTTTGCTCTTTTTACATTTTACTCACTACGACCTTGTATTTCACTCCAATATATTCTCTAATCTATAAGTCCTGCAGCTCTATGTAGTCAGCACAATCATGGCTAGAAGCGGGAACAACTCAAACATGTTGTGCAGAAATACAGTTATCATAAAAAAAAGAAAAGTGCAACTTGAAAGGATTTATATTTAACACACTTGTCCCACAAGTTCCCCCCAGCATCATGCATATATATAGAAAAAAACAGCCTCTCCTGTCCTCTCCTCTGGGCTCTGTGTAAACAGACTTTCATTGAATATTTGTCACGTGACCGTTGGTCTCAGCAGAATCGATCATGTCTTCACAGTGTCTCTGAGGAGCAGAATTTAATGTTTCTAACAAGATCTAGTTATTCAAAACGGTTTATTTTTGGACATATTCTAAATGAGACGTGTAGAATAAAGGGATTTTGACAGAAATTGCACAATTTAAAGCTTTGTTTTGGTTACTTTTTTGAACAGAAACTTTTGTAACTATGAGTTCAAATTCTGGTGATAATGCCCGTTTTCTTTTTACAATAAACAATGTATTTTTGGGGTTTCATTATGTCATCAGGGAGTCGACAGCACGGCTGCAAATGTGTTTCAGTAAGACTTTGCTTGTGTTTAAAACTTCCTGCATATTCAAGCATCCATTATCAATAACCGCTTAACCGAACTCGGGTCACATTGGGTGAGAGACAGGTGAACCTGAGACATGACGCCAGTCTATCACAGGGCTGATACATGGAGACAGACAACCATTCAAGCTCTCATTCACTCCTACGGGCAATTTAGAGCCACCAGTTAAACCTAAGCTGCATGCTTTTGGACTGTGGGAGGAAGCCGGAGAGAACCAACACAGAAGAGCTGAAACCTAAAGTGTAGCACTGCTAACAACTTTATAAAATTAGCAGCTTTTTGAGGTTATTCCCTTTAAATGTTTGCATACACGTGTCTGATTTTTGGACATTTCTGGGCCTGTTACTGATGTTTGTTTGTTGGTAACTGTCTATAAGTTCTTTCTATTTGTCTGTTGGATTTAAAATGCAATTAAATTAAATATTGGGGGTAAAAAAAGAAGAACCCTAAGCCGGATTCAAACCCAAGACTGTCACCAACCATGTTTTGGGAGAGCGTGCAGGACTCTGTTTCTTAAAAGTGATGAGGACTAAACTGACCACTTTAAAAGGACGTGAACTCAATGGAAAAGATTGTTAGAAATAGTGAATTTGTCCAAATGTCCAGCTCTCATTTCACTCCACTGGGCTGCAATTCTGTAAAACTTAACGTCACTTAATGTAACCTTATCTGATAAAACAGGAAACATTATATTAGTGTTGAGTTAACTTAAATCACAGTGGAAGAACGCCGGCTTTACATTTTATAGACGCTTCAAATAAGTGTGAGTCTGTGAGGAACAAAGACATAAAAACCATAATTCATGCTTCATTCTCAGTATCTAAACTGATATTTTCAAACACTCTTCTCTATTCTCTCACATCTTATCTGGACATGATTATTGTTAGTATCGCCGATTTTGAAAACACAATTGTATTACAATAAATCTTTTTCATTTTCCTGTGTGATATTTTCCTTCTGAGGGGAGATGAATGATAATATCGAATTGCTGCCCGTCACCGAGTTCAGCGATGATTCAAATCAGTCAGGGAAGAAGAGAGAGAGAGAGGGAAAAAAAGAATTAATATGTCAGTGCCAAGGCTATACCTTTTAATATACTGATGGGATTTCTGATGAGAAAAGGCTGCGTGGGACGGTCCATAATGGACTCATCTGAGAGGCTCTGCCACATTTACATGTCTGCCAGTTGAGGCAGGGCTGGCTTTTTCTAATTTTACTGACATGCTTCAATTTCCCGGGCCCATCAGCACGCTCCCCACTGCCACAACAGCCCTGCGAGTCATTTCCATTTGACTTTTCTCTTATCTGCGCAAAAAAAAAAAAGCATTTTCCATCTACTAGCCGGCGGGTGTTAATGTGAAAGCAGGGTTTGAATTTTATGTGGAGAGGCCACATTTAAACATTTGACCAGCGTTTGTTCTCCTGGCTGCATATAGAAAACTGATGATAGATAGGGGACCAAATGTCACAGAAGAAATGGCTTTTGCCATGAATGTTTTATTCAGCCGCGTGTCGCCGCGATCCCATTTATACAATAGAAAATGTAAATGTTATGCAGAGCGTTAAAAAAAACACTATATATTTTATGACCTTCTATAAAAGAGGGTAAAATGACTTTCCATCCAAATAAGGCAGAAATGAAACACATATTTAATGGGAGTGGGAAATAGGAGTGTGAGGGTTTTCAGGAGGCAGAGGGTGATATTCACTTAACCTGCCGGCCGCCGCGGTTCAACCGCTCTAACCTGCACAGATTTATGCCGTGCCGCCACGTGGATAAATAA
Source organism: Serranus cabrilla (assembly GCA_903364295.1). Taxonomy (NCBI): domain Eukaryota; kingdom Metazoa; phylum Chordata; class Actinopteri; order Perciformes; family Serranidae; genus Serranus; species Serranus cabrilla. The sequence continues at coordinate 376,968 of CAFUXE010000488.1, forward strand.
AATGGAGGCCTGTCCGTCCACAGACAGGCAGGAGTTGGGTTTTTTAAATGTTAATGTCATTCAGATTTATGGGAGGCAGATAGATGGCTGCTGAGGGTATGGCAGGCTGGATACTGTTTATGTCATTGAAATGCACACAGACAAAATGTTTGCCCCCGAGCCTCTGCAGCACTCTGAGGACCGAGCGGCCGCCGGCGCCGACCGCGTGTTTACAAATGAACTGAAAATTGAATACAATCTCAAGATTCAAGGAGTTTTCTTTCTTTTTTTCTTGCAGCCCGGTTGTTATCGGCTAAAGAGAAAAAGAATCAAAGCAATATACAAGTTAATTTTATTAGCACACAAAGTGCTTTTGTCCAGTGGAGCTTGAAGAGAAAGAGAGAGCAGGAGGGTGGGAGAGAAGAAAGGCGAGGAGAGAGAGCACACTGGCATGAAAGCCAAGTGTATTAATTCTCCTCCCATTCTCCTGCTGTGTTGTGATAGACTGAGTAATATGCAGGCTCACTTTCTATGCCAAAGGCTAGACGAAGGCTCACAGGAGAGGACTCCCAGTCGCTCTCTCTCTCCGCCTCGCTCGCTCTCCGTCTCTTTCTTTCCAGCCCTTTAAACTTTAGCAATGTGAGACTGTAAAAATAAAACAATCATTTAATTTTCCCCTGAGATCCAGATTCACCCGCAACACATTCTGCCTCCGCTTCTCTCTCTCTCTCTCTCTCTCTCTCTCTGCATGTGTGTGAAGCGGTCGATACGGTATAAATTAGGAGAACACTGAGCCACGCTGGCTTCCATGTGGACTGGCTGTGTATTAAATCACGTTAATTGATTAGCTGAAGTTCAGGAGAGGACAACACAGGATTGCACTCAGTCCTCGGCCGCCCGGCTGAAGTGGCTCCGGCTCGTTTCAGGTGCCGACCCGAACACCTACACTCCCAATTAATCCACTGACGATGCTTTTTAATCGCTGCGGTAACTTTCTCCATCCTCTGCTGGTGTTTGACCAACAACCCCCCACGACCAACACCACAACTCAGAGCACAAGTTTATAAAAGCTACGATGATTTTAGTTTGCTTTGATGTCCAAAAAAGCGATGAGAAAAGAATAAAAGGTTAATTAATTGTGGAGGATGTTGAGGCGGCTCAAGAGATATCTTAGATGTTCACAAAGGGAAGCAAAGAAATATTGATGAAAAGAAGATTTGTCCTATTTTTGTGGTCTTCTTCTGCTTCATTTTGGACGTGTTGTGGTTCAGACTTTGGTTAGAACAAGTGGTTTTATGAGTTCCTGTTGAACGAGTCTCCGTTCTCCTCTGACCTCTGGCGTCAAGGCTCTCTGGATATTTTCTCTTTTCAGGACCGTTCTCTGTAAGATTTCCGATAATGGTATCGGAATCGGAACTTCAATATGGTGGCCAAACAAAATCAGTAATGAAGAGCTATGGGAGCGACACAACTACACACCAACTACCACCAAAGATGGAGACCAGGAAAAGGAAATGGAACTGGATCGGACACTTCCTACGCAAGGATCCAAGCAGGCAAGAACTCAGGTGGAGGATGAACTGAAGAAAGGAGGACACAGTTTGCACACCCTTGTTCAAACAGCATAAAACAGACCCAGATGTCAGCAGGTTGTCTGCAGCCTATGCTCCTTAAAGGGGTATAAAAGGCATAAGTCAAGCAGTAAAAGTAAAAGTGCGCAATTTAGAAAGCAGCAAACCTCAGAACAGAGTGAGATGTGGCGTGTTTTGGTCCTGTTTTTATGCATTTAAACACAAAAATGCCACAAATAAAATGCTTGTCTCTCAAACTAAAGCCCTGTGTGTGTCTATGTGTGTGTGCATGCATGCTCGGTTCACCATCACACTTGTTCCTGACAGCCTGGCGGGGGAGTGAGAGCAGAGAGGAGAGGATAACGATGGGATAAAAGCATGTCAGCAGGTCAGCCGGTCAGACCGCGAGGGTTGAACTCTCAAACACTGAGACTCACCCGAGAAACAGAGCGACAGAAAGAGGGCAGAGACTCCGGATAAAAGACAATGAACTCATGAGAGCAGAAAGAGAGAAGAGACACTCGGCGGAGAAAAGGTAAAATAATGTGAATAAGGAGGAAAACCACCCTGAAACAATCTGATGTCATGTGGAGAAAGATTTTCAGTGAAAAACATGAAGATTTCAGCATCAGTACCAGCAAAGATTCACGGCTTCCACTCTGCCGCCTTCTTCCAGGGATGAATGTAACGCAGCCTTGAGTCGTGTATTTGAACGTGGATGTATTATGAGAACGTCTGAAATCACTCGTTCACTACCCCACAGAATAAACGCACACTTATGAATCACCACAACGGGCGGATATATCGTTAAATAATTGGAGTTTTCATATCAAGCGGAGTGTTGCAGGGTGGGGTGGCTGGAGCCAAAAAGCACCAAGTCTGCTGTTTGCTTTTTTCACTTTTTGAAGGTTATGTGCCGCGTCGCACAAAGAAGCGACAAATAAAACGAGGGAAAGTAAATTTAGCGCGCTGCACACATTCATTCAGACCCGTTTTATTGGATGTTTTCTTTGTTCGTTCACAGGCAAACACGTGCAAACCTGCACGCTGCGATCAGATCTGTGGGCACCTCAGCAGGGTTTTTTTTTTTTACTTTCCCCACCCACATGCATCCTGTTTCAGATAAATTATGTTAATATGCAACTAATTTGCAGCAGAAAATACATTCAGAGGACAAAACAAAGCTGCAGAGATTATATTTTACATTCATATAATGAGGAAATGTCATTAATGTGGCAAAATGTAAATATGAGTAACAGTAAAATGTCATTTTTTTTTACAGTTCCTGCAGCATTTTTATTATCTACACTGTGACGGTTATGTTAAAGCGCTCACAGCTCTCGGCTGAGGTCAGGGAGGATCACGGTCTTGGTTCAATACAGAAAAAAAATAGCTTGAATCAGAAACACAATGTGATTTTTTTTAACATTTTCAGTTACAGTGATCCTTTTCTCACCTGAACTGAAGTGCTTCTATTGCCTAAACTTTAGCTCAGCCTGGACTCAGAGTACAAACCGTATTGTGTGAAGTCAATGGAGGGAGAAACACTCGGCTTAAATGTTCTACAGTGAGTTTTAAGCAGCTATGAAAGATCAAGATGGAATTAAATACTTTTTTTCAACCCTTTTAAATCACATATCTGGTAATATTGTTCATCTGTTTCACTATATACGCCAAAAAATTCAATTTCTGTGTTTTTAATGACTAAATTCTGTCATACTTTCTTCCTACAAAGCAAAATATGACATATGTTAGTTAGTTTAAATTGGTTTTAATGAATAATATCATGACAGCCACCTCTCAGTTACAGCTAAAGGAATTATTAGCTGTTTGTGATGCTACAAACACATTTAAAGTAACAATGTGTCAGGTGACTTTTCTCATGCATTAAAAATGTGTTATTTTAGTTGAATATTTCTGCATACTGGGGGCCCTAAACAGTCTTGAAATGGCATAAATTAGGTATTCCTGGAAAGCTGAGATTCTTGTGGATTCAATAAGCCCAATTTTAATCATAAGTGATGAGGCTCAGTGTATAAAATGAGCTGCTGTGACCTCAGGGATAATCTCAGCCTCATGAAACTTTACAACCACAAACTACAGACCCGGAGCGTTCAGAGGATGTAAAGCTTCCCTACATATAATGACAATAAGGGGGTTTCTCAGCAGTTTACAGAACAGAAGTGTCTGTCACCAAATCGTCAAAAATACAGAAATCTTGAAACCAAATCACAGCATGAATTTTTCTATGTGGCTCCAAAGGTCTTGATGTGTTGATGTCATATTCTGGAGGTGTTTTTAACCATTTGTTTCCATTCTCAAAGGGGAAATAAGCCTCAAACTCGGCACCAAATGTGCACAACAAACTGTATTAACCCCCAAATTGCTGCAACAACTTGTAACACATTGAGCTGGAAATGGAAACATTAATGTTCTGAACCATTTTACGGCTTAATAGGTTTAATTAATTGATTATTTAAGTCATTTTTTGGAGAGATTTACGACCAGAAGCTGCAGCCCAAATGAATCTTCAGGTTCAGATGATTTATACCTCTTCTGTGTGACGTTTATTGTTGACCTGCTATCTCCCCCTGATTCTCAATAAAAGGGGTGGAATGATGAGGGGCTAAAAACAAACAAACCTGTTAACATAATGCAGACAGTGATTACATTTGTCAGCACAATGTCATCGAAAAAACTATTAAGTTATATATAAACGTAACTTCTTGGAGACAAGTTTGCTTCTAAAAAAACAGTTATAGAAGGAAAGTAAACCTGTTATGATTTGATTTATCAGTAAAATGATGATTTCTTTGCCACTTTTTCAGGTCTGCTGATACCGATTCGTCTTTTCCCCTTAAATAACTAAGCTGTTTAAAAACGTCGCCAAAAGTTTAGTGAAGCATCTACGTAATAGTTTAAGCTTGTGGATTGGATGGGAATATATTTTTTCTTGCTTCTAGTATCTGATCCAGCGATTTAAATCAATCTCGGCCCCATACCGACGCTGAATGTTGGACACACACATCCCCACTTTCTGCTACACTATATGCTAACACATACATGTGATAATCCTTCCAAGAAAATCTTTGCTGGGAAGCAGCATTTCCTCCGAAAAAGTAGCTCCAATTAACACCACACAGTCATTTGTGGCTTCTACCGGATACTGAGGCCATTATCTGAATCTGATACGGCTACTTAGAGGAAAGTGTGTAAACAACAAAGTAAACTGAACATCACACGAGAGAAGTACGAGCATGTTGTGATCATATTTATTTTACAGCCCGGTGTCTGAGGGAGTGTTACCTGAGGGAGCCATTTGGCTTTGCTTGTAGCAGCACGCTACATCCCCGCGTGGCGTGCACGAGCGAGGCCGCCGTGTTGGTCGAACCTGCTCCCTCTAAATGTATCTGCAGCGTGTGTGAGTGTGTGTGTGAGCCAGGTAGTCTGGGATGTGTTTCATTGCTCTGTTACCTGCTGTGAAAGTTGATGGGGTTCCCCACTGAGGACGTGCGAAATGATCCTGGCAAGTGATTTGAGTGTGTGTGTGTGAGGTACACTTTGCTGTGTAATCTGACGTTCTGTGTGTGTTGTGTGTGTGTGTTACAATTATGCTTGAACAGGTGAGATAGGAAGCGAGTCTGATTGAAAACCCAGGCATCGCGGTCTCACGCTGCGGCTCTCATTTTACCCCACGACGGCTAAGAAACCCATTTGATTGTTACTGTGTGACTCATTTCAATGCTGCTTTTCTAAACTCTCCTTTTTCTGGTCACACGTCCCTCAGGTTGCAGGCGTACGGCGGCCCGGAGAGTTCAATGCGCCGCAACTTAAGTAAACATATGCAAATGTGCAAAAGACAAGAAAACTGGAAAAAAATATCTTCACCACTGTGAAAAAAACATTAAATATTTAAAATAAAACACTTGGATAAACGTGCATGGCTGCATGATTTACTAAAATGAGTGAACATTGTTTGTTGTGTGCATATGTGCAACAAGTTTTACAGTTATTAATTTAGCCTTCGTCAAAGTTTTCAGTTTTGGTGCAAAACGTATTTTCCTAAAGAACTTTTTCCAGAACGACAAAGAGCTTCAGAAGGTGAGTAACAGATACGATTCATGTTGTTTTTGTGTGAACTATTCCTTTAAGATGACGGTGAGTCTGCATACAGTTCCTATTCTTTGTTTTGAGTTGATTACTGAGTGAATAAAGGTTTCTCTCCCCTGTGTGTCGAGGCAGTGGATGTTGTTTTCATGAGACTAAACGCTGTCAGAGTGTCTCCTGCAGGAGGTGTGTGGAGAGTCCGCCTGCCGCTGCATGTTTTATCTTCTGTCACTGAGCTTTCAGCGCCGCGCTCCGCCTCTCAGTGATTTACTGTCCTCCAGCAGCCTCGTCACTGCACTGAGGAAGTGTTGGTGTGTGTGTGTGAAACTGACGGTGTGGGAGATATATGAGAATATATGATGTAAAGAATATCTATTTAAGAACAAATAATTACGTGCCGAAAAGTGAAATTAATCGACAGCTTTACAATATTTACTATCTCGACTTGTAAAGTGTCATTCTGTCCGCCCGCCGCTCCTGATCCACTCAAAGAATTTCATTTGATTTCACGCTATTAAAGGAAATAATCTCATTTCTATAATAGAGCAGAAGTCGGTGATTGTGTGATTAATGAACTTGAGCTGATCTTTCATTAAGCTGAAGGACGGAGAGACAGACTGGAGCAATGATGTCACCCAGACACAAAAAATTCCTGGAGCTCCTCCACGGACGGTGAATAATGGAACAACTGCAAGGACACTGTGACAGCAGCCATAGTGGTTTTACTGGGAATAATCCCTCCATTCAAATAAAACCCACTTGGCTGGAACAGAGGAGAGAAATGTGTGGGCAGGGAGGTGATGTCGGCCAGCCAGAGTTCAGGAACCAACACGTGATTCTTCCCCAGAGACAATGTTAGTTTTTCAAATAGTTCCAAACTCTCCGATGGGCATGAAACCAACAGCACAAACGGCCTGCTGAGGCTTCACAGAGACCAGGAGGAGAGAAAGAGGAGGGCAGGGCTGGTCAAAGGGTTTCAATGTAAGGAAAGAAGCAATGATAAAAATGAAAATATAGATTCCTTTCCTTTGATGGCCAAAGATTTTTTGTAGTCGCAGCACTTAACCCTCTGAACCTCAACAAGCTGTTTCAGGGTGTTTTTTATATTTATATTTCACTTTTTCACTGTGGCCTTGTATTTCACTGCAATATATATAATATATATAGAAAAGTCCTGCAGCTCTGTTGAAGCAGCACAATCACGGCTAGAAGTATGGAGAACTCAAAAATGTCATTGGTGCAGAATAACACAGTTATAATTACATGTATCATAAAAAAAACAAGTTGAACTTCCCTGATAAATTATTCTTTAATAATAAAATATAATTTATATATGCAACACTTTACAAAGTGCTCATAATTTCATGAATATTGGGGAAATTTGTTTTTTTTTTACAACCTCTCCTGTCCTCTCCTCTCAGCTCTGTGTAAACAGATTTTCAGTGAATATTTGTCACATGACCGTTGGTCTCAGCAGAATCAATCATGGCTGGTTAGTGCAGACAGTTTATTTTAGGAGATTTTAAAGGACAGAGATAATTTTGAAAAAGTTTTAACAGAAATATCTCAATTTTAAGCTTCATTTTGGTTACTTCTTCCACACCTATGATCTGTTCAAGGACCGTAGGAAAGTTTAAATTCTCATTTTACAGTTTCTTTCTATGATAAATGCTGGATCTTTTAATCACTGTTGTGTTTTTGATGGTCTCTCTGGTTATCAGCAGGATTAAAGAAAAAACTTTAGGTCTGATTTTTATGAATCTTGATGGACGAGTGAATTATGGGTCGAGGAAGAATCCAGGAAATTATGGAGCGGATCCAAACGTGGGACGGAAACACAAATTATGGTCTTGGTGCAGGTCTGTGCTCTCCGAATCCTCTTTTTGTTTGCTTTTGTTTCAATTGCTCTAAGATTAAAATAAGGCATACATACATTAAACAGACTTTTTTGTTTTTTTGTATATTAAGTGTATATTTTTGGAGGGGAACACGCCACACGCTATATATTTCCTGGACCTCGCTGTACTGGAGTGGCATGTGAGAGCGTTTCCTCACACATGTTGCCTGAAATGCATGTGATACTGTAACTAACCGTGTTCAGGTTTTCTGTTTCACACAACATACATGTTTGGCACACACACACACAGTCGCCGTGAACTCTTCTTCCTTCTCAGCTCCCAGAGAATCAGATAGGCTGCCCAGCCCCCATGAAGGAGATTACACAAATTTATGCAAAGCCTGTAAATGATTTATACTGCCGAGCACAACAAAGGGCTTTTTTACAAGATGAGGCGAGAGAGGGAGCGAGAGACACTGACACCTGCAGTAATCCGCCACATTCACCACCACATACATCTTACTGCGCCGCCGCCAGCAGGAGCGGCACAATAAAACATGATGGAATTTGTGCATTTTTTAGAAATAATAAATAAAACTAAGAGGCTGCATTCAAGGCATATTCGGCCATTAGTGTTATGTCAGGAAGTGCATGACGCCCTTCTCTCTCTGCACACAGAACAGCTATTGTGGCTGATTCTGCAGGCAGCAGAGTGCAGCGACAGTGGAGCGCCATTCAGGACCACAGCACTCACTGTTGGCCTTGGGTCTATGTTTAGACAGAGCTTTTAAGCACTCTGATGTCTTGTGTTCACTGCAAATAACAAAAAAAAATCAGAGAGTGTGCATGTGTGTTTGTCTGCGTGCTGTACTGTATGTTTCTATAAGTGGGAGTTCTTTATCAGAGAGGATAAAAGGCAGAAATATGTTTGAGCCGTGTGCCATCCTCCTCCCACCCTCCACCCCCACCCCAAGGTTCCAACGCGTGGACGGGTTTATACACTATTCATAAAGATCACTATGTGGGAGAAAAATGGGCCCATTATTTCCAAGCCGTAATGGGATATATTTGTTTTGTGGCCCTGAGTGTAGAGCAGCAGTAGTGAGTTTGCATGCATGTGTGTGTGAGTCACATACATAATATGTTTGCATATTTAGACCTTTATGGTATGTGCCATGGAGTCAACTGAAGGCCATGTAGAACGAGGGTTTGCACTACTTATATAAGCTTAATTGCAGAGAGTAAAGTGTAAAAGTGGACGGGGCAGAATGGAGGATCACAGCAAACCTACATGCATGTAGGCGTTTGGGTGACGGTTAAAATCTTTAAGAACAGGCCGACAACAATGAAAAGAGCATATTTGATGTCTTGAAGCAGCAGGAAAAGGTTCGTATTGTTTCCTACTAAACCTTTTGTAGCGCGAACGATATCCTGCAAAATGTGACGTGACCTGATGATCGCTGTTGTACCCAACATCACAATGTTTAACACATCAGGAAAGCTGTTTTAAACATCCCGCTCGCTGTTTTAAGCATCGCAAGTTTAACCAGAAAAGCACTCAGAGACTCAGCTGAAGAACCAGATATTTCCCTGATATCTCAATATTGTTTTCATTATTGCTCCCGAGTTCAGTTTGCAGGTTGAAGAACACAAATTTTCTTCTGTGTTCAAAAGAGAAATACAGTGTTAGCCTAGCTTAGCACAATGCACCACCAAATCGCAGAGATCAATGGTGATCTGCTTTAAATGGGAGGTTGGAAAGTTACCTGGTATATACTGTCTATTTCGCTGTTTTTCATACATAATAAAATCAGATTTGTGTAAGAAGTCTTCTTCGCATCATTCTGGCAGAACAAACTGGAGGAAAATAGCAACTGTGGTTTGCAGAGAGGACATAAACGAACGTAGTTGGAAAAGTCGTACATAAAAGTTAAGATTTGGAGAAACATTGTGCTACAGATGCTATAAATGCAGTAAAAAGACGGAGGTGGGATTTGGGATGCTGACTGATTCTTCCCATCCGTCTGTATTCTGGGAACCTGATTCACCAACTCCAGCTGTATCGAGGACTGGAGCGAACATGAATGCGTTTGTCTTCCTGGTTTCCTTTAAATCTACCTACTGTGGTTCTGAATACGCCCCCCCGAGGACCCCCGCTGGTCCCCGGAC
>CAFUXE010000488.1:397252-411270 GCA_903364295.1 Serranus cabrilla
GCGTGCGTGCGTGCGTGCGTGCGTGTGTGTGGCAGGATAGATCTGTTGAGGCTAAGCGGTTGAACAGGCTGTATCACTGGGAATTATTTTTAAACTTTTCACAGTCGACGCTGCCGTTTGCCTCCAAATGAAAATGTCGGTTAATATTCCAGCAGCAGATGTAATTACTTGTTGCCTCATCAAGCAATGTTGCAGAGTAACTTTCACAAACTGGAAAATGTGTAAGTGTGTAACAACATGGTGTGTTTGTGTGAATATCCAAAGCGATCCAGATGTGCAAACTCATCAGGGTTGGCTTCTGTCAACCTGATCGCACAAAACTACGTGAAACGACGACTGGATTACGTGTGGGAAATACAGTAAAAACACTAAATTTTATATATTTTTTGGGGTTGTGACTTTATGTCGTCTGCTTCTTCACATTCCAGATGTTTTATTATTCACCATTTCTTCCTTTCTCCTCATATTTCATACAGTATTTGTCAATATTATTGTTATTAAATCATCAGTTACCTTCCTCCTGATAAAGTAATAATCACTGCCCGGTGTTATAGTGTGATTAGATATTATACAGCTAACTATTATACATTATACATGTCTTATACATTACATTATTAATTATTATGAATTCATTATATGTTTGAATGAGAGGAAGAGAAGAGTGATCTCTGCTGTCTCACAGAGCACCAGAGGAGATAAAAGAAGCCTTTCCTTTTGTGGTTTTCCCCCCTCACCCTTCTGAAAATTTCATTTCCTCACCAGATACACCCACAGCCTGCCTTGAATTACCCATCAGGCCTTGCAGGGCCGGCCGCAGCCAGTGATCAACTCCCCGATGGCCGACACTAATCACGTCTGGTTAGTAAGCAGCGGGATCTGCTGCCAGATTCTCCCTGTGCCCTGCTACTGCCTTGACCCCTGTGACCCTGCAGGCTGCCCTTTGACCCCTCGCCACATGATAAGTGTCTGTGACCTTTGACCTGTTTGGATAATTAAAGAGGCGTGACCTCGGGGAGATTGCATTGGAAATCTGTCGTTGATGATTAGTGAGTTAGGATGAGGTAAGAGGGCACGGACGCAGGCGTCGCCCACTTTTAGGAATGTGCATATGGCACAATGTGTGTGTGTGTGTGTGTGTGCGTTTAAGCATTATGTCTTTCAGTTACTGTAACAGTATTAACTAAGGCTTTCAAACTGCAGGTAAAAATGATCCAAATCAATTTTTTTTCTCATATGTGACTCAGACCTGTTTTATAACAGTGAACAGCACAAATCAGATTTTTTTCAAATCCGACCTTGTCATATGTGGTCCAAAACTGGATAAATGTCTGATGTATGAAAGAAACTTTATGGACACCCTCTATGTCACTCTAGTGTGACCAACATATTTGCGGTGATTAAACACGGTTGCCCATAAAGTTTTTGTTTTCAGGCACAATCCTCTGTTAACTGTGGTTTCAATTTCCAAATGAAATGTTTGAATGAGATTGATAAAGAAGAGAAGATATCACATTGTCACAATCGTGTCATGAAAAGAGGGGAAAAATATCTTATGAAGGTCCAATAAAGATCCCACAACAGGAAAAAGGTACGACTCTCTCCTTCATCTTTAAATACAAAATTTCATTGACAATTTATTTGGCTGTAATTAGACAACTACACCGTGACGTCCAGCCAAAGACGAGTTTTACTCAACAATCTTTTCAGACAGGAAAATCTGTTTAGCATTATGTTGTGTAGACCTACATATAAAATATATTCCGATCTCATCGTTTTAAGCCTATTATATTGCTCAGTTAGTTAAGTAAAGGGTTCAGAACTATTAAACAAAATTTTGGGGTATTGGTTTAAGTTTTTCTAATGTATGAAGCTGTTGAATGCAAACTATGTATATTATTTTCAGCAAAATAGCTGACTAATTATCTCAAAGATGCTAAAACGTCCAGCTGACGGCACGTGAGAACAACTATTTTTGAACCACAAAGGGAGGTCTTCAGTGTTAAAACGTCTCAATGTTTGCTGTGTTTTTACCTCTGGAAAATTTGGTTTCGGATTCAGTTTGTTACTTTCTTTATCAACAGGATTACAGCAAAACTACTGGCCCTATTTTCATGAGATCTGCATAGGCCAAGGACGAACCAATTGAATATCGGAGCAGATCTGAATCAAAGGGCAGAAACATTCATTATTTTACTTAGATTAACATAGTGAGGGCACGGCCTTGGCCGAGGTCGGCGTTCTCTGATTGTCCTTGTTTGCACTAAGTGCTTCATAATTCATCAGCAAGTATATGATACCAAAACAAAACCTGGCTGATTATAAACAGCTGGATCCAAACATTTTATCTTAGCACATGAAATCCAGAAGATGCAGAGGTCTGAGTTCTGTGTGCGGCTGTCATGTAATCAGACTTTAGCCTCGCAGACAGCACTGACAGCGCTCACACGGTCGTGCACGGCTGAACAAAGCCGGCTGCAGCACACAGAGAGCGGAGCTGCTCCGAGTCTCTCCGGCAGAAAGAAATCGGCATTCCACACTTCTCCACTCCACTTGGTTACTGTTGCTAAGGCTGGAAAACTTTATCCGGCGCTACCAGAGGGACGCCTGTGTCCATGTGATTTCTCCCTCACAGCTCCGGTTGATTTGGAGGGAGCGGCTGTGAAGATGAGAGGGTGAACCGGAGTCCCAGAACGCAGCACCACGAAGAGTTTTACAGTCCTAAAATACTCAAATTCCTTTTCAACATCTAACTGACTCTGTGGCGCTTTAATTAAAAGGCAGAAACAAAGAGATTTTGTCACTTTACTCTAGTGGTAGCAGTAGTTTTGGGGGGAAGAGAGTGCTAATAAAGTCTGTTAATGGTGTGTTCTGTGGATTATAAACTACCAACAGCATCTGCATTGCAAATGTCACAAGAGTTAAGTTACAAAATATGTATTTTTGGGTGAACAACATGCAATTTGCATGCATATTAAAGTGCAAACAGACAACCTGTCAACACCAAACATATTTTATGTCAGTTGATTTCCATGACCCGCCACCGCAGCTGTCCAAAGCCAGAAATAACAGTAAGAATCACAGATTTCAGTGCAATGATGGAGACAGAATAAACATCGATATGGTCGGCAGATATTGTTTACTAATGCTGCGTTCAAGTGGTGCCAGAATAATCCGGAAAAAAGGCTTACTCTATTCATTCACATGAACGTCCCCTCAAATCAGAACAACTCGGTACAGAAGTTGCCGACATATTACACAAAAAACATGGCAGACAACAGTAAATACTGGGTTAAAGGGCAATCGGACCAATGGGATGTAAAAACAATGATGAGAAGTCCCTGAGTGTCTATTTTTGCTGAGATGCCTCTTAGCGAAATGTTCTCCAGAACAATGATGTAACCTGGCATCAACAGACTAATTGACAAGTATTCATTGGTCTGAAACCTCTCAGTTTTTCATTTCCAAGGGTTGGTTTTAACATGTAAGCGTAGACCAAAATGAAAAGATCGAAAAAGATCTAAAGATCAGAACAACAAAACATGACCAACAATGATTTGGTCTGTTTTGAGACAAGACAAATATGGCAACAGGGTGACAAACTCTCTTAAATCACAGGTAAACAGTCACTAAAATCTGTTTTTGACGCAAAATCTTGGTTTAAAATCTGGTATGCATGCTGTGAATGGATCCATCTGATTTTGCAGGACATTGGAAGCTGCTACAGGCGCATGTAGGCATCAGTCTTACATTCAGACGGTTTAATAACCATTTAAAAGCGTCTTGTTGGTGCTGGTGTAAACAGAATTACTGAATGCATTTGTTTCCTTTCCAAGCTGAGCCCATAAAGTTTCTTGTGGTGGAGTTACAGACTTCCCCTCATCAGGCAGTTGGAGGAGATGTGTTTGTCGGGGAGGACTGAAGCGGGTGACCACGTGTCAGCAGGTTCACCCCAGCGAGCATTAATTCACCTGACATTTTCACATGCGCTTAATTGCCATTCATTCTATAATAGAGCACATTGTGCTCATAATGGCAGGAAATGTCAAGTCAGCTTTTAAAGGGGAGGATCCCTGCAAATAGCTTTCCTTTTAGATGAAAATACACACGCGGTGCACGGACGGGCTCGGAGCGGCGCGATGCCACTGTTGACATGTGTGATTTTCTCCCTGATTCATCATAGCAGAGGTTGTGCTACTGTAGCTTTATTCATGGCATTTAACTTGAACCCCCGTCGGCTCAAAACACATAATTTACCACACGCTCTTATTTAAAGGTGAGGGCTGCTGACACGCCGAGTTAGATCAACTGACTTTTATTATTTTCCATGATGGATTTTCATGTTAGTTTGTGTTTCGTGCTCCGGCTGCGCTTTGTGTCACCTTTTCAAGTATTTTACCAAACTTTTGATTAACATGAGCGATGATGCTGAAGCAGGAAAAGGACAAAGAAATTATGATAATAAACACTTGGAGAGCTCAAGTAGTGAATAAGATGTAATTAAAGGCTGTCACTCAGTGTTGTGAGTGACTCGCATCTGACAAAAGTCAACAAGTTCTTCATAGTTTACAGCTTAAACTATTGTGAGATATATATATATTTATTAATTAAAGAATGGGATAAACAAAAACACATTTTATTAGCATAATTTCAATTAAAAACAAATGACTCCATATTAACATTATTATATAATCTATGCCATACCTTGATGCACTTCTACCCTGAAGGTAAATATTACATTATTTTGACTGATACGTTGATAATTCTGCATAAGGACGGTTGCAGTCCACTGCTCCTTGCATGGTGTGTTCACTTGTGTGTGAATAAGGATGGGTTAAATGCAGAGGTTGAATTTCCCCATTGTGGGATTAAGAAAGTAATTCATCTTAAATCTTAATCTTACAGAGTGAAACTGAAGGATACCAGTTTCATCTTTACGCTACGATGGGACCTCAAGATTTCATTAGAAGCCCACAATCTGTTTTTGTTTTATTGGTTCATTTCCTTAAATTGGGTTAGATGCCTTCACAGTACAGTCGAACAGTACAAGAGTTTGTTTAGAAATGGACGGAGACGCCCTCTTACAGGTGGTCTTGGACTGGAGTTCGATTGGATCGTTCACAAGCGACCAAACGAATCATAACGAGGATTTAAACGCACCAATGTTCCTTTGAAATGGACTAAACTTTGAGTTGTGAAAGCGCCCTTAGATCCTTGTTCCTAACACTTTTGGAGGGCTTTATATTTAAAAAGTGACCTATTGTTCATTTTATTCACATCCCTCCCAACTTTTTTTCTGTTCCATCCCAATCCCATGATAGAAAAAATTTGGCTCCCCTGTTGCAGGAATCCTGTTAGCGTCAGGATTCCCGAAAAAGTCTCAGCATCTACTTTGAATTGCATTGTAAAAAAACATTAGGCAATCCATACGCTCCTCTCTTCTTGAAAGCTGCGTTGCTGCCACGGAGAACAGCCGCTCACATGGTGTCGAGGTGCCAGAGAGGAGGACTTTCCTCGCCTGGCCAAGATGGGATATATATCCTCCAAATGTAAAGGACTTTCTTTGTTGGCAAGGAGCTTCTCTCTAAAGTATAAGAGGACTCAGTTGGCTGTTGAGATCCTCAGCTTCTGCTTTCTCTTCTCTTCTTTATTTCTTCATTTAGAATAACTACGACCACTGGAGGACGGTCCAAAATGTAAATAAGAGTTGTATTTTGCTGCCTGACTGATGGGCATGTTTTTGAGAGGATACCAGTCTCACATAAGTCTCTTACAGTCAAGCCCCTGGCTTAGCAAGTTCACACAATGCTGGTTAGCGCTCCGTATTTCTCAGTAAACTGGAGTCGAGTCGACTGTAATGTTCTGCAGCACTGGAACTTAATGTCTGCTCTTAGACATGTTGGTATTTGTAAAATACTTGTTCAAAGCATGCTGGTCCAGAATTATTTGCATGGTAACAGTTGGAGAAAGCACTTCTAGGGTCAGCTGAGATGCAGGCAGATGCCATAAACACGTGTGGACAGTGTTTGTATATATTTACTTGCTGGCGGAGAATGAAAGAAGTTCAGTTCTCTGTTTCTGCACCATATTTAAAATGTTTTCTTTTCTTGAAGTATAGCCAGTTCCACAACACAGCGTGCAACAACAAATCAATAATGAAATTTGTTGCCAAATATTTTCAGAATTACATTTTTATCTATTTTATCCATTAGCTGGTGCAGCCGTATTATAGCTCAATGTGGTTGTTCATCATTCATAAATAAAAGCAGCAAATTCAGTTTTCCCTGCACACAGCCTCAGTGCTTATGCTTCTCTCAGAGCTTAAGATCCCCTCGCCAATGCATTATTTCTTCTCTTTTTCATCCGTCTTCACAAGAATACAATACCTGTGAGTAAAAAGACCGTTTATGGCCGTTGATACAATCTCCTGTATTCATCAAAATCCTTCACAAACAGCCGGAAAGTGTTCAAAGTCATTTTAAAGATAACCTTGACAGTAAGAAGCCACGGAAAGCGTTGAACACAAAGGCATCACGAGGAAGGTGAGGAGAGGAAGAACAGGAGAGTGAGAGGGTGAAGGAGGAGGTGGAGGAGGAGGAGGGAGAATAAATGACATTCGACTCTAAGGTCCACCTTGGCCACCTGATTGTTCCAAAATGAGAGCGCTGCCCGACCCAAGAACGAAAAGAAAAAGAGAGAGAAAAATCAATACAGCGCAATTAAACACAAAGCATGGCTCTGTGGAGCTGAGGGGAATTTGTTATTTATTAAATTCACTCCTCCACCTTCTTCGCCCCCAAACCCCATAACTCCTCAGTCTTTAATGCATGAGCTGCCCCTCGCTCTCCTGTCCTCTCTTCAGGTAATCTGACCTTTGCGGTTCGGACAGGACTGAAACGATTGCGGGGAGGACCGGGGGAAGTCAGGAGTGTTCTCGCTTATTGATCCGAGCCCCCGTCAGCTCTGCAGCACAAGACGGCTGCCTTTGGTTTTTGAGAGAAAGCGAGTCTCGATGGAATATTTTTGACACTGCTGTGGTCAACCTGCAGGGCAAAAAGGGCCAATTCTGATTTATCATACAACATCAGAGGTGCATTTAAAAACAAAAAACAACTGCAGGATTTATAATAAAGGTTAAACTGCTCAAAAACATCCAACAAGTCTTCCAGATCCGTACGATTTCTGATCTGACTGCCTTCCAAACAGTTTCATATCTGTGTTTCAAAAATAAAACTGCTTTCTGATGGTACACAGCTTGGTTTTGGTAAGGTAAGACACAAAAACTACTTGGTCCGGTTTGGGGAAAGATCTTGGTTTGCGTTAAAATAACTATATCACGTTGATCATAAACATCCAGTATGTTCTTTTGGGAGATTATTTCCTTTAGAGAACAGTCTCATATTTGAGTTTAAATCCAAAATCCAAACAAAATATTCCGCTTTACAATACTTCAAGTTTACAAACTTTACAAACACAAACTAGAAAAGCACTCGGAGAGTGCAAACCTTCCACCAAGGCAATAGGGTCAGTTACACAACACCAAACTACACACCTGAAGGATTATATTGAAAGCATGTATTTTGGGAGCACACTGACACTGAAATATTTCCTCCACTAGATGTCGGCAGTTAGTGAAGGCAATAGGGTCACTGACACAATAATATAAACTCCAGATGGTGTTCCAGATCACCGATCACCACCAAAATCTAATCACCTGTTCCTCGTCCCAATACACACATTGTCCGAAGATTTCATCCAAATTAGTGCAGGACTTTTTGAGTTATTTTGTACACAAACAAACAAACAGACACATGCACGCACGCAAAAACATAACCTCGTTGGTGGAGGTGACTAGAGACCTAGAGCATTCAGAGGATGGATGGATCAGAAGTTTACAGAACATATTGAAAATCTGGCTTTTTCTAGGCTGTTCCTAAAAGTTTAAAGTGTCTTGATGTCAAATTGTTTTCAATTCTCAAATGGTCAAAAATCTCTAAATTTGGCATTGAATCTTTGTTACAGATGGTATCAACCCAGAAATTGCTGCTATGAGGCACAATCAAGCATGGGAATGGCCTTAGTATACACAGAGTGACTCGATAAGATATGGGGGTGCTATGTTTGGTATCTCATAGTCAAATAGTCTACAACACCACTGTCTGTCTGCCATATGATGCAGGACGGGCTGAGGGTACAGTGGGTTTATCAGAGCAGGACAGGAGATGTTAAAGGAGCCATAAAATAAAATAAAAACTGACCTGAACAGCATTAAAGTCTGTAGATCTGAGGCGAACTGCAGACTGTAGTGATCATTCTTTGTAGATCTGTCACTGTGTGCGCCACCTTTCACATTACACACAGATATGTGAGCCATTTTCGATATAAAAATATTGATTATCGCAGCTTTAAAAGGTACTTCAGAGTAAAACCTGAGGGAGAGGGATGTGGTCTAACCTCCACCGCTCCTCTTAAAGCCTGCAGCTTTGAGGCTTTGAGGGCGGCTTCAGTTTATTAGAGGTGGATTCTTAACAGCATGTTAATCTGATGGACTAAACTGCTGATACCACGCTGACCCCCTCACTCAGTCATAATCAATGCAGGCACAGCTGATCCAGTGTATCCGTAAAGAAGAAACCCACAGCTTCATCTGCATCCTTTCTCTCGACTATATAAAGTAAACGTGGAACTTTAAACAGAACCTTCCCAAGGTCTGAAATACTTTTTATAAGAGGATCTTCTCGCCTTTTTTTTAGTGTAAATGTTTAATCAAATCAAGAAAAAAGCTTTTCACTCACAAAGGAAAAAATGTGTGCTTTGAGTCTTTTTCCTTACATTCTTTGCTCTGATGATTGACGACCTTGTGGGAGCATCTCTATACGTTACACACACCTGACCTCCACACGCACCATCTCCAGAGCCCGAGCTTCCCTCCCTCCTCCTGCCAAAACCCAGAGGAAATTAGAAGCCTTGTGTCGTTGTTTTCAATGGACCTTGTTTCTTTTCTTTTCTTCTTCCTTCCCTCTCTTTCTCTCTCTCTCTCCCTCCATCCGCCTGTGTTGGTGAATTTGATCCAGGCCCGGGATGGTGGAGCAGGGTGAGTAAATGAAATATTGATCCGCTGCTCCGTGGCCTTGCCTTCACCTTGTCCTGCGTGCTGAGTTACCGACTCTTCCGTTCTGCTTGTAATAGGAATTATTACAGGAGGCCGGGGCGAGTAATTACTTGGCATGGCGCAGAGGAGGGGCCGCTGTATATTTCCTCTAAAGAAGTTATTTACCGCACTTGCTACCTTCAACCCAACGCTGCCCCGTCTCCCTCCCCTCTGACCGCCCCTCCCGCCGCAGCCATGTCTTTCTTAACCTTAATTCAATTCGGTTAACCATCATTAATCATACGCGGCGTCAAGGGAAGTTTATCAAACGCCGGCTGAACCGAGAGGCTGCGAGGCTAACTGAGAGAACACAAGGACTGTGTTTGCAGAAATGTCAGGGATCCCGTCCTGTTTATGGCTGTGTGTGTGTGTGTGTGTGTGTGTGTCATATCTGTCTTTATTTCCTTAACAGCACCTGTGTTGCTTATCAGTTGCCCACCACACACTCTCACCATGTTTTGGAGTGTGTAGGAGCAAATAACAAAATGAAGTACACTTTAAAACACCAGCGTGCGTGCTAAAATCTCTTGATTTTGGAGTGTGGTGTTGATGGACGCACTTTTGTCCGACGATGAAAATGCAACACAAATGGAGGAGGCACTCACAGATGAAAAATAATGTGAGATAGTGGGTCGTGGTGTTTTTTTTAGCTCTGTAATAAACAAAAGGATGTTAGAGACATTGTGGCTTACTCCATTTTTTACTGTTTATTCTAATTCTACATTTAAAATATTTGATCCCTGAACTAATTGGATTTAAACTTTAGGTTGAGAAAGTCTTAACTTTAATACAAACTTTTCTCTGTAGAGGAAACTTGCAGCTTGAGTTTGTGATTGAACTTATTTTCTTGTATCGTCGTGTCTCCTCCACCTGAACCTCTCTGACTAATGAAACACTTTTCACAACATTTCAGATTGCCGAGCTTTTGTTCCCGTGTGCGGAGAGACGCGGTGGGCAGAACACCTGCAGCAGTGACCTGCTGTTGTGTTGCAGTTTGATGTATTCGTGCTCCGCTGCACGAGGAAGTGGCCGTTTGTTTGCGTGATAGATCCACAGCGGTTGCGTCCTTGCCTTAGCGGTGGCCCGTCTGGCGCTGCCAAGCTGGGTGATATCCCACTGCATCAGAGTCCCCGCTGAAGGTCACCACTGATGGGACAGAGGAACTAGCAGCGATCCATCCTGGGACGGGACACTGGTTTAACAAGGCTACAGGGGTGAGGAGGCGGGGGAGGAACAATAAGTAACCCAAAGCTTTATTTTGTGGCTGTTGTTGAACCGTCTGCCGGCATCTTCACAGTCCGAACAAGTTGGTTTAATCAAAAACAGCCTTGAGAAGTTCACAAGAATTCCTTTTGATGGATCCATTCTGTAAATACTGTTCGACTTTCCTATTATTCCGGCACCGTAATGGATTTCTGTTTGTTATTAGTTTGACAGAGGAATGTTCTGGAGACAATAGTAAAACGGAAAAATAAACTCTGAATTAGCAGCTTTCAAAGCCATTTGTGCTTTACCTGAAGGTCTTTAATGATTTTCTCTGTCTCAGAATGAAATGAGATGCTTTCTGAGTACATGTGTTTCAGATCCAGGAGAATGAATTTATTGAAAGGATAAAATAACTAGGAATTATTGGAATATTTCCTGCAGATATTGTGAGTGGGAGAAAAGGTATGCGTAACGGAAGGAATGCCACAAAAATAAAAATGTGAAGTATACTTTATAATCAAAAGGAGCCCATAACTATTTCAACCTTTTTGTTTCCCGTAGAGGCGACTCCAGTCAGGAGACATTTTCTCAACAATACGAAGGACGACGTAGAAAGAGAAGAAGCAGCCAAATGCACAGGGTCACGATTAAATATGCCGTCAGTGAAGAAAAGAGCTAAACTGAAAGGTCACTCCTGTGTTACGGGGTCCAATCTGGTGAGAATAATAAAGAGCGGAAGAAGGATGCAACACAGAGGAGCGGTGGAGTAAAATAATTCAGAAACAACTTTGGTAACAGCTCGAAGTAGAGAGAAGATGGAGTCAGTCAGACGGTAAACCAGACTTCATTTTAGTGGACGAGAGGTAGCAGCATTCCTATCCAATGTTGAAATATATGAACTTTTTGCTGTCCTCCAAAATGTTATTGTTGCAGAGAGTTTAAATCATTTTATTCACATTCAGGCACTTATAGATGTGGAAGAGCAGCAAAAGATCCGGGTATTTCTTGAAAGATCCAAGGAAGACCCAAGATTTGGGTATTTTTTATGCATGGACGTCAAGTTTGTGTACCACTGAGAAGTTTTCATATGGGATGATCAATCAGCCTCCAGCTCTGCATCCACAGCTGACGAAGTTGAAAATGTCAAAGATTTTTATTTAAAAGTTAACAAACCATGACCATGATCCAGGTCCATATCTACATGTGCCTCTTTGGCTCAGATGTGGGTGATTATATAATTAGTTGTCTATTATATTTCTTTTCCATACAGCTCTGTAAGTGTTTTTTATCATATGTGCCCAAAAGGGTTTGTTTTTTCTTTGTAGTTTGTAGAGTTACTAAAAGTTTCAACAAGGCACCTGAATGCATCATTAGACTGAACCTGTCTGGACCTTACTGGACTAAAGTTTTGTGTCTTTCTATGTACTAAAAACATGCCATTGCAGTGACTACATTCTGCACTTTTTATCATAATTTGAGGAACATTTTGATGCCTGAAATAGTTTCTCTCCCCGTCTTGGTGTGAACGTCTTGAACAAAGCCTGCATTCAGGCCGCTGATGCCTCAGGATCCCGATGGAGCCTTTCCAGGCCTCCCCTCTCTAACAAGATCAGACCCAGCCCTCATAGATTCTATTACCCGACCACTCTATTACATTACATCTCCATTTACGGACCTTAAGCAGCTCCGAGCACGGCTGGGGCTTCGACCTTGTCAAAGAGGAGAAACTCTGACCAGATTGAGAAAGAGAGAGAAGAGAGAAAAGACGGAATAAAAACCTCAGAGAGAGACGGACTGAACTGTGGGAAGTGTGTTTGAGAAGATGGAGAGAGCTGGAGGACAGGGGGGAGGAGGAGAGGGAGAAAAGGGAAAATAGAAAATCGATAAGCCGGGGGAGCAGGAGGATGAAGATTGAAGGATGATGTGGATGGGATTTGGGGGCTGGGGAGGAGGTGGCGTTAGGGAGATTGCGGAGTAGCTTAGGGCAGTGACGGTGATGGCCATCACTGGAAACGTATCGATGGAGGTGGCGTGAGACGTGAGGTGGGTCGGAGGATCTGAGAGGTGACCAGCCCGACTTCTGAGACATTTGGGGGTCACGGCTTTCAGACTTTTCCATAGAGACCACATCTTCTGTTATTGAGACCTGTCCATTTTCTCCCTTTTCTGATCCGAAAACATGTCTCTGGAAGTTGCGATTGTGACATTCCATCCGCCTCATTGTCCACGAGAAAGAGGCAGACAATCACTTTGTCAACAATTTATTTTTTCAAGGTGATAGCACACCACAAAAGAAAACAAGTTGATCTGTCAGTCCCCACTCTGGGTCCCAGCGTCCTTGACTATTGTGGTGAAGTCGCTTCCTCAACAGACCAGAAAGAAAGCCATTTGTTCATCGGGGAAAAAAAGCTGTGATTGATTCGTTTTATTTACCCGCTTGTTCCCATTCAGGGTTAGAAGGATGGTGAGGAGATCCCATCATGCAACAAAAGGCAGGAGACAGAGAATACTGAAAACAGACACTTATAATCATTAGTGCAGCCTAATCCTCTGCCAACGCTTCACTTCTCCAACTGTCAGAGCTGCAGCCTCTGCGGCACTATTCCAGATTTGATTTTACAAGAAAACAGGATTTACAGGTCTCTTTTTTATGCGTCTAGCTTTGTCTTTGTGTCTCCTTCAGGATGAGTCATAATCCCTTTCACTATCCCTTAACTCTTAAACTAGAACCATTAGGTTACATTTATTTAAATTGTTGGTTTATGACCCAGTACCGGTAAAACTGATCAAACTGGTTACACCTGCGAAAGATCGGCATGTTAGCATGATCATGTTAGCATTTAGCTCAAAGTACAGCCTCACAGAGTTCCTAGCATGGATGTAGACTCATTTTTTGACTTTGAATGCTGCACAATAAATTATATTAGGTGATGAAGTCCTGTGTTTGGACTTTGTTGCTCTTTATACTACATCACCTGACTTCCTCCTTTTCTGTAATATTTGCTACGGCCACTAGAGGTCGTCACTGAACAACAAACATCAATATGGTTCCTAATAAGCTGCACCTCCTGGCTAAAAATGACATGGGTTATCCATGAACTAGAGTGTTACTTTTTGTAGGTAAGTACGAACAGTGATTAAAAAAACGGTCTGGTTGTGGCGATCAAAATACGAGAAAAACTGGCAAATGCGGCAAGTTCTCCAACATTTCTCGTACAAGGCACTGAAGAAAAAAATCAGTTTGTAAAGATCAGTGGTTCTTGCAAGAGGGCCAGAATATTCCTGTGTTTAAAACGTTACTTTAACTCATCAAACAGTTGGTTCAAACTAAGGTCCCGCCTCTGACTGGGCAGACAGCCAATCATAGTTTCAGACATTTAGGTGGCCAATCAGATTTTAGGAATGGCCGCCCGGATCAGGGCCCTGGAATTCCATCAACATTCAATTTGGCTCAGCAGGTTAAAATTGTTTGATGCTCGTTACCTTGTGCTATAAAATACTTTTATTCTTTGATGTCAAATTATTCTAATTCATACATTTTAATTACATATCTTTTTTATGATGCCATAAAAGCCATTGGTGAGGTCCAGCCAGCTGGTAGCCCATTGGTGACACTGTTGGCAGCGACTATGAGCAGATTACAGCACCTACATGTGTTCAGACT
>CAFUXE010000488.1:433604-457113 GCA_903364295.1 Serranus cabrilla
CACTGGGTTATGTAACAATAATGATTTGACTGAACAGCAGCAGAAAAATCTACATCTGTGTTTTTAAATGATAAAAAGAAGGAATGGAAACAAAAACTACACACACAGACCTGTTTGTTTTCTGTTTGTCTCTGGCTCGACGCCGCGTATTGACCTGCAGAGCTCTCAAACTTTGATAAACCTGCTTTATCTTTTGTCAGCTTGCAGAAAATAAGGATAGTAGGTCAAACTTTACATAATGGGGACAATTTGTACGAATTGTTTTGAGAAATGCTCTTATGTTACAAATGTTACGGATTCGAGATAAACAGTAACAGGAGATCATTTTTGTAACGTAGCCAGATGTTCCTGTTGCTTTTTACACGTTTTTTCTTACAAAGAAAATAATTTTGTGCTAAAATGCCTGTTTCCATCTGAGGCTATATTCATGTTGCATGGATGATCCATAGGTTCTATCTGGAAGTATCTGCCTCTGTTTTTACCAATCTTCTGTTTTATCAGTCTGTTGTGATTCCCTTTAACCTTATTAAACTGTAATACTGAGTCACTGTCCCTTTAAACCTCCTTTTTTTTTAAGGGCTGGGATGGAGCACAGGGGATGTTCAGAGGGAGTTAGGAGGTCAACAGTAGGGGCCTGAAGGCATTCACAGACTGTTTAGGGACCCAAGTGTGTGCAAAACACAATATTCGAAAATAACATATGAGAAAGACTGCATTTTATTCCCTAAACTAAATCTAAATAAAACTAGAAAAGCACTCAGCTTAGCTGTATTGTTGTTATTATCATTATTATTAAAGCAGCTATCCCTCACATATGTTGTCATTTTCTGAGTCATGCTGAAGGTCGTTTCCCCTTTAAAATATTTGTTAACGTCGATGCTGATCTGTCCAGAGGAGGAGGAGAGGGGAGGAGAGGGGGAGATAAGTCAGTCTGTGACACACATGCACGGCGCAGACAGCAGCAGCAGCAGAAACCCGCATCAGGACACACGCACGCTTCCACCATGTAGCGGCAGAGACACAAACAGACGGACTTCATCTTCAAACTTGAAGGCAGCATCAGTGTTTCTGAGTCCGGAGGCTCCGGCTGACGCGTTTTCTCTGCAGGGATAAAAATAAAAACCGCAGGTAAGCCTGTCACCCACTTCCCCGCGGAGGTGATCCAGGGATCCTCTTTCCTCATCAATCATTCATGTGCGACCATCGAGCCGCTGCTGCAGGGCTGATCCATGGCGTCAGATCACACACACTTTATTTTTTGAACCATGCACAGGGTAAAAGAGTGATTCCAGCGGTGTGTGTGCCATGCAGCGGACAGACTGCTGTAAACAAACAGCAGACATGCACCGGAGGCTGCTGCGTAGTTTGGGACCAGAAGCTTCTGCCAGTGACACCACAGCACTGATAATGATAAGATAACATGCTTTATTGTTTTATTTATAGTGGTTTGGCAGTAATCCAACCCACTTAGCAGCATGAATAAATATATAAAAATAGTTTTATACTGTACATACATGGACATTACACTAAGTGGGTCAATCTGCTCCCAAATATCTAAAAATAAATAAATAAATAAAAAAGTTAATTATTTATATTTTCAGCACTGTATTTAATAACATACATCTGCAAATATTTAAAATATGTGATGGTCAATTTCAGGCAGTTTTATTTATTTTAATATGAATTACATAAATAGGCTTTATTTTATTATTTATAGCAATATGGAAGAAATCAACTCCACCTAGCAAGATAAGAAAAATACAAATATAAAATAGTAAATAGTCGTATTCTGTACATACATATAACTTATAGCTATTCTTCCCAATATCTAAAAATAAACGTCATTATTTATTTTCTACTGTATCTATTGGCACACATCAACATGGATATTTCTGCATGAAAAGGCACCATTTTGGTCGAATGGCTTCAAAGAAAATTCAATTACTGATTTAATATATAAAAAGCATGTTAATATTGTTACAGGAAGTTATGGCAGACAGCCCAATTATAGGCTATCAGTGAGGGTGGACTAAACGTTAGAAACAGCTTTCAACACAACCTTCAGCCTCCAGAAATGAAGATAAAGTAGAATAAACACCTCATGTCAGTTAATCAACGGGAGCATCTGCAGAGTTTATCTTTATCTCCTTTAGGAGGAGCTGAGAGGTTGTTTGTGCACCAGTTTTTCTGCAGACTCCGCTGGGGGCTTTTATATTCTCCCAACCAACAGATAAACACATTAACTCACAGAATTAAAAAACTGTCTTGTCATTAATCAGGTTAAACTGTCACAGTAGGAGCAGAAGAGAACCACAAATTTGACCCAAAGGACTCAGCAGTCTGCACAGCATGAGAAACGCCCCATCCTTACACACTCAAACAACCTCAGACAACAAAAAGGGCACAATTACAATAAGGAAAATCAGTGTGACGATATTACGCAGATAGATGAAACCTATATGGAGAATATAGATCTTGGGAGACGTCAAATTAGGTCACAATAACGATATATTATCCCAGAAATGATTGTGTTAACAGTGTTATTGTAGGACCAATTTATGCTGCTGATATAATAATAATATAAGAGGATTACAAAGCACCCTTTTAAATAGCAATTAACTTATTTGTTAAGAATTTTCACTCAATAATTTAAAACATATATTGAAATATCCTGTTCATTCTGTTCATTGGGCTTTTTCTCTGTGAAAACATGCTTCCAGGTCTTATAATAATTGGTAAAAAGCTGCTGTTTGTCAAACATCATGTTTCTGACATTATTAGGTAAACAAACCTGCAGGAAAAACAACAGGAGATTTCGAGGTCAGACACAATTACTGCAGTCATGTCCATATATTTATCCTACGGTAAGTCGATATTGTAATTGTCCTAACAGGCCCATGTCATGCAGCCATACAGGCAAAAAGCTACAAGAGATTTTTAAATGTGGTTGTATGAAGTACTGAGTCAGTGTATTTCCTACAGTAGATGTCAGAAACTAAACAATGTACTGCTGCTCTAAATGTATGTTAGCCACCTAAAAAAAACGCCCATCTAAGACATTAAAAAAGGCAGATTAAGTGTGTTTTCATATTTCCCTCGACTCCTTTCTGACAGGAAACTGTTTGTTTAAAGTTTAAACTGTTTAAAGCCACCAGACTCCTTTGACAAAATCAGTAATTTTACCCCACAGAACACAGGAGTTGCTGGTCTACTGCTGCCTTGATTGTTTAGTGTGTTGTTGGTGAATACATGGTAAAACATGTTTACATATTTAATCTACTCTTGATCTCTTGATAAATGTGACATTGTTTTGCAGGAGCAGAAAATGGCGACCACACACATCCTCTTCTTCGCCTTGTGCGTCTCCACAGTCTTCACCGGCGGACTCGGCTGCCCGGAGCTCTGCACCTGCTCGGACAAGTACGGACGCCATTTTGCAGAGTGCTCCTACAAAGACTTAGCCGAAGTCCCGGATGGTTTGCCTCCGAACGCGACAACCGTGAGTCTCTCTGCCAACAAGATCAGTCTGATCCCGCTGGGGAGCTTCGACAACGTCACCCGGGTGACGTCGCTGTGGATGGCCCACAATGAGATCGTCTCCGTGGAACAAGGGAGCCTCACGCCGCTGGTTCACCTGCGCAACTTTGACATCAGCCACAACAGGATTGTGGACTTTCCGTGGGAGGATCTGCAGAACCTCACAGGCCTGCAGCTGCTGAAGATGAACCACAACGAGATGGTCCATCTGCCGAGGGACGCCTTCGCCAACCTCAAAGACCTGAAGTCGCTCCGACTCAACAACAACAAGTTCATAACCGTAGCTGAAGGGACGTTTGACGGCTTGGTGTCTTTGTCCCACTTGCAGATTTATAAAAATCCTTTTGCGTGCACCTGCTCTCTGGACTGGCTCCGGGACTGGTTATCAAAAACCACCATCTTAGTCCCGGAGCAGAATAACATCATTTGTGCGACTCCTCAGAAACTCAGAGGGGAAGTCATCGGGAAGTTGCCCGAGTCTAAATGTATGAGCACGAATGTGACGATACGAGCTGAGCCAGATATTCAAAACACGACCGTCTACGAAGGAGCAGCGCTGGTCCTGACTTGTGAATTCACGGGGAACCCGAAGCCGCTGGTCATGTGGAATATTCGCACAAAAAGTCGGAAGCAAGAGCTGGTGCTGTCCTTCACCGAGGATGACTCGGCAGAATCAAACGAGGACTCCTTACTGTCTTATAACCCCATTAAAGTCTTTAATAACGGGACTCTTATTATCTCACGCCTCAAGAGGGAAGACGGCGGCAACTACAGCTGCTCGGCCACAAACGAATTCGGAAGAGCCGAGGATTCGGTGTCACTCGAGGTGGCAGCTTTACCAAAACCAACACCTGTAAAACAAACGACCACAACACCTTCTTTCACCAAAACACACCCGTTTATTCACCAAACAACAGACAAACCATCTGTTTCGGAGTCTGATCTGAAGAGTGCAGACGTCACGGACATCATACACACTTTCCCGCCAACCGCAGAGACCAAGCCCTCTGAGGAGCCGATGCAGCCGCCACGTGGGAGCAAATGTGGCGTAACGGCGAACACGAAATACATCTCCAGCCACGTTTTTAACGGGAGCGTAGACGACATCAAGCAGTACACGTTTGACTTCGGGGTCATTGCTTTGGGAGTGTCGGAAACAGAGGCCACAGTGCGGCTCAATCCTCTTCTCATTCCGAGAGACAACAGCCGGTCCGCCAACGCCGCCGCCGCCACATCTGACGAGATCGCGGACAGCGAAGAGCACGATGGGGTTGAAGTCGCTTCTGAAAAAGTCCATACAAACGGGTTGTACCTGTGCATCACGGCCGATCGCAAACACTCGGCGGTGCAGTGGTCGAGGATCAGAGAAGGCGTGAACACGTACCTGTTCAGCGGTTTGCGCCCCGGCACCAACTACTCGCTCTGCCTGACCTACCGCGGCGAGGACTGCGAGGTGCAGGTGCTGTTCACCACCAGGAGGAGGGTGCCCAACCTGCTCATCATCATCTCCGTCAGCATCTGCCTGCTCACCGTGTCCACCGTGCCGCTCCTCGGCGCCACGTGCTTCCACCTGGTGTACAAGTACCGCAGCAAGACCTACAAGCTGATCCTGAAGGCCAAAGACCAGTACCACATGGAGAGGAACCTCACCGCCAACTTCAACATCCGCGCCCCGCACACCGAGTCCCAGAGGAAGATTAACGGCAGCCAGCTGGACGAGGAGGAGGGGGAGATGGAGAGCCGGGACGGAGACAAAGAAGCCGACACGGAGGAAAGTGTCATGACCGAGTCGTTCTCTCTGTCTCAGTGCCGCGGGAATCTGGACAACTGTGAGGTCGGCTCAGAGTACAGCGATCGGTTACCTTTAGGGGCTGAAGCTGTGAATATCACAAGCAACTACAAATATCCAAATCAGTAAATGTCTGTTTCACTTGCAGTGTACTTTTGCATTTGGTTTGTGCCAACGGTTTAGGTTTGTTTTGCAAAAGCAGCCCAGACATTTAGTTTTGTCCCACAGCGATGACTCAAATCACGTCCACTCGCTCTCCTTGCAGAGCTGCATCACTCAGACACAAACAGTACACAGGCCACCAGCTGCAAGGCTCTATTGATTGTCAGGGGATGTTTGCCAGAGACCTTGTTACCCATATTTTTTTATTTTTGTAGCTGGGTATATCACAGCTTGTTTCCCTTCTTTTCAAAATAAGCAATTTTCTGTGACGCATTCATGTGCACCTTCTGCAAAACAGCTTCCAGAAACAACATTAGGAAGGAAAAATTCAAGCAGCTTCTGTTGCGGAGAGAGAAAGTAGGTCTGAGTTATCAAAGTGACAGTCTATCAAAGCGTTCGGTTTCTGTGCAGATTCATATTTTATGAAATTGGTGGAGACTGAAAAACAACCCCATGTGTCGTTTGTTCAGCACAGATTATATAAAGAATCGATGCTGCTGATGTCACAGAGTCAGAGTGCTGAAGGCCGTGGTGTTGAGGTCCAAACGTGAGTCAATTAAAGCCGTCATTAATGACGTGAGAGCCAGGACAGCCTTTCAAAACAAGGTTAGAAGGTACTTGACATAAAGCAAAAGACAATTAAAAACAACTTAAAAGTAGGTCATGAAAAGGCAATATGATACCGGATTTAATGTTAACGACGCTGACGATGTTTAGGTATATTTAAAGGACAGTAGGGCCAATAAATATGGAATGCTCCTGCGCGTCGCATTTAAGGCTCCAAACGACATGTGAGGTTGTTTGGTGTGTCGGACTTCTTGTATCGGGGATATTTGTCAGTTTGAGGCTTTCCTCAGAGCCCTACGAGTGTTTGAAGGAATAGTTTGACCTTAAGGGAAATATGCTTATTTGCTTTGCTTGCAGAGATGAAAACGTTAGAACGTGGTGCATGTCTGTCAGCCAGCAGACAGTTTGCTCTGCTCCGCACAAAGACTGGAAACAGATCAACAGAAAAGCACACAGAAAGTAAGCAGCTTCTCCACAGCTGCACAGTTATCTATTTTTTTAAATTATTATTTTAATAATCGAGTGCAGTAGAAAAGTGCATCTGCATCCAAATCTGCAGCAAATTAAACATAGTGATAGACAATCATGGGATGCATGAACCAGATATTTTAGATATATTTAATGCAGCGCAGCAGTTAATGAGAAAACATTCAAAAATAGCTTTTCTTTCCTGAATCTGACCACAATCTTTGGTCAAACTTTCTAACAAATATCAGTGAAATCTGTTTTGAAATATCCCACTGAAGAGACAGAAAAAGGGGAAAGTCACACTAAACATGAAAGCTTATCAGCTTGTTTGTGCCTTTTGTGTAATTTTTAACAATAAGATAATAATCATACAACTGTAAAATTCTGCAGCAGGATTCAGTTTGATGAGCTGGCATGAAAAATCTATAAATTAGCCTTAATTCCTTCCAAAGTATGTTTTTTTTTATCAGAGAAACACTTGGAGAAAGAAATTGGAGTTTGTGTCAACAAATAATCGTAAAAAAAAATATCATTATGAACTTAATTACCGGCTCTGTCTATTTATTAAAAGCATATTTGTTAAAAATCTGAATAAGCAGGTAATGAGTGAAAAGAAGAATAGTTTTCTGTCATCAGGAAGACTATCGAGGTTTAACCAATAAAAAAAAGACGTTAAATCAAACGTAACAAAGCTTGACTCACGTGATATGAATCGTAAATTGATTAGTGGCTGTCAACTCGCTGTAGACTGTATTAAATGGGCTAACTGTAACTAAAAGATAGCAATATTCAGCTTTAAAGCACTTGCAGTAACTCTGTGCTGTCGTATTAGGAGTAAAGTAGCTTTAAAACTCAGAAACTTACATCAGAGTTTAAATGTTTAGAGAAAACGTGTCGTTTCAAAGAGATGAACTTTGTGTCCTGCAGCTACGAACTCGTCGTCCAGTTAAACTGTGAATAAAACTGTCTTCATGTCGAATTAAACTGGGTGTTTAATGGTAAATAAGCTCTCTGTCTGACGAGTTAGTTCAGTAATATGAACAACCTGCTGCGTACAGTGTAACAGTAGCAGCTCCTCCTGTATCCGGGTCATGTGTCCGTGTTAGACGACCTGCATGCTGCCTGCCGTCTCGTGTAAATATTCTCCACTTAAAGAGTAACTTTGGGTCCGTGTGTTTGTCTCCTGTTTCTGTTTTATACCCCTGTGATAAAGGAAGTAGTAGGATTTACCAAAGTGTTTCAGTATCCTCACTCACTCTCCTCATCCTATGTGCCTCAATAAAGTTTTATCAAAGGAAAACTGGAGTATTTCAGTCCCTCTTTTTATCTTAAAGACTTTAGATTTAAAATAGTTAGTATATACGTTTTATTTTGTTAGTTCTGTGTGTCCAAATAAAGTTTTATCGAAGGAAAACTTGATTATTTTTCCTCATCTGTTGCTTTTTTTTAACCTCTTGATTTAAAATACTAAGTTAGTTTTTATTGTGTTTCATGGTTAGATTAAATTCTAATGCTATTTAGTTACAGAAAATTAGTACAACTTCTACACAATATCCAATAATAAAGCAATACATTTTGATGCATGTTTGCATTTTATTATATTGTACTTTTAAAACGGGACACAGATGAAGTTAAACATGAAACAACATACAGAACTCTATATTCTTTTCAAATGTTATGAAAACAGTTTATCTATACATTAATGCACAGCAGGTAGGAAATGCATCATATTCAGTAACAGAAAAGTATAATCTGTTTATGTGATTAACCTCAATATCTCAACATATAATTCATCCCATAATAATTCAGAAGCTCAACAAATAGCAGAAACTATTTTACACACTAATGTTTAAATGAGAAACTGCTGAGTTAAATATCGATCATTGTACAGAAACTTGCTCCTCACTGGATGGACTCCGCCTGCTCTCAGTTCAGTTTTATTATTCTGAGAACGAGTGTGTGTTGACATCACTGCACTGACCTGCGGCAGAAATGGACCACGACCTCCTATTGACTCCCTGACCCGGTTCTGCTGCAGCCATTGATCCGCTCTGACTCTGAACACTGGGAACGTCGATACAGTTCTGACTAAAAGGCTTCAACAGAACGGCACAGGCAGAACACAGACAGTTTAACACATGCATGTTGTTCTCACAGCTTTGGGGGGTTTATATTAGTAGTTATATTAATATAATCTTTTGAACATGGTGCCCGTTAACTTTGTCTCTTATTTACATGTGAAACAGTTTAAGGATCTGTGGGCGAGTCACACGGGACCTTTAATAAAAGACAAATACCAAATATGTCGAGTGGAGACAAACTCTGAAGCTGCAGCATTTTGTAGCAGATAGAAATCTCTGTTTTATTGGGATGTTACTGGAGAAGCACATTTAAAGCTTGAAAAATAAGTTTCTTCCAGTCTGGACCGTGTAAAATTTTAAGTGCATTCTCAATTACGTTTCAAAAGAAACATGTTTTCACCTGATTTGACTGCAGTCAGAATACTGGATGGATAACGGGCGAGTCGTGACCTATTCTACCTTCTGGCAGGTTTATCTGACTATTTGATTTGTTACAGTTGCTTTCCCTGTCCATTCAATGGTCATTTTTTTAAGGTTTTGGCACCAATAAAGGATGCTTCGGCTATAAAAATGTGGTCAAAAAGGTCCTGGTTAGGAATTATAAAAGATATTTTACAAGGTGAAACAACAGCACTTCAGATAACACTGTTTACCTCCTGGGTGAAGATATGCACCTGAAATGTAACTGAGAATGCAGTTTTATAGCGTGGGAACATACAGGGCCGGGCTGCAATCAGAGGGACGGTATACTCCAAATAAGATCACTCACAATAACAAAAAGGAAGCTTTGCAACAAAAAAATACTTTAATTAATCTTTAACAAATACGTCAGGGGCTTTTTTCTAACAGGAACCATTACTTATTTGACACTGCAGAAAACAAGGTTTCTTATTTTGACACATCGGCATTTGGTGTTAATAATAATAATAATAATAAAAAATGTATTAATTTATGGCCAGTTTGTCAACCTGACACACAAAGGTCACTCAGCGGATCAGTTTCATCAGTGAGCTCCTGATTGGTTGGAGTGAAAACCTGCATCCACAGCAGCTCCTTCATGTTCAGTTTGAGGTCTAAAGCATTCTCGTCAAGACTGATTTTGTTTGGAGCATACCACCAACAACAAGACAGATAAAAAATAAATTTAATCGGTTTTATCTGGGTTCGTGGGGGTCTCCGTGGACGGGATGGGCTCGGCCTCGGATTTGATGGACTCCTTCTTGCTGCCGATCTTGGAGCTGCGGCTGGGCGTCCCGTTCAGGACGCTCTCCGAGGTCTGCAGCGTCTGGAAGTGCTTCCTGGAGCCCAGCAGGGACGGGTTGTTGACCAGCGTGTACAGCAGCTGCCAGCGACAGCGAATCCTCCGCCGGCTGGTGGCTTTGCTCGGCCTGTTCTCCTGAATCCCTGAAAGCACGGAGGAGCAGGCTGTCAGGGCAGAACGAGACACCAGGCTGAGGCACGGAGGGATGAGGGCGCCGCGTGTCGCTGTGCATGTTTCAGTTTGAATCTAGAAACCTAAAGTTTCTTCTTCAAGTTTAATCAACAGTTTCAAGAGTCATCTGAGCATCACAAGTCCCTTAATTCTGGAGTGTATTTTGATGAGCTTCTTAAAATTAATTGCGTGTTATGCTGTGATGATGCTGTGGTTAAGAACTGGTTGACACAGCTGAGCCTAATTACAGCTGAGGAAGATAAAAAGTGAGCGAAGCCTAACAAGCTGATTCCAAGATATTTTAAAAAGGCCACTGTACAAGTGTTTTATGTTGGCTGTGTGGCTCCATTTTTGTAAAGACATTCTTGCTGCTCAGAGGATCAATATTAAGATTGAGTATTTCTAGTATCCCATGGAAAGATTTCAAGATTTAGGATTGGTACAAATTGGAGAGAAATGTCTCAACAAATGTTGGAATGATTTGGTGCAGACATTAATGTTTTTGTGATCCATCTAGTGCCACCATCACATTCAAATTAGGTTTTCTTTGCATTAACATGTCAGCCTCAGCACTACAGTGAATACAGGTTTTTCTTCTTGTTAATATTCAATGCTGACGTATAAAACATGTTAAATGAGTGCTGGAATATGAAGCTGTATGTGAGGACGTGTATCAGCAGTTCAGGGTCTCTACCTTCCTCTGCGTCTCTTATTTTCTGTCCCACTCTGCCGCCTTCGACCATCATGTCCAGCAGCAGCCCGCAGAACGCCTTCAGCACCGGGTGAGCCTGGCTGACCTCCACCTTCAGGGAGTGCACGTAGTATCTGTAGGCTGGAGGGGTCAAAATAATCTAACTTTTATTTACCATTTGATAACTAATGTTGGTGTTAGAAACTAAGTTACTAACTGAACCAGTCATGTCCGTGCATTAACAGTGATAAGGATCAGACCTGGGTCCCAGGACTCTGCGGTGCGGTGCAGCAGACTGATGTCGATGCGACCCAGATGAACGATGTTGAACAGAGCTGTTATCACCATCCTCCATATGGAGACCACCAGCCCCACCACAGTGTTGATCAGGAACAGCAGGTACGTCAGGAGGAACAGGCTCTCTCTGCACATCACCATGAAATATTTCAGAAAAAAACTAAGTAGTTACCTAAATAATAACCATCAGTTTTCTAATTGTAAAATGAAACTCCCCCTTGGTTGCTAAAGCCCTTGTAGCTCCCCCAAATTCCCAGAAAAAATACAGTAGATATGACCTCAGTTTTCCCAAAGGTTGTACATCGGCCGCCAAACTCATCATTAATAATAAAATAATTATAGTTTTCTAATATCCTATGCAAACCATGTTTTCCAGTTTTAGGATATTTTATTTTTAAGATAAATGAATCATTTACCCTCACTATAAATTTGTACACCTAGAAAATGCACAAGTTTCACTACGGTTATTTGCTTTAATCTACACACTCTACACACCATCAACAAGCTTCACGTACCTGTTGTTCAAGTCTCTCGTTCCAGCTTCTTTTTTAATGAAAGCGAACTTAGCAGTGACGTGTTGGAGCGCTGTAACGAGCAGCAGAGTGACCCAGCCCGGCCTGAGACAACACAAAGATGGAGGGGTGAAATAATAAATTAATGTAATCTAAAAAATTTTAAAAACAGCTGCTGTACATGAAAAGGTTGCAGACTCACCATGCCTTCCCCGCGACTTCAAAGACGATGATATTACGGCCGTAAAAAACAGGGATGATGATCAAAAACACCAGAAACACGAAGCAGATGAAGAACACGATGGTCTGAATCGCCATTCCTGAAACACAACACAGAAATGACTAATCTTTATCACATTTTCTTCTTTAATAAAGGAGTTAATTAAGAAATGCTTAATGTTGTGTCAAACTACCAAGGCAGACGATGGCGGCCTGGTACCCCGTGAGGCCCATCCAGCAGACGATGCCCGGTTTGGATGGACGGATGGTCTTCTGGCTGTTATAAATGCTGTAAATGTCTCCTTTATACAGCCCTTTGAGGTTTGACCTGCAACACATTAAAACCAGAGATGCATCAGTTACAGATAGGAAGGGATGGGGATCTAATAAAAAAAGCAACAAAAAGGAGTCGACAGGGTTTCATCAAGTGGCAGAAAACTTAAAAGTTGCTGATGGACATAAAACTCCTGATTGAATCTTCAGTACAAACAAAATAGTTACAGTACCATGAAAACTGTGCTGAAAAAAAAGATTCACAGTGTGTGAAAATGTGGAAACAACATAAACACTAAAAAGATGATGGGTTTGGTTTTTATTGCTTTGATTGAGTGTCACTCAAGTATGCAAGTCAGTGTTAATTGCATTAAGATTCTGACATTCAAAGCTGTTGTTCCAACTTTAGGGGCTTTCTCAGGGACAGATTTTTCTAAATATAATGAGCACAAACACCCTCACTACCTCACAATGTTGAGTAAAGGCAAAATCCTTTCTGTATCCACCCCATGTTCAGATCACACCCTTCCAAAAGTAATGAAAAACCAGTGAGTAGTTTTTCTGTTATCCTTCTGACTGAAAAACAACTGAGCCAAAAACATGACATGTTAAAACATGTTATTCTGTGTCTGTTGGATGTGTAATTAAACAACTGTTTATAAAAACTTTCAGACAGTCAAACTAAGTAAAAAGTGGCATTCTGCCTCGGAGGTTTTCCTGCACGTACCTGTGGAGTATCATGGACTTCATGAGCATGATGAGACTGACCAAACAGGACAGGGTCATCGCACACAGGTAGCACACTGACAAACAACGTGGTGGAAAAGAAAAACACAATGAGTCTCTTATGTTAAAATGAAACTCTCAGATTAAAAAAAGGAAAGACAGAAGCTCCCTGCGTACCTTCCAGCAGCCACGTGTAGAATGTAACTATTTTGACGACCTCCATCCTGTCGTCTGACAGGACGATCCCGAAGCTCAGCAACAGGAAGGCGATGTTCTCATCGATACCGGCGCGGACGATATGGAGCGTGGGAACCACCAGGACCACCAACAACAACGCGGTCTGAAAACACATTTCACATTCACATGATGGATTTATGCTCCACAGAGACAAGACAAACTCATGTAAGAGCTGATGGTTTTACAGACGACTTACATGATAAATCGCCACGAGGGCAACAAACGCCGACACCGCCAGCTGCAGCGGGAAACGAAACACTGGAAGAAAAAAGCAACTTTTCTGAGCTGTTGAGGATTTATTCCTCTTATTCATGTTTAGATGAGCTAAATACAAAATGTTTTATATAAAAAATCTCCACTTTTAAACGAACACAGACCTTTTTCTGGGATGTAAATGTAACTCTTGGGCACCTCCAGTATTCTCTCTGCCAGCGTCGGTTTATCTGTAGATGTAGAGCTGCAAAATACACAAACATGGAGAACAGATGATGGTTAGTTTAACGTAGAACTTATCATTTCATGGCAGTTTATTGATGCAGACATTTTTGATCTCTGAAAATATCAAAGTGAGGCGTAAATGTTAATATTTCCAAATGCTTAACTTTTATTATTATAAATATAATCCTTTCTTTTCTTCTTTAATACTTGTATGTATGCATGTATTCATTTAAATTCATGTGCCATGAACGTTCTGTATTGGTTGTTATGTTCTGTGATCTAAACAAGAGAAAAAGTAAAATATTATGTCTGTATCTGCGTTCACCTGGCAGCTGAGGACTTTTTCTTGAGAAGTAACTTCACATAGTTGGAGTAGTAGCTGCTGTCGAGGTCCTGAGAGAAACAAAAAAATCATATTTCACATCAAATTATCACTTATGATGAGTCACTCTATGTAAATGTGTCTCCAGGATGTTATTAATGGAAAGTCACAGGCTTAATTTCCTTCATAATTGCTAAGTGACTCTTTAAAACGTTCAGAATTAATTTAGGGAAACAGAAATCATTCAGTTTTATTCTAATGAGGAAATCATTTAGTTTTTAATAAGATTTAAAAATGCAAGAAAATTCAGAAGGTAAAATAAAAGATAAGTGCTGGTTTTCCTTTAGTTATAATTATTCTCAGCACAGATCTTTCTTCTAAATCATTAACATGAACTGCAGAGATTAAACCTGCTGTTAAAACAAAAACTCTGTTGTATTTATATGTCTGAAAGGACCAAAAATATCACCTTCCTCGTCATAATCTGCTCAAGGACGCTGAGTTAAACCCACTCTGCTCTGCACAAGCTGCTTACAGTAATCACGGTTATGTTTTACATAGTTCAGATTTTTCTTGCAGCAGAGATTAGTTTGCATGTCCGTATTCACACAGATATCACAAAGAAGAAAAACAGGGCATGTTGCTCCGGTTTTGGCTGAACTTCTCTCACCTCGTCGTTCTTCGGGCCTTTGAGAAACAGCAGAAAGAACTTGACACAAAGATACGCGAGACAGGCGAGCTGAGGCAGACTGGCCAGCAGAGCGTAGTATTTATAGATCTGTGAGGAGGGAAAAGGAAAGATTTTAAAGGATCAGTTCACCTAAAATATGAAAATGAAACAGTAATGGTTTTATTTCTCCAAGTTTGAGGTATATGGTTGTTTTTGGTGAAGTCTGTATGGTGTTAAAGTGGTTGCTTTATGATGTGATGATACCACAGACAGATATTAGCATCTTTCTACACTTTGATTTGGTTTTATAACCTACAACTTCACTGTTTTCTTCAGTGTTTTTGTAGCCAAAGAAAATCTACTTTACACTATCTCAGCACCAAACAACAGACGGACAAACTTAACTAGGTAATTTTTTCCCCTTGGAAACAGAGCTGAAAGGAGAGCAAATAATTGACGTCAGGTGAACAGAAACACAGCTGTGTATGTTGTGTTTACAGCTTAGCCTGCTGCCCCCATGTGGCCAAAAAAACAAACAATTAATGCTTCTTATAAAGAGATATTTTACTTTTTATTTTCTTAAAATTGCATAAATGTGATGATGAAATTCACTGGACTACACAGCAGAAGACCATCGTTTCCTGTTATATAATTATATTTTTTAACACTGCAACATAAAACTCTGTATACCACGATGAAAACATCAACGTGCTGCAGGCGTCTCACCTCTGGAGTCTTTGGACAGTCGAACTTCTGCCACACCAGGACCCCAAAGTGGCTGAAGGAGAGGAGCGACCCGAAAACGTAGCCTGCTTTGTGCTGCAGAGTGCAACAGACCATCAGAGGATAAAACAGCACGGGGTAGTAGAAGATGGCGATTATCTTCATGTACTCTGAAAAACAAGAAGGAAAGAAGGAAAGAAGGAAATTAAGGAAGGTGTCATTCCCTGATGTGTTCAATCTTCTTCAATCAAGAAAAAAAGAAAGAAAGCTGAGGTGCAGCCACATTTACAGACTTGCTTCTTGTTCACTCGCCAGTGTAACATGATTATTTTGAGTATTTTCTTATTAAATTACATTTATTTAGCTTCCTAAAATGCCTTATGTTAAATTAAATTAACTTAAAATAAAGCCACTTTGTGTAGAAGTTTTAAATGAGTAGCATGTTCCTGCAGGCTGCAGTTTCAGAGGATTTGTTTCCTGCATTCCAGTGATTTTTAATTTAAAATAAAATAAAAGTTAAGTTCACTGCAACAGCATTTTTATTTTAAATACATAATTAAATAGGCCAACATAGCTTTCATTTTTTTGTTAGATAATCTTCATCAGTTCAGGCACAACCTCCGGCGACACTATTACTCATCAGTTTTCTTTCATTATTCAGTTTTGTCTGTGAATGTCTGAGTTTTTCTTTCTCTTATTAACCTTCGTCTCCCACTCACTGCGGAGGATGAAGTGCAGCTCTATCGCTGTGGTAAGAAAAAGGAAAAAAGATGTGGAACCTGTCATAAATACAGAGAATAACTGGAGAATTGTGGCAGGAAACTGGGAGAGGGCATAAACACTGTGAGGGTTGGCAAGTATGTGGATGCTGCATCGAATTAAAACACCATCACAGTGTCTTTTTATTATTCTAACAACAAATTCATAACTCTTCAAATAATAATTATCAAATAACTTTGGTCTGTGAGAGACCAAATTCAGCTGTTTTACTGCCCAACAGTCACTATTTATCAATTGCATTCATAATAATATAAGTTGAAAAAGCTTTATGGCATACAAACAAATAAATTGTGTTTTCTTAATGTTCTGACAAAAAATGTATTATTTAAAAAAGATTGTGAAAAAACGTTGAATAAAATAGTGCTACAATTAGAACCAAGAGTGTAATTATCAAACATTTAAACAAAAAAGTCATGACAGATGTAAGGATGCAGCTCCATCCTGCATTATAAATCATTAAAATTAAAACCTTTGATGTCGGCCGGAGTATCTTTGGAGAAAGGCAGCGGGTCCGGAGCGATCACCAGCATCGCCAGCTTGCTGAACACGAGTCCAAACACGGCCATGATCAGGCCTTTGTGCTGAGTCTGGTCCAGGAAGTTGGCTGGACTGTGAGATCACAGAGCAGGAGTATTAGGTTAATAAAAGATTAAACACACACACACACACACCTGCAGACTGAAGGCCTCCCACCTGAAGATACTGGAGGATCCTCTGGTAAATCCTTGGCAGAGTTTGTTTTTCCTGGTGAGAACTGCCAGGATCAACACGACCACCAGCTGCAGGGAGAGAAACTCATCAGGATGACTCAAACCGTACAGCATTTTAACATCAGGGCTACAACAGTGAATCTTTTTGGAATAAATGTCATTAAGGACAAACCTTGACATGTGGTTTAAAGCTCTGAAGGGGAAACAATAGTCAGTGGATTGTGAGTTAAAAGTCAAATTACATTCTTATCTGCTCACTGAGCTTTATGCAAAGAAGATTCTCCTTGTTTAAACATGTTTTTGTATTTTGCACTGAAATCTTTGGGGGAAAAATTAATTGAAAAGGTGACTTAAAAGAGGGGTTTTTTTTGCACTTTTTA
This sequence comes from Serranus cabrilla, assembly GCA_903364295.1. Classification (NCBI taxonomy): domain Eukaryota; kingdom Metazoa; phylum Chordata; class Actinopteri; order Perciformes; family Serranidae; genus Serranus; species Serranus cabrilla. The sequence goes on from CAFUXE010000488.1 coordinate 450,619, forward strand.
CATGTGAGGCAGATTATGTCAGTTTATCTCCATTTAAACTTGAATCTTACAGAAAAACGTGCTGACAAGTCACCGGCTGACTGGTCGATATCTACACTAACTCAAGCCTCAAAAATGTGTCAGCATGCTAAACCACTAATGCTAAGTCAAACTGTTTTACATTTATAGGGCACAAAAGTGAACTCTTCCAGTAAATACTACATTTTCATAGAATTTGCAACAGTATCTCACTGAAACTATGCAAATACAAAAGCAGAGATGCAACTGGAAGTCAGGACAGAGCAGCCAATCAGTCTGATGGACACACATCAAGAGGCTCATTTTGCATCCCTCAGATTACAGCATCCTGTTATTTCTGCCCCAGTTTATTTCACATTATTCACTGAGGAGGAAAATTGCTGTGTGTACAGTATGAGTACAGTTTTCTGAGCGAGGTAAAGCGGCCTTTACTAGGGCAAATGATGGCGGGATCATTAAATCAGATGTCTGCCTGAAGCAGCTGAAGGATTCAGAGAAAACGCACTTAAGGATTTGTTGGAGATTATAAAAACTTCAGAACAAAGTCAATATTCAATGTAATCCACTCATGCTTTATTAAATAACTGCTGTGTTAAGGGTATTGTGATATATGTTCATTCATAATTTCAGAACAGTGACCGCCACTATGCTAGCTGTCTTGAATCACTCTTGAATAACTGTGCTTTATAGTTTGGAGAATATTATAGATTGAAACGGGCTCAGAGAAAGAGTCGCAATTAGAAAGTTAAAGTTATTTCAGCAACCACTGCAGATGGCTGCTGGGATGGCATACATTTATAGGCCACTCCCACTGGACTTTGGATTACTGGAGAAAATAAACTCTGTGGCAAACAAAAGTTTATAATACTAAGACGCTTTGTTCAACCAGATTATCTTCTCAATTTTGACGCAATCGCCATGAAAATAAGTTAATGTTATAAACAAACAAACGACACCATGGTGGCATGACTTTAATGTCACAGTCACTAAGCTGACAAAGACAGTAAAGTCCACAACAACCGCTGTAGTTTAGCAAACTGTAAACAAATGCTTATATTTAAACACGTAAAGCCTTCAAAATCCATAAGTAGGGTGTTTACTGACATATTTTATGTCATATGTCAATCTTAAGCTTGTGTTAACGAGCTAACCAAAAACCCATTAAAAAATGCAGTAAAAATGCAAAAATACTAACTCATTTCAGAGTTTTCAGGGACACATTCTTGCAACAGTCTATACAGCACAGATAAACTACTGATATTTCAGAGTCATGGTCGAGGCCGTAGATTCTAATATCACTGAGTCGGGCAGATAAGACAATGCAGTCAACAAAACAACCCCTCTGCAGATTAACAACGAGGTGCTTTTTGGTCTTTCTGCCAACAAAGACGGATGGCATATCTTCTGAAATGACCTTCTGGTGACATGACACAAAGGTTGTGAACCAGGAGTCTAATCTAGATGGACACTCAACTAAATATATTTCACTTTTCAGACGTACAATCCATTTTTGAGTGTACTTACAGATATCGACAGCATACATATGTGGTAGAGCTGTTCATCTGCTGTGGGGTCACATGGTAAAATGACTCTGTGACAAAAAGAAAATAAAAACCACATTAGAATAAACAAAGCTGAATTCTTACCACACATTTATATCTGTAAAACAACAGACGGATTCATGTTTTTGTGCAAATATTGTTGAATGATTTGCTAGTAAATAGGTTATCAATGTAATTTAATTGGTTCTTTATTCAGTATTTAATACAGATTTCAAGTTTTAAAGATGTGCAAAGGTTACAAGGTGCCAAAACAGCTGCTTTCATCTCTGATTTGTTAAAAAAAAAATAGGCACAGAATCTAAAATGAACCCTGTGAAGTAATGAACTAATTCCCAAACTGCATTTTACATGAGATCAATACTTTCGACACTTTCAGTTCTGACTTGAACATGAAACTATCTTCAGGGGGTTTCTACTCACTCTTTGGGTGGTTTGGTTGGCTCTGCGTTTTCAGAGTACCAGTCTGAATAATCATAGTAGGAATATTCAAAAGGCTCGAATTCCACCTTGCTGTGATTCATCGCAGCTGTTCAGTCGAGTCCAACAGGAAGAAGAAGAAGAAGAAGAAGCGGGACGGTTACAGATCCAGAGGAGTCCGGATCCTCCTCCTGCAGTCGGGTAACCTCGCTCACTGCTCTGCTGGGGCTGTAAGGTGTCGGGACAGTTTGGCCCAAACACCCAGACACATTCCAGTTCAACTCCACGCTGCAGATTAACAGCTGCTCAGAGGGGGTCAGAGGAGAGAGAGGGTCAACATTACAGGAAGGAAAGAGGAAGAAAGTGACTGAAAGTGACCTCTGGGGCTCCTCTCAGTGATTTTATTTCTTCTGTATGTGATAGTTTCTTAATCTTTACCTCAAATTCAAGTTCATAATTCATTTTGTACATAAAAAGTAATAATATATTTATTTACAAAACAGAGTCAGACAAAAGTAAGCAAATATAAGGAAATAACATTAAATGAGATGAAAACGAAGAAACTAAAAGCAATTTGTTCACTAAACAACCAAAAATTAAAAACAATACCAGTACAGTTAACCCGGATTAAAAGCCAGATTAAGAAGGTAGGTCTTTAATTCAACTCAAATACTTATATTTGACAGCTGTATTTACTAGCTACTTTAGAAACTACATCATTATACATTCAAAACAATTGAAAGGCTTATAAAATATGATGCTCTGTTAGTTTCTAAATTAGTAAAAAGTACATATAGGTATGGCTAAAACCATTACTTGATTGATAATTTGATTGACATAAAAATTAATATATGGACAACAATTTTCATAGTTATTTCTCATGGTTTTCAAGACATGTTTTAATTTGTTACACTCAGAAAAAGAAAACACAAATTAAAGATGATTCACAATAACTATACAACTCTGTTTACACATCTCACGACTAAAAGGAGCAAAAAGGGAGAAGAAATCTAAGTGTTACATTCTTATAATCTTGTAAACCTTCCCACAACTAAAAGTAAAAACAACAACCCATTGATTTCATTTGTGTGATTAAGATTATGATGTCTGAAACGCTGTGATTTTTTGTGTTTGGTGTATTAATGTTGAAATAAAAGCACTCCTGTTGAGATTAGGTAATGTCATTTTTGTGCTGCAACGTGGCGTTAACCTGTTTGCCTCCCTCTGCCTGTTACTTCAGAGCCTAATCTCATAATAAGATGAAAATCTCTCTTTAAACAGGAGCAACCTTTGTGTGAAAAGAGCTCAGAAAAAAGGCCAAAGTGAGAATGTTGAACATTTGACACGTGAGGTAAGACTTCCCTCTAAACGTTTGCTTTATTTTTATGATATTAAAACTAGAAATAATATCAGAAATAAAGAAAATATTATATGAATGTCGAGTTACAGCAAATCAGAGGACAAACACAGATCACAAACCTTAAAAAACTGGAGCAATAAGAGTTAAATCGTCTACTGTTCATTTTGTGCATCATTAAAAACATTTAATGGTACATTTTCTGCCATTGGACACAATTTTTGCAGCAAATCAAATGAATCTCCTTCTGTGAGTTCAAAGTTTGTTAATCTGGATGTGTGAGCTCGCTCATATGACAGAGGCCGCAGAGGGCGAGCTGATCTGATCTGATCCCGGGATTTTCTTACTGAGGGCTTCGCACGGGACCGCAGCACTCAGCTGCTGCCGTTTCAACATAAAAAAGGCCACAAAAGATGTAAAGACAAAGTGTGCTGGATGCTTTTAAAGCTCTTAATGTTAATTAATGTCTGCACTGAAAGCAAAGCTGTGAATTCTCATCTTTTACAATATCTCTGCAGCGCCGGCTCACAGCATGAAACTAAAACTGTTTGATGCGTCCTCCTCAATCTTTGATGTTTTTCATGTGTTTGAATCAGAAGGTAAAGTAATACTGACTGACGTCTCTTATCAGACTTGACATTTAGATGAGGAACACCAACACTCGCTTCAACTACAACCGCCTGCTTTTACATTTCAAAGTGGAGAGCTCTTCACATACGTGGTAATATTTCACACATTTACCCTAAACAACTGGGACAATGAAATACAGAGGACTGTTTTTTTTTTTTTAAAGGTTGGCGCTTCAATTCCAATCACGTCCTTCAGAAACTATGATAAATAAAAAATGCATACGAAAATACGAAACAAATACAACAATGGAACCAGCTGCAAAGGAAATAATTCGCTGCTTCAAGGCTGTAAAGCAACACCCCTCACAGTGTCTTTTAGTCCAAAAGAACACTAAACAAAGACATTTTTGAGCATTTATCTTTGATGAAGTGAGAACACACTGAAAGGGTAACAGCAGCCTGTACATCATAAAGGTAGCCCCGCCCTGATACATACCCTGCTATATCATCTATTTTGCTCCAAAAAGGAACATAATTGACAAAACAAATATCATACTGTGTTGAGGAAGACTTTAAATTAGTGATTGAGACCAAAAACTCATTATGATAGAGTTCACTGACGTCATTAATTAAGTGACAAGTAACGTGTTGACTCACATACAACTGACTTCATTTTGAGGAGTCGCCCCCTGCTGGACATGAGAAGGACTGCAGGTTTAAGGGACTCCTGCCTTTGCCCTAACATTTAATTTAAACACAGACTCATTTTTCTTGCAAAGTCCCAGAGTAGCAAATATCAATTTCCTAAATTATTAATGCATGTCTGTGGAAACAAAGAAAAACAACATCATAAGTTCTGGTTCCAGATAAAATCCCTTTCTTTCTCTGTATCCCAACATCACTTAACAAGAGCCTCTCCGAGCATAAAAATGGGACTGCTGTTTGTTTCCAAGAGAAACTCTTAACAGGCCCTTAAACTCAATATGTCTGTTCCATACTGTAATTGGAATATATAATAAGCATAAGAAAAAAAAATGACCCTTCTTGTTTCTAGTGCATCTGAACATCTGAACTCACATCTACATTTGTATACTTGAGATTATAATAAGTGTGTGTGCAAGCGTGCATGTGTTTTGTGTACATTTTTGGAAAGTGAAGACCTCCTCACGGGCCTGTTTCAGGGTTAGGGCAAAGGGTTGGGGTCACACACTAAAAAATGCTGGAAAACTAATGGACAGAACTAGTAATACGGTCATCCATTTATTTCAACATGATAGGTAATTCTTTTTGGTTTTACAACAATACTAGATTCATGTTACCTCATAAAGGGGTTATTGTGTTATTATTATTTTCCTTTCCCCACAGTAAAACCTGTAAAAATGTTAGGCTACAAAAATAGACCCAAAATCTAATTCATTCTAAACATAAAATCCAAAGAACATCATGATTTAATAATAATCTGGGCTGTAAAGAAGCCCAAAATTATATGACAACAGCTCTTTACCGTCCATGGTCTTCTCATCTGGATGCAGAAAACTGTCCTCATCCACTGCATGATCTAAAAGATACAAACAAAGCATCAGTGAAATCTTACAACAACCAACACAGCCCAATACCCCTATAAAGCTCCTTCATTCGTTAAACTTAACTGCTTATCCAAACTCGGGTCACGTGTTTATCCGTAACACCGGCCGTTGAGCAGTTACTCCGCTCGGAGAGACCAACTTCCGTGTCCGGTGTTACGGTTTAACTGGTAACCCTGCTAACTGGCAACTTTCAGCCAGCCGTTGAAAACCGTTAGAAAGTACGTAGCTGCCCTTTTTGTTTAGCTTTTTACTACAATGTCAAAATAATCTTTGGTTTTTAGAGTGGTAGAGGAGCTATTCGGCCCTATGGAACATAAAAAGATATGTCTTTTCGACAGCAATCAGGTATTTTTCTGTGGTAGAAATGTGGCTAACTGGCGAATAGGTTAGCTAGTAGCACAGTCACAGCTAGCTAGGTGAGGTGACAGCTTCAAGCTAACCTGAGTCATTCAGCCGCCCCTTAAAGTTGTTGATGATGTTTTTACTATCTCTACAGCACTGAATTAGTAGGTAACGTTACCAAAAGCACATACAAACCTTTATTTCAGGAAACTTGTCGCTGCCAATGCACGAAAAGGAAAGAAGGGATACAGTGACCGAGCCGCTGCGTCTGTAGATTGGTAGTTATAAGGTGGATAGCTAGATTCAACCACGCCCACTCTCTTGTGACGATATTCTAGAGTGTGCTGTGATTGGCTGTTCCTCGTGAGCTCATCCCTTTAACCTTTAAATGTTATTACATTTTGTATTTATATATATATATATTCTGTTATTTTTCGTGTTTTACAACCTTTAGTCAACCTTATGTTGTTGTTTGTGACTGTGAACTCATTTTGTAAACACAAGGTTTTATAACAGATCTTTAAACCTGTGCGTCCTTTTTTTTTTTTAAAGATTGCCAAAAAAATACAGTTTATCAAAGAAAGGAATAAGTATACGTTGAAAAAATGCAAATAGTTCAATATATATAGCATGTAGCATTTTCC